>JARHVA010003044.1:1070000-1592500 GCA_037957365.1 Torreya grandis
TAACATAACAAGTGAACTGTTTCACAAAAATTTTAATGTTTGGTTGTTGGGAGCAACCGTGGTCTAATAGTTAACCTTTGAAAATGGGAGTAATCTAAGCTAAATGAAGTGAATTATGCTCAAATTCTAAGATAAAATCTAATCTAAAGTGTATATTTACAATTAAGTTATTCTAAAGTGAATTGATCAAATAAAAATAAAAAAGAAGGGTAGGCTAGAGAAGGAACATAATGATATTGCTGATATTTAACACAGATATTATGACAAAGTTCAAATATCATCCAAATATGCACTTAAAACCAATATATGATGTGAAATATCTGAAGATCAAATCACATCACATATCAGGCAAGCATCTAAGGAAGTGAAAGAATGCAAGTATGAACAAGATTCACTTAAATATTTACCCCTACAAGCAATTAACATACACACATGTACAAGAAGAGCATAGAAAAAAAAATGAACATAAGAAATTTTAGTCAATCTAGAATTAACACAAATTAATCTCTCTACATTTGAAAAGTGCGCATTATAAATTCATACGAACCATTCAAATCTGAATTCTAAATAGACAAGTGAGAGAGTAGCCATGATAAAAATTCACACAAATAAATGAGACAAACCTTTTAGAATTCTCTGCTTGCATTAAATTTCTCCAAAATTAGCACAAGTTTTCTTGCTCAAAAACTTCCCCCCTTTACAATTTATAATACCATTTATATATAATATTAAGGAGGTATGTTGGTAAATTATGTCAAATTACAATTATATAGCAATCCTTTACAACTTTCTAGAGAAAGACACTTTCTAAAAAACTGACCCATAGGTGATGTGATTTATAAGTTTCACATGTCTTTACAAAGAATATTCCTTTTCAAAATACATACATGTTTAGTTTTAAAAAATAATAGGCTTTTATCAACAAATTCAACTTTGAGGCCCTTTTGTTGCTGAAGTCCTCTACTTTTGCTGGAGGATCTTCATTTCTCTTTCATGTTGATAATCAATTAGCTTCGAATTGACAATAGGCTTCATGAAGAGTGCATCCTCTTGATTTACCATGTTATTGAGGTATTTATCATCCCTTTCTAAAGCTTCTTTTACGCTCTTGGCCTCTGTAATCTTCTCCTCTATAGTAAAGATAATGTCCATGATCCTAATGTTATATGACCTAGTCTTTCCTTAGCTTTGGTTTCTTACTTCCTTCATGACTTGGGTGGATCTATGATTAAATTATTCATAATTAATTAAACCCATTGAGCTAAGTTTAGTGGGATCCTTTATTATACTTCCAAATATATGTTCCATCCTATTTTATAACTACTTTTCATCTTCATAAAGGTTTTCTATGTCTTAATACCATTTGTTTAGACTCTTGATTTTATCTATCAATAACCCCATGGCCATGTTCAGTTGAGCCATGCTGATTGTTTTAAAATTAGGAACTTGATCCTCTATTAGGATGTTGATCAAATCATTTAATTTGATTATTAGGTTTTACCATTAGTGAACTAGGTTCATAGTTGAAGTACCTTGCTAACTCAATACACTCTGTCTAGACTTTATTGACTTCAAAGAATTAAACATGTCAAATAAATTATCTTCAAAAAAATTTATCATTACGTATGTAACTAACAATACAACTTGCTCTTCCAATTTCTTCTTTTGTTTTTGAATACCTTTGAGGACCACTTACAATTATTTAGTTTGAGCTTGGGCTAACTCCAAGGGATACTCTATAAATATAGGATTTTCTCCAGGCTTTTGCCCTTATATTGGGGTCAAATTGGTTAATGAATCCACCTTCTGGTATGTCATCTCCTCATCACCTACCATGACCTTTTTCTCTATTACTCTCTATAGTCCAGTAGTTTTTGGGTCAAATTTGACTCCTACTTTGGATTGAGTCACTTGTGGGGTTGGGAAATTTATTTGTGCTCCACTTGATTGACCTAGGGAAATTGATCTTATTTTATCTTCCTTTTGCAAAGCCATAAATTTCTTGTTGCAAGGGAATATTTGTAGACTTCACTATGGCCAAGGATGATGCTCAGTGGGTACTCTCTATAATTTAGGTCCATAAATGAACCATTATTGAATAGCTGGACCATAAATGATGTTTTATTCACTAAATAGATTGACTTCACTCAAAGTGGGAGTAAAAGTCACTTTGGGTTTCTTGGCTCTAGGAACAATAGCCAACTCAACCTTCCTTTTGGGGGGACCCATAGGGACTAAGTCCAAAACTTCATTTCCTTTTTATTCCTTGGTCTCTTCAACCTAGGATTCTTCATCATTAGATTCATATGCAATGGATAGCATTTTTAATGCATCTTCTACAGACTCGTTGGTGTTTAGGGCTACCATGTGAATTTATGCTAAAAGTGATCCTTGTTCCTCAACCTGAGCTAAATAATAAGTAATCTCTTTAGTCCTTATTTCCTTTAGTCTTTGCTCAATCCATGCCTCAAGTTTGTGATTTATTTGTGGTTGAGCTGGTGGAGGTCTAGTAGATGTACTACTTAGTAAATGGTATTATTTGGATCCTAACTACCATATCTCATCCATCTTTTGGTTTCTTTCTAACCTAGATTTACGCCTCAGGTTATCATATTCTATTCTCTTAATGACCTCAAAGTATGAATATGCTTTGGTGTAAATGAGATCAATGAATCCAATATCATGATCATAACATACATTTGACATTCCCTTGATCTTAAAATGTTCTTTAACCCTTAGACAAGGGTCCCACTATCTAAGCCAATCCAATTGTAGATTAAAGGATGTCATATGCATGTATGTTACTTCAATGTTCTCCCATTATTTTAATATGGTATTTCAAATATTTATGGGGAAGTTGTGGAGGAGGACTTTTTTCTTGGTCTTACAGAGACCATCTACACCATAAAATAGCTAATATGTAACTTATTACTTAGCTATCTTGTCAAGGACATGAATGGGTAACCTGAGATGAGATTTATCTATCCCTTCAATTCTTATGATCATATAGTTTGGGTATAGCCATATATCACCTATTATTTCAATATAATTTTTAATCAGTGGGATAATTCTTGGAATTAAAATGCTAGTTATGGCCTTACTTAGGGCCGGGTAGACACAGTCACATATGAATTGAATGTGGTCCCTATATTTGAATATGTGCAACTTTGAATAATATTTTAAAATAGTTTGTGTCCCATTTGGTGACCATTACCACTAGTTTGGGATCTTGGTAGTAGCACAAAGAACAATTAAGAGGTATGACATCATATAAAATTGAGTTTTCTTCTTGTTCTTGATTGCAAAAATCTACCTACTCAATGAGATGCTTATTATTTCACCCAAAAGGGGGGGGGTTGGTACCTAGATAGGATAAACATAGCTTATGGTGGCATTTTCACATAGTTTATTTGATATTGTCATAATCATCCTTATCCTAGGTCTAAATTGGATAATGGGGATGTTTTTGTTAAAGTATGAAAAGACCTAGTTCCTAGAGTATAACCACATGGATAAGATGTTCTTCAAATAAAATTATTTATCCCAGGAATTAATTGAAGTAAGGTCTATTTGGGGTCTTATAAATTTGTAATAGGATTCAAATGCCACAACAAAAATATATGCAACCTTTCTTAAATTGTGTTCATTAACTATCATGCCCTTATCTATTTTAGTTTCTTTGAAAATAGGAGCAAGAATGTCAATGCATTGCAGTACCTCAGGCTTTGCATCTACATAATGAAGGTTGGTCATTTGAATTATAATAATGTCCTCATACATTTTATTAGATAAGATAATTTTCTCCTCTTCTCATGTGATGGTAGGTTGATCCTCAATGGTTCAGAATAGCTTCAACCAATTAGTATCTCTAGTGTTTAGAGATGAAGAATCAAACTTAGTGTCTCTAAAAATGATTCCCTCAGCATATATGGTTAATTATAATTTGGCATTTTCCTTAGAAATACCATTCTGAGGTGTTATTGTTATAAATTATATCAAATTGCTCAAAGGTGGATTACAATTCAATTTTGGATTGAATTACTTTGAAAAAGCAAAAAATTAATACTTTTTGTCTTGATTATAATGAAAATAAGGTCAATTAGGGCTTCCATACATGATAATTATTTTTAGAATTTCAAGTTGGTTTGTATAGATCTTTAATGGTGTCAATCTATTTAAACTAAGTGAGCTTCATGACTTAGATTACCCTTAGATCTCATATTTATACCTTTGCATTTTTAGGCCTACGAGATATTTTAACTTGATGTGTATGCTGATGTGGCATAGCCATGTCACCACTTTTTTAAAAAAAAATATATGAATATTGTCCTTTAAGACACATGTCAACACCTCATTGGGCTCAGGGCTATTAAAAAGTATCCCTTGGATAGGATTGTTGATTTGGATATGGAAGGTTCAATATCATTGGTTAATCTCTATTTGATTTGCCATGGTGGTTGAATTTATCACTACCTAATTCACCTTAAGATCTTTAAAAATTCAAATCTATCTTACACCATTAGATCTTGGTTGCACAGATTAATGTGAATCATCAATCTCAATTCTCTATGTTATATCCTTCGATCCATGCACAATTAATTTTTTGATACAATTTCTATGATGATGATACTTATCACCTTATCTCTCTTCCCAAGGATTCATTAAAGTTTTGACTTAATACTCACCATTGATCAAAATGTGTATGCTTAGTCATGTACCATTGATCTTTAGGATAGTGTTGAAGTTTTAACTATCCATTATAGGTATGACACTTGTCATCTCCATGCTTTTTCATAGGGCTTGTTGACATTTTGACCTTACTATGCACCATTGTATCTACTTTTCATAGAACAATGTAAACTATTGGATCTTGATCCACAGAGTTGGATGTGATTGGTTGTTTTGTTTACATATGGGATCTTTGACTTATTGATGCCTCACTCACCATTGGATCATATTTTCCCGATCAAATATACTCTATCAATCTGGGTGCTTGACCTATTGAATTTGTATGAGTCCCCATGAACCATAGATATTTTTATTGAGCTCTGAGATCTCAACATTTGGCATCATCGTGTTGATCCTGTGGGGTCATGGAAATAAATGAGTTGGGGCTCAAGGAATATAAATGACTTAGGATAAAGTTTTGTACTAAGGTTTTAATTATATCAATAAATACCATTAAATCTTAGGATAAACTTTTAGACTAAGTATAAAATAAAACAAAGTGTCCCATGTTTATTTAGTCTAGGTGGGTGAAAAAATAGGCCTAGGGGTTTCAGGAAATATAGATAACTTGACATAAAAAAATTTAGACTAAGGCTTTGTTTTGTGTTAAGAAACATGATTAAAACTTTAGGATAAAATATATTAACTAAGTTTTGAGAAGATATAAAGTGTTCCCACATAATTTTTAATAAAGAGAACCCACATAAATTTGAATTCAATTTAAAAGGTCCTAGGTTAAAAGACATTAGACTAGGGTTTTTTTTTAGATGTTCAAACATGAATCCAATTAAATAATTAAAGACCAATGATTAATAAAAGGTTCAAATTATCATTTTAAGTATGAAACCCTAAACATTGTTTACCCACTTGAGACTCCATTAAACTTACATCTTGAAAACACATGACGAAACCATTAGCAATATTAGATAAAATAAGAGAAAGATCAAATGGAGACATGTCGGTCAAGATAAATGAGAACTAGGTGTGGATGATATTTAAATTAATAATTCAAATCAAGTGGAATTTTTAAATTCAAAGCTCAAATTTGTAAAATTTGAAATGAGGGTCCCCATTTTTCAAAAATGGGGGTATGTTGACCTCAAGAGTGCTTTCTTCATCTAATATGTAGAAATTATGAAGCATAATGAGATAAATAAGGATGTAAAAAAATTTGTTCTTCTCTTCAAAATGCATTCATGACTAAAGGAAAGATCACAATCATCAATAATTATGATTAACATAATATATTAAAGGTATGGATGTTGGTATTTGGTTTGTATGGTAGGTTATGAATTTTATTTGTATAAATAAATAAACAATGACACGATTTTGTCTATTTCACATCATATTTTTCTAGTTATTTTAAGGGGGTAGGATTGTCTCACCAAATAATTTCAAAAAAAAACTTTTAATTAGCATGATTTTCAAGGTAATTTGAAATCATCCAACTTATACACTAGTTTTTATTGAAATCATTAATGATTAAATTTATTTAATATATTTTTCCCAACAATTTTATCTCATTAAAGTAAATACATGAAGACAAGATTGTAATGTGGAGAAAGATAATAATAAAAATTTCTTGTCTTTTTTTAAAGGAGATCTAAGAATAATGTTGTATATAATAATCCATTAAGTGGATCATATATAGCTAGTTAGGGTCATAATCATAAAGTAAATTTATTTACAAGATAGGTAAATGAAAAAAAATTAATGTGGGTTTTATGCACACCATGGAACCTTATGAGGTATCCTCTAGCATTTTAGGATCAATGAAGAGAGATTCACTCCAAGGCACGAGTTGTGGGGTATTGGGTTTTGTAAAATACCTATTGGTGTGATAACAATGAGTGAAGAGGTTGTTTACCTTAGATGGTTTGGAATGGTATAAATCTATATCTACTTCAGATGGTTGTATTGATGATGGCTATAATATAAGGTGGGTAGGATTAAAGTAAACTCAAAAAAAAAAAAGGAAATGTAGGCTAAAAAATAAGGTTTATGGATCAAACAAGATGAAACCTTTCTAAGTTAGCTCTTGAACTAAGAGTTAGATAAACACTCAGGAACCAATGTTTGTTATAAGCTACTATAAGCATACCAAAAATCAAACAAAGTTAAGAGTCAAAGGGAAAATTCACACAATAAATTTTAACATATATAATCAAAGTTTGTTGTGTCTATAAAATTGAAATTGCACATATACAAAGGGAGATTATGATTATTACATAAAAATAATTCAAATTAGTAATATCACAATATGGGTAACAGTATTTAAAATAATACTCATGAATAATAAAAATAATAAGATACCATTTTGATATAACTTCTTGAAATATTCATAAGTTTTGGAGAAAAACAAGATTTTCACATCAAGACCAATTATAAAACAATCTATATAATTTCTTATTAATTTAATAGTTAAAATTATCCTCCCTTTAGAATTAGGAGGATACAAGTATATAAAATATTTGGATGGGGATGCCTCATATCTCAATCAAAATCTAAATATACATCTCCAAAAATAGAATTGGGTGTCAAATATTCATGCATGGCGTGTATGTTTACAATGTGATTATAAACAATCTTTTACCAAAAGATTTATAAAAATAATAGGGTACCAAAATAATTTTTTTTTATAATTATATCATGCATTCATATCAAAATATGTCTATGATGTGGTGGCATCAAGAGGTAGTACTCTTATGCTCTATGATGTGGATGATACTGCAATTGTAACTTGAGTTACAATTATAGTGGGAATTGTTGATGTGGATATGCCAGCTAGAGTTATAAAAAAAGTTTATATCAATGTAATTGTAGTAATTAATATGGGAAGTGGCACATATGCTGGCCTTATTTGTGTTTTCACTAGTTTATACTTCAAAGACTAAGACTGAGTGCCTTGAGGGGATGTTGGTGGTAAGCCTACTACCAAAGTTGATTACTTTTCCTCCTTTATTTGTAAATACAAGTAGTTACTAGCCTAAAAGTCAATATCAATACTTTCAAAATATATAAAAAGCCTTTTTAATAGTTTTGGAAGCCTATCTATCAAATTCATGTGTGTGGTGAAGGCAACTTTAACCTCTACATGAAGTTTCTCTATCCCTATAATTTTTTATCAGCCAAAATTCACTAGTTGTATGATTTATTCATTGATTTTGTAAATTGTTCCCTCAATTTATGTTTATAAGTTGTCATATATAGTTTAGAGGAGGTTCTAAAAAATGATCTTAGGAAATAATTTTCCAAGATAAGTTCTTACCTTGGTGACCCTTATATCTTTCAAAATGGAGACAACATCTCTTTCTTGACTTGAAAAATGTTCTACTAAGGTCTACATCTTTCAATGTCAGTTAAATAAGATACCCCTCTTAACAGACACATAATTCTAGGCCCATATAGCCTCTGGTAATGTTATTAGGTTCAAATGGGCATATGCCCTATTCATTTTTTGATTAGATAAGGAAGTGTAGCTTACCATACATATCCTTTATTTTATTGAATAATTGAAGTGTATCCCCCACTTAGTCTAGGATGTAGCCTTTCTAAACCATATTAATTGAATAGTTTCATAAAAAAATTTAGGTGCACACTATACATTATCTATAATCTCTTTTAGATCTTGAATAGTGTTCCTCTCTTGTGACCTTTGTATATACTAATCATAGACATTTAAAATTTATTTTACTACACCCCTAGTAACAACTAAAAAATGTAGGGATATTCCCTGTATCAATCCAGGTCTAAAGGATTTATTTTTCTTATGTCAAATAAAATATATATTCTCTTTATTTTAGATCAACCTATTCTCCCTATATAACCACAGTCTTCCTCTTGACCTTAAGGTGATTATTTATCTATCAAAATAAAACCTAATTGTTGGTTGATAAATAATCACTAGGTCTTGTATGCCTACCTCCTCTTATTATAGTTAATGAATCTATGAGGGGTCATTCAATGCAACTTGCTACTCAGCTTACTCTGTGACCACAATAATATAAAAAGGATATTATCCTAGAGGGTGTATTTTTATTGGGGAATATGTCTCTAATTGAGGTAAATGAAGTATACGCTTCCTCTATCTAGTAACATTCTTTTATGTTGGGGTATCAATGATATACTTACTTTTCCCAGTTACCTTATGCACTAAAACTATAGGGAAATATGTCTAGGTAGCATGGCCAATATGAATTTACCACTATGTAGATAACTTGGGGTGTGACCTGTATTTCAAAAATGGAGATGTATGATATACTTTCAAAATGTACTTTTTTTGATATACTTGGGGACTAGGAAATAGTTCCACTAAATAATGAGTGTGTCATTGGGGTGCTAAGAAAATTTTACATGTAACTAGTGATAGATGTGTAATCAACCCTAGTGGTAATAGTCATAGTAAGAGGACTCATAGTAGGTTGGATAATTGGATAAAAATACCAAACCATAAAAAATTGAACTATAGATGGCAAAATTAGCATTATGGTTGCCAGGGGCTTATTTATTAGGCTTAAAGAATAAAAAAAATTAGTATTTCCCACTACATCAATTTTAGTATTAGAAATTGAAGAATATATTAAAGAATGGTAAACTTATGTACTTACACTTTGGGGGAGATAGTTGTGGGGATTTCTACCATAGTTGTCACCATGGTAGCTTGAGATGGAGAGCATGAGGGCGAGGTTGATGATAGCATTTATTTTGAGGCTTATATTTTTGAATCTACCTCACATTCCATATATCCTTATTTTTTTGATAATAAATTGATGGCTAGTGAGTTAACCCTTCCTCGATCAACTTCCTCAAATTCACTTACAATCTCAGTTCCTCCAGATGAGTATCTTATTCAGTCATCCACTCTGAAACATGATTTTAAATTTAGGAATAACCTTAGGCTTATTCCTTTCAAAATAAATATCATATACTTATAAATTTTATAAGACCTTGAATAAATATATTTAATTAGTAGTGGGTCGCTATTTGAATTTTAAAATTGGGCATGTGTGTGTTAGGGCACAACAACATTGAAGGGGATTTTTGAGTAATTTTCCCAACCATAGGGCTTAATGGATAATGGATATATCAACCATCAAAAGTTATTATTTTTCATTTAATAACTATCTAATGAAAATGGATACATTAGTATATTAAAAATATGGGACGAGGATCATGAATTTGATAGGGTGTAAGACCATGGATCTCAAAAGATGGTAGAACTATTGTTTGAAAAGGGTATGAGTAAAATAATTAATATTTGTATAAATTATTATTTAAATTATTATTTATTAGATGATTATACATCATATACAATTTTTCTTCCTCATTAAAATTATCTTACATAAAGCTTCATGATAAAATAAAAATCAACCACTTTTTTATCCATAATAGAGAATTATTGAACAAGTGGATTTAAGAATATGAAGTGAAAAAATACATGCAATGGAGGAAAGAGATTAAATAAATAAAATTTATGGGTGTAAATTAATTTTATCTGGTCCTTTTTGAGAGATAAATTGGCTTGAAGAGTGAATAATTAATTTTTTATATGACTATATTCAATATTTAATCGAGAATGGTGACCTAATCAATGTAATTGATGTAGACTTGGACATTGCATAAGGATGTGAATAATTTTCAAGTATCATTTGTGGTAAAACAATTATTTTTTCCAATCCATTTATTATATCAGTTATATTATTTTTTCCCACTCTAATAATAGGCTATGAAAAACTATGGGACATGGATTGATGTTCAATAATTTAATGTAGAAATTATTGACAATAAAAGAGTTGATTATAATTATAATTTGATAAAGCTATGTGGTTGAGCTCCAAATATAAAAATTTAATTGAATGAAAATTATATTATTTTTGGTTGATTCAAAAAATAATTGACCTGAGTTATTAGATCCTAAAAATTCTATTATCTAAATGCAGTTGATATGAAGCTTTCAAATCCATTAGATGTGTGAAAATATGTAAATATAGTGGTATACATGTCATAAAATACAATAAAAATATACAAGAAATAAATAATCCCTACATGTCACAATTAAAAGTTACAAAGGTTTAATTTATATTTTTTTAACTTTATTAACAAAACATTTTTAGATTTTTTTCTTCAAGTCCATATACATATTGTGACTTCACAGATTATTTTTTCATAATGTAAGTAATTTTATGAATAAGTAGAGGAGTAGCATAAATGGAAGTGGTAAATACATTTTAATCCTAGGGCACATCATGTATATTATACTAAATATTTATGAGGCATGAATGACCATCCACAAGATCTACATTATGATGAAGATGCAAAAATGAAAGAAGAATGTGTTTTTCATGTAGACCATGAAAGTATTAGTAAAAGGTGAGAATTAACATGATTTATGAAGGAAAAGAGGAAGAAAATGTGAAAAAAAGATGAATATTTTTTAAAAATTTAAGATCAAGATGAATCCCCAAATGTGTATGATGATGATGAACAATTTGTTAGTAATGAAGATGAGGATGATCAAGAAGATAATCATAAAAATACATTGCCTTCTTATTTTTATAAAATTAGGAATGTTGATAATTGTACATGTGACACCATGAATAATTTAGATGATAAAATTTCTAGTTTTTTATAAAATTTAATTGAAAATAAAGTTTTACATATTATTATGTAACAATATTTATATGTGCACTCTCACTATGTTGATGAATTTATGGGATTTCATATTAGTGAAAAAATACTTTATATCAAAATAAAATATAGGTATAATGAAATAAATTATATTATAATAATATTAAATACAAAAAATAGATGAACAAGAAAATAAACATCCATTCTTTGTTTTGTTTTCTTATTCTCATTTTTTAAAAACAACTCATATGTTGAATTTTTTGAATTATTTTGACATGTCATTAGTTACATATTTTGTTATTAGAATACAATAAAATTAGTGACATTATCATTTTGGGTGAATAGACATAATGTAAATTAAATTTCATACATGAGATAAACGTTTATGTATCTTTGTTGGACTATCTAATGGAATGAAATTGGGAGCTCAATATTTGAAAACCCCCATTGTCAAAAATTTGCTCCACAATGAATTGGTTATGTGAGTGAATATTCATTTTTTTTACATCATAACCCTTTGTGAGTTCCATCAATGTAATAAATGTGTGATATTCATCTTCATTAAAATTTATCTTGTTGCATTGGACTACAACATTTTTGGCATACTTTATCAAACTCTAGTCCATATTTTATAAATCTTAACCAATGGATGCCCAACCTGATTATATTTTGATCACAAAATTGATGTATTAAGCTCACATATTTGATGTCATATTTAATTTACCATATAAATCTAGAAAAAACATTTCATATCAATTATTTGGGTATGTAATATATAAAATATAAAAAAAACACTATATAGATTAAATAGCTCAAATGAAATGAACAAAACTCACCATTGTAGAGATTCTTAAAAAACTAAGAATTAAATGATGAGCACAAAAAAAAATACATATAAAAAAAATTCAAATGTTTATCACACATTCACCTAATAAATAATAGATTTACACTTACCCTTAATATATTGTTATGATGTATGAAATTATTCAATTATTTATAGGTTAGTTTCTAGTGTGTTCATTTAAATTCATGTTTATTTTCAACTCATGTATTTAATAAAATTGATTGAAATAGTCATAAGAATTGTATAATTTTTTTTGGTTTTAGTATCAATTGTGTTCATTCCAGTAAATCTATCAAATTGACTCATGTAATTTTTCCTACAATTAATTAAACTAGACAATAAAAATCTTATAATGTGATTCAACTCTTTAGGGTTTAGTGTTATGTTTTCTCATTCTAATGCATGTTAGTTGAACTCATTTAATTATTCCTACAATTGATTTAAATAATCTTTATATATATATATATATATATATATATATATATATATATATATATATATTTGAATCAGTTATAAGAAGAAATAAATGAGTTGAATTGATAGATACATTCTAATGGACACACTTGATACTAATCCATAAACATTTGAGTTGTGCCATATATATATATATATATATATATATATATATATATATATATATATATATATATATATATATATGGCACAACTCAAATGTTTATGGATTAGTATCAAGTGTGTCCATTAGAATGTATCTATCAATTCAACTCATTTATTTCTTCTTATAACTGATTCAAATATACTTTTAAAATATCTATGATGTGATTAAATTGTCTATGTGTAGTATCAAGTGTATTCATTTTAAAGTATCTAAGATTTCAACTCAAATACTTATTCATACAATTGATTGACCTAGACTATAAAAATATGTAAGATGCAACTCAAAATTTTTAGGGGTTAGTGTCAAATGTGAACGTTCATTTCAATGTATCTATTTTTTCAACTCATGTACTTCTTCCTAAAAATTATTAAAATATATAAAATCATTTATATAAAATTTAATGAAGAATATTTTAATGTTTGAGTTAAATATTTAATAATAATTATAGTTAATTGGAATGTTTTTTGTTTATAATTTTTATATAATTTTTACTTATTTTTAACATTTATTTAAGGAAAATTATTTTATATTTTGTTAGTTTACCAATAATTTTAATTATCTAGAGATATTTATTTATAGGGATGGAACAAATGTTGACACAAATCCTAATGCAATTTTGTTATAATTTGCATCAAACACAACCACCAATTAAAAAGAACCCACCTAAAAGTATGTGGTGGCATTAAAACATTTTTTTTTGCATTATACATTAATAAAGTTATGAATTATAGAATATATAAGGGGATTTTAAAGGTCAAGCTATAAATAATAGTTAGTTTTCAATAGTTGAAATATTTTTTTAATTGGGGGAAAAAGAAAGGGCATGTAAACATAAACTTAAATAGATAAAAAATGTAGGGGATGAATAAAATTAGCTATGGGAGGAAAATCAAGAAATAAAAGATGTACATCATTGAGGGGGAATAAAATCAATAAGATGAGGAAGAATATTGTCAAGGGGAAGATGAATATCAACAACAGAAATAATAAATATGAGCAAAGGGAAGAATATTATCAACAAGGTGAGAATATATATCAGCAAGGGGAGGAAGAATATTATAAATTAGTATTCTAAATATTTTATCATTGATTTAAAAATTAAATATATTATCGAAAAGAACTAAATTCTATAATGATTTTTAGATCATTTAAATGTGCTTTTATAATTTAATATGAATGTGTTTTTATTGAATACTTGTGTCTTTCATTCCATAATTATCTTCAATATAATTTTGATTAAGTTTGAAAGAACATGTATAGATAGATATAACATTGAATTACATAGAACCAATGTGATCACATGTAGACCTAAGATGTATGAAAGATCATGGAAACATCTAGATAGTAAAAGTACAAGTTCAACAAATAAATCAAGCAAGCACACACAAAATCACTCAAAAGCAAACCAAAAGGTAAAGGTCCAAGGAGATGACAAACAAGGGTCATGTTCAGATGACACATAATCAAAGGGACATGACTTAGCTAAATGTCCATAAAGTAAAAAATGATATATTTAAATGTCCATACAACAAACAATGACATATGCAAATGCCAATTAAAGCATACATAGGCATGGGGACCACAAACAAAGGTGCATATTCAAATTTTCAAATAAGGAATATAATAACAAGGCAATACACTCATAAAAGTGCATAAATTAAAGCATAAGCAAATGGAATAAACATGTCATAGTATCACATGGATCGAACATGTTAGGAAAAAATGTCAAGCGCATAACATATAAATTACCCCATGTAAGATATAATCATGGATAAAGTGATGTGTAAGTACCCATGTAAGCTCAAACATGATAATGTAGAGTGATAATCTAATCATATAACCTATGTGTATCAGTATCAAATAGTTTAATGCCCCTAATGTCCATATGACATGAGTAGAGGGAAATCCCAACATCCAAAATAGGAATGTATCATGTATCTGTGTATGTCTATATCACACTCAAGTATAAGTGTGACACATATGTGTATGTAAGAGTAACTTAGTATGACATACATCGACATGAAACTAACACATAGGTACCAAGGAGCTAATAGAACATATATGTGCTGAAAATATTTTTTTTGGATTTTTGATTTTTTTTTTTTTTGTATTTTTAAAGAGGAAACATCATCCTATGATGTCATATAATTGATGGCTATAGATATGTCCCCCATGTAAACCTTACAATATTAAGCTAGATTTTTTACATTGTTTACATCATGATTAGATAGGTTGAAAAGTTACATATCATGTTCCTGCTCATGTTTTGCATGTGTACTATAAGAAGTAATGTTATCATTTGAAATATGTATTAATTTGACTTCATGATGAAATAAAATACCTTGTTGAATTTGATAATTTTTTAATTCCATTTGATATATCTGAATAGTTCTTAGTGTAAGAGCATATGGATATGTGGTAGGAATAACCCAAACCCATGTTTGCATTACTTTAAGACAACGAGAAATTGGTAGTGTTATGTTTCCCAAGGAGTATTTACAATACTTTTTTAATATGTTTTTTAACTTTAAACCAATTTATTGTAAGAATATTACATTACAAATAGTTTTTGCTTGTGTTGGATAAATATGGTTATGACGAAAATAACCACCGCTCATGTATAAGGTAATCATTAAATCTTATTGGTGTGGATGATTTTTGGGTTGTTTTGAACCTAATTCCTTTGGAGGATCCTAAAATGTTTACCAAATGTTTAACCCTAAAATGTTGATCTAATGTGATCATATCATTAACCTAGATTTTAATTTAAAGGGTATATAGAAATGAAATGCCGCAAAGGTGATAATCAGATCTATAGTAGGCCAATTTGTTGCTAAGCTTAGATATAATCATACATTGAATTTATTATAATGGGTATAGGATAAATATATAAAGTGTAATTGAGCTATGTATGTAAATAACAAAGAAATTAAATAATTAACTTATTTTGATGTTAATGTAGTTATAGATCTATAATAGGCAAAAAGTAGGCTGGAAGGAGCTTCTAGAATAGTCTTCAAATTTTAGATTTGACACTTCTAGCAATCTAGATAGTAATGACAACCTGAGAGGGTTGTGTTGATGTTATTATCTAGGTTTGATGCTAGTGTCTTGTACAAAATACCTACCAACACATAGTCTATAAATACATGAGTCTGAGGCCCTCTTATGAAGTATTGGTAATTTGTGTGAATCATGTAATATTATGAAAAACAATTACAATAGTGACATACCTTATAACTTGGAAAATCAAGATCTTGGGCTACTCCTTTAGTAATTCAAACCTATAGATGTGATGTACATATGACTAGTATGGAAATAGGGAAAATTTATTTAATTAAATGCTTGATAGAGTGATTTTGATAAGTTGTTTTGGTTTCTCTAGTATTTTTCTAGGTGAGTAATGAATGAGGGTTGATCTTGTATTTATATCAATCCCTTTGGAATAATAACTCACATAAAATCACTTAGGATGACCATTTGGATACATTTCATTTGCAAATTAGATGACTTTAGGGGACTAGATACTATATGGGTTCATTGCTATGTTTAGATGTTATTTATGGATTATATATCACTTCAATGTTGTACACTTGAAAAACTCAAACCTTGGTTTCTCCTCTCATTTATATACCTTTCCCGATTCTACATGTCTGCCACTACTCTATCTTGTGCCCCTTGTCCTATATATCCTAGTCCAACCAGTCTTATGTTGATAACCAAGGTTTTTTTCTATCTTGACTAGAATGTCTAAAATTTATTTATATTCCATTTGTAAAAGTTATAAACATATAATTTATTTCATGCTACCTAGACACTAATGTTTGGGATAGACATTAGAATTAATGTCAGTGTCTTGATCCAATGTAAGAGTCTAGTTCCCTAAAGTCATCTATTTTACAAATGAAGTGTATCTTAATGGTTGGCTTAAGTGATTTAATTTGAGGTATTTCTCTTAATAGATTGATATAAATAGAATATTGACCCTCCATTATTTTAAACCTAGAAAAAATACCAAAGAGACTAAGGTAACCTATCAAAAATAGTCTATCAAACATTTAAATAAACAAAGGTGATCTTATCATTAAGAATTCTATCAAACTGTTAGGTTGTGGAGCTAAAAGCTTCACTGATGTAGACATGGAGGAGGTTGTTGAGAGGTTGCTGAGTTGCAAAGCAACCGACGTCAGTCATATCCAGTGAGTAGAGCAACTGACATCGGTCAGGTATCGGCTGATGTTGGTCATCTCCAGCCAGACAGGGACCGACGTTGATCGCTTGTGCGGTTCTAAACTGTGAGTTTTACGAATAGTTAGTTAACAAACCAGTTGTTTGCATGTTAAAGGCTAATTTTAGTCTTGGAGCTGTGGATCTAATTATTGTAATTGGATGTCTAATTATTGTTTGCATGAGATCTATTTAAGAGACTCATGAGTTGTATTGTAAAGTGTGCTAGTTGAGTAAGAGCAAGGTTAGCTCCTTTAGAGTGAAGAGAGCAAGGTGTGTTCCTCCTAGTTCCATAGGGGTGTCGAGTGTGTATGATCAGGTAGAGCTACAGGTTGTGCAAGTTCTGGTAGAAGATCCACAGGGGTGCTAGTTTGGAGAATCAGAAGGGTTCTTCATGTGTGTATGATCTTGGTCAACAAGTGTTCAAGGCTAGGTTTGGAGATCTACATGTGGTAAGTAAGATCAATTGATCTGCAGGTGTGTGTGTGTGTGTGTGAGTGAGATCTAGGTTTACAAGTGTGCAGAACCAGGGTGATTTTTAGGTGTGCAAGATCAAGGAGGTCAGCAACACAATAGGTAGCAAGATCAGGTGAGATCTACTTGGAGTACATTGTGTACTTGGAGTATGGGGTGTACTCGGTCGTGGAGTACGTGGAGTACTTGTGTACTAGAAGTAGTGATACTGACTGGTTAGAGGTGAACACCAACTCTATGTTTGAGTTGTGTGTTGGGATCATAATTGAGAGAGTGAGCTCTTGAAGAGATTTACTGTTTATGCCCTAGAGGTGTGTGAGCCCTAGAGGTGTGTAAGGAAGAAGACTGTGGCATCTTCTTTGTTGTATTTCCTTCTGGAAGAGTATTAATATAATTGGGTATTGTCTCTCATATTCTATGTTATTTTTGAATTCTAGTTACTTGTTACTTCTGGTTAAATTCTACATTTAGTTGCTTGGTAATCAATTATGCTTCCTAGGTCCTAACAGTTGGTATCAGAGCATATATGTTCTAGATTCCTAACAAAGTGGTACAGAGCTAAGGTTGCAGGGAGTAGGTTTGTGTTTGGTTACAGGTCACTCTCAGGGGTTTCTGATTGAGTGGGAGTATAACAATGGCAGAAGAAAGTACACTAAGAATGGAGGAATTGAAAAGCATGAATGGTCAATTACAGTGTTATGGAAAGAAAGAATAGGTAAATAAATATTGTTGGTTGGTAGAAGATCAACATGAAGGAACTAAAGAAGTAGATGTTGTAGGTGTTGTTGCACAGGATGCTCTGGTATGTTCCTTGGATAAAGTAGAATCTTGATTTATAAATTCTGTTACCTCTTTCCATGCAGCCCCAAATAGAGTATTTTTCCATGTTAAAGTCCATAGAGACTTTAGAAAAATTTATTTAGGGGTTGGTGAGCCTTGTCAAAGTATTGGCAAAGGGGAAGTGCAACTAAAATTGCAGATGGCCAACACATGGGTGTTGAAAGAGGTCATGCAGGTCCCAGTCCTAGAGATGCGGCTAATTTCTACAAGAAAGTTGGGTGATGAGAGATGCACAGTAACTCTCACAGTGGATTCTTGGAATGTTACCAAGGATGCACTTGAATTAGCATGTGGTAAGAAAGCAGGTACTCTTTATCTACTTGCTTGTATTACTGATTCCACTTTTGTTGCGAAGACGTGGCTTTGTAGGCTTGGTCACATGAGTAAGAAGGAGATGCATGTTCTTAAGAGGAAGTCAGATGTGTTTGACAAACTTAAGAACTAGAAAGCCTTGGTGTTTATGGAGAAGATGATGGACAGAGATCACTAAATGGGACTGGATACTTTTGAGTAGGGAAGTTTGGACATGGGTATGATTCAAAGAAAGCTCATAGGTAAAAAGTCATCACTCACAAGAAAATATAGGTACCGACATCAATTAGGGGAAACTGGCATCGAACAGATAGGCACCGACATTGGTCATGTGTAGACTAGAGAAGTTGGTGGTGTCAGGCAGGTGGTGACCAACGTCGATAGGATAAGCAACATCGGCGACTAGGACAGTCACATGGAACTGACGTCAGTTGGATGCAGACTATGTGGTGACTGAGGTCGGTCACTGGAATGGATTTTGGGCAGACAACAAGCTGTCAAGGAGTCTCAAATGCTCATATGGAGGACTAAAAGGGTAAGTAAGCCTCAAATTCATTATTCCTCTTCTTTATACTCATTTCTCACTGCAGAGCAGGAAGGATCTAGGAAATAGTGGGAGCATGGCATGAATGAGGAATTTGATTCTTAAGATGCAGAACCAAACGAGAGATTTGGTAGGGTTGCCAACCGGTATGAAAGCACTAAAAGATGAATGGATTCCTTGGTTAAAGAATAGAGAGAATGGACACATGAGATGGAAGGCCAGGTCATATGGTCTTGAGGAAGCTGCAGGACAGTGATATAGGTTTGACAGGTGGATGATAAAGCATGGCTTTAGTCAATGTCATTGTAACCATTATGTGTTTCTTTACCAGGTTGGATAATGGTTGCTACATTATCCTGTTACTGTATGTGGATGATGTGCTTGTTGCAGGTGCATACATATAGGGTTTTGCTAAACTAAGGGTAAAGTTAGTTTAGTGGTATGTCATGAAGAATTTGGGAGTAGTGAAATTCTTTGGCATGAGTAATCCCAGAGACAGGGAAGATCACAAGTTGATGTTGTCACAAGATGATTGTGTGAAGGTAGTGTAGGATGCAAAACTGGGCAGCACACCTATGGATGGACAATTCACAGAACAAGGTCCCCAATCACATGATGAGGTTGAGTACATGTGTACTCCCTGATATTTCCCTTGTAGTGGGAGTTGTCAGCAGGTTTGTGGCCAATTTGGGAAAGAAGCACTGGAGGGCAATTCAGTGGATTCTTAGGTATCTGAGAGGGACCAACAATAGGTGCACATGATATGCACGGTCAAGTTCTTTTCTACATGGGTTTGTAGATGCGGATGTGGCAGGTTACTTGGATGACAGGAGTTGCACCACAGGATGTGTGGTGGTTGGTCTTCAAGATTGATCTTGAAGAGGGATACAAGCCAGGGAACAAATTAGATGGTGTATAGGTATAGGTATAGTGCAGCTATTTATCTCTGAGTGGGAGATTGTTAGGTTGTGGAGCTAAAAGCTTCACTAATGCAAACATGAAGGAGGTTGTTGAGAGGTTGCTGAGTTGCAGAACAACCGATGTCGGTCTAATCAACCA
The DNA here is from genome assembly GCA_037957365.1 of Torreya grandis. Classification (NCBI taxonomy): domain Eukaryota; kingdom Viridiplantae; phylum Streptophyta; class Pinopsida; order Cupressales; family Taxaceae; genus Torreya; species Torreya grandis. The sequence goes on from JARHVA010003044.1 coordinate 1,090,275, forward strand.
ACGTCAGTCATATCTAGTGAGCAGAGCAATTGACATTGGTTAGGTATCGATCGATGTTGGTCATCTCCAGCCAGACAAGGACTGACATCAGTCACCTGTGTGGTTCCAAACTATGAGTTTTAAGAATAGTTAGTTAACGAATCGATTGTTTGCATGTTAAAGGCTAATTTTAGTCTTGGAGCTGCAGATCTAATTATTGTATTTGGATGTCTAATTATTGTTTGCATGAGATCTATTTAAGAGACTCATGGGCTATATTGTAAAGTGTGCTAGTTGAGTAAGAGCAAGGTGTGTTCCTCCTAGTTCCACAGGGGTGCCAAGTGTGTATGATCAGGTAGAGCTACAAGTTGTGCAAGTTCTGGTAGAAGATCCACAGGGGTGCTAGTTTGGAGAATTAGAAGGGTTCTTCATGTGTGTATGATCTTGGTTGGTAGGTGTGCAAGGCCAGGTTTGGATATCTACATGTGGTAAGTAAGATCAGTTGATCTGCACATGTGTGTGTGTGAGATCTAGGTTTGCAGGTGTTCAAAACTAGGGTGATTTGAAGGTGTGCAAGATTAGGGAGATTAGCAACACAATAGGTAGCAATATCAGGTGAGATCTACTTGGAGTATGTTGTGTACTTGGAGTACGGTGTGTACTCAGTCATTGAGTATGTGGAGTACTTGTGTACTGGCAGTAGTGATACTAATTAGTGGTACTAACAGTAGTGATACTGACTGGTTAGAGGTGAACACCAACTCTATGTTTGAGTTGTGTGTTGGGACCATAATTGAGAGAGTGAGCTCTTGAAGATATTTATTGTTTATGCCCTAGAGGTGTGGGAGCCCTAGAGGTGTGTAAGGAAGAAGACTGTGGCATCTTCTTTGTTGTATTTCCTTTTGGAAGAGTATTAATACAATTGGGTATTATCTCTCATATTTCGTGTTATTTTTGAATTCTAGTTACTTGTTACTTCTAGTTAAATTCTGCATTTAGTTGCTTGGTAATCAATTGTGCTTCCTAGGTCCTAACAATTGGTATCAGAGCATTTATGTTCTAGATTCCTGACACAAACAATCTATCACATTAGGTTCACCAAATGTTTAACCCTAAAATTATAATTTAGGGTGATCTTATCATTAATCCTATATTTGAATTAAAGGGTTATATAGAAATGAAATGTCACAAGGCTGATAATCAAATCTATAGTAGGCCAAGTAGATGTTAAACTCAGATATAAACATACACTGAATATATTGTGTTGATTATAGGTTAAATAAAGAAATTTTACTAAGCTATATATGAAAATGACAAAGAAATAATATACTTAGCTTATTATTATACTAATGAATTTATGTATCTAAAACAAATAGAAATTAGGCTGAAAGGAGATTTTGTAATAGTTGTCATATTTTAGATCTGACACTTTTAGAACTCTAGACAATAATGTATTCCTATGATGGTTACATCAATATTACTATCTGGGTTAGATACTAGTATATTTTATAGGATATCTTCTATAACAAGATGCAACCACCTATATGCTTTTGGGTTTTACTTCACCTTCACTTTGGTGCATTCAAATCTAGGTCATAGACTATGATTCTTTGTGAAATGGAAAACCCTAGTTTTTCATCTTCATAGTGACCTTGGGAGAAATGGATTAGTGAAAACATGGTGTAGATATGACCCCAAAGACCCAAGTGTTAGAGGGAACTACCTAAATAGATAATACTCCATAAGAGGGCCTTAGACTCATGTAGTTCTCCCTTATATGTTGTCTTGTGTGTGAATAATGTAATATTGTTTAAAGTAAATACAACATTGACCTAGCTTGTAACTTGGAAAATTAGGATCTTGGGCTACTCCTTTAGTAATTTAGACCTATATATATATTTTTACTTATGATTGGTGTGTAAATATGGAATATTTTTTTATTTGAATTCTTGATAAAGTGTTTTTGATAAGTTGACTTGGTCTCTTTGGTATTTATTTTAAGTGTAAAATGAATGAGGGTTGTCTTATATTTATATCAATCCCTTTGGAGTATTAAATTGCATTAAATAACTTAGGAAAACCATTAGGATACCTCTCATTTTAAAAATAGATAACTTTAGGGCACTATACACTTGCATCAAGTCAAGACACTAATGTTGAAACTAGTGTCTATCCTAGAGGTTAGTGTCTAGGGAGAAAGAAAGTAGGTATAGTTTTATAACTTTTAGAAATTAAAGATAAGTAAATTTTAAGAATTATAAGAAAGATATAAAACATTTATCATCAACATAATACTGGTCAAATTAAGATATATAATCCAAAGGGCACAATATAGAGTAGATATGAGATATGCAAAAATAGGAAAGTTATGGAACTGAAAGGAACAACCAAGGTTTGAGTTTGCCAAATGTACAAGACTGAGGTGCTATATAATCAATAAATATAATTTAAATTATTATTTATTTTTTATAATTTAGATGAATCAACTTCTAATAAAAAAAGGTGTCTCTTCTAGAGGTTGTTTTGTTAGGAAAAACCTTATTCTTGGTATAGCTCAATTATGGGCCAGACAAGGATTTTGTATGTTGAAATTATCCATGGTTATTTGGAAGTTATGGAATTTTTTTTATTCCATGGAATCCAATTTTTTTTTATCATACATATACACTAATTTATCTCATCCCAATTTGGATCCAACTATATAGTCTCCCATTAGTGATGAGAGATGATTTTTTAGTTCAACAGATGATCACTATAATAGATAAATTTATCAAAACATATGATGATTTTTATCTAAATCCAAAAAAAAAAAGTTTTATGAATTAATATATAATTCAAAGTTAATTTCACATTTTTTCAAGTTGGGTTTCTCATAGGAATCTTGGACTTGGTTTTGAAATTTTGAAAGATTTCCATTTCAGTGTTTCAGGTGTAACTAGTTAAGGAATATTATTCCATATTGTTCCTCTAATAGTCCCATGGGTTCTAAACAATCTTAAATATTTTTTTGAAAATTAAATAAATATATTATTTCATGCCCTCAAAATAGAGTCAATCATGGTTGTCTACATATGATCACCTTCCTTCTCTTTTAGCTGACCTCAAGGATGGTGGATATTTTAAGAATAATTATGGGGATATTTTTTAAAATTATTCTTGATCACACCATTTTGATCAATTTTAATGATAATTAGTACCTTAAAACACATTCTCAAACTATGAATATATAAAATCTCTCATTTTGACTATATTTCTACTTTGAAGGCTAGACATGTTTCTTTTACACCTCTTTTGGGTTCTCCTAGGCATGCAGGCCCATTGAGAGAAGAAGATTCACTTTGTATATTTGTTAAATATGTTGGTGCTTCCTTTATCCCCTCTCTATATAAGTATATATGGAGGAGGATTGATTTGCCTTTTGATGTGGGATCAATGCTTAAGTGATAGGTGGAGGTTTTAAAATAAATGGTGTAGAGCTAGGGAAGAGGAGAAGGTGATAACTTTGGTTATATAAACCTCCCAAGGGGAATAAGTGGGTTTAGATGAGATCCATTCCAATAAATTATATGGTATCCATGAAATTTAATATTGTTATAAAGTGTATTATGCATGAAATTTTTAAAAACTAATGTCAAATACATGCTTTATGACATAAATTGTAAGGCACATCTACTAACACACACTTTATAATGAATACGTAAATTATTTTACAAAAATATTTGCATGATCACTATTGAATTAATTATGACACACTTCCTACCTTGCAAGCACACCTAGGGTTTTACGGTGAAATAAGCTGATTTTTATATGTTTTTGCATCATCAAATTTTGGAATCATGCATATAGGGATTTTAGAGATAAGGAGAGGAGATTGTATGGTCACAAACCCTATTTTCTACATAGGTCACTATCAACTATTTCAAGCTAGTATAGATATTCGATACTAACCCAAAGTTGACAAAACCAACATTATGTAGATATAAACACAATTACAAATTTGGATGAATCATAGGTTGTATTTAGTTTTTTCCCCATTTTTAGAACATATTCATAGTTACACATTCAATCAAAAGATCTAAGTACTTATCACTTTTCTATACTTAGTTTATTTTTCATATGCCACTTGTAAATCATTATAATCTATTTCAAGCTTTTAAATTTAAATTCATGATTAAATGTCATATTTATTAATCTAAATTTTCATATTAGTTTTTATCTTGTTAGGATAAACTAATCAAAATTGGGGTAAAACATATTGGTGAACGCAATACATTGATTAAACAATGCCAAACCATAGGTTTCCCTTTAGGGTTTCATCATTCCAGGGTTTTATATTTTAGCCTTAATGTTTCTCATACCTAAATTTTATTTTTTATGTTATTTTTAATTTTACAGGTCATTATTCTATTTGTATATGTCATAATTATAGGTTTTTGTGAAATTTATATGCCTAATCATCCAAAAAAACCTAACCACTCTGTTATATCAAATTTTAGTACCATAGTTTAAAAACTTGAAAATTATACATATTTTTTCATATGATAGATAACACCATAACATATAAAATTCCATTGGTAGGGGCCAACCTGTTTGAGCACTTAATATTATTTTCTTGTTAAAATGTGATTAAAGATGATGTGTGATTATGTTATGACTAATTTCATATTGATAGTTTCATTTATCATTCAAGTGAACATGATAACTAATATTAATTCTTGATTGATTCTACATTAATAATTCTCTCTCGACAACAACATTGAAGTTGTAATGGACACCTGAGAATATTCATAAATGTTTCAAATTATTTATATTCATAGAATTTGTAGTTATAAAAATACATATCAATAATATTAATAAATTTTTAAGGTTGATGTTTGTCATTTTAACATTTGTGACACTTTTATTTCCATGTTTGAAAATGGTCACAATGGTTGGAAGTTTATCAATTTGACATCATAATTTTAGTTTGATCGTTATAGATATTGGCTTAAAATGTTTCCAAGTTATAATATTTCTATGACATCTGTTTACTAATTTTAAATTTTATTTCAATATATTTGATAAATATCATTGTTCATCTAAACATTGATATAATTTGTGATCCTTCTTATAAGATTGGATTAATAAAGGTTTTGGTACTAACATGACCATTTTGGTCAGGTCAACATCAACAAAATTGGCATAGAAAATATCCATAAAACTTTGATGTTATTTGAATGACATGGTATTTAAGTATATATTTGATATGGTATGTTGGATTCTTAGGACATAAATTATGTAGACACTTTGAATTTAATCTGAATGTATGCTATATCAAGTATTGTAATTGATGTCAAAAGTGCATCTTGAGAAGGTTGATGTCAAAAATGACTAAGCCTAGTTGCTAGTATGTGATGTGATAAGATGCACTGAAAGAGTGTTGTCATGAGAGAAAGATACAGAGATAATTTGAAGTTAGCTAATGTCTTATGTTTTCATGAAAGTATAGGTCATTGATGTAAAAGTGCATAGGAAGCCTAGTCATGACATGAAGAGTCATGTGCATGAAAATGAATGAACATAGGTATTTGAAATTTGTATGGCACTATTTGAGCATATATGTGAGAAATTTAATCATTCATGAGAGTTTTAGGGTGAGCTTATAGGGGTAGGACCTCCAAACTAAGCCTACACCTAGACCTCTCTTAAACCATGCCTAGCCTAATGGGGTATGAAGATTAGATTTCAAGGAAAGTATGCATATGTGAGCATGAAAAGAGGTGAGATAAGTTTTTTGGGTATCTTCACAAATTTTAAGGTCATGATTTTAATTAAATTACAAAAATTAGTGTTTTAGGCCTTTTTGAGTTCACAGAATGAGGTCTCAAGACTTGAGAAGCACTTTCTAACATTCATTGGCATGTGTAACCTCTTCATGGGAATATGAGATGTTAAGGAGAGATTGAGAAGGGGCATATCTAATATCTCTAGGAATTGATTTTGGATTCAAGGGCTAGTCCTTTATGAACAATCATTTACACCAAAACTTGTTTTAAACCTCCCTAAAACCCTAATAAGGACCCAATGTGAAAGATCTTGTTCAAATCAGCCCATAATGGATTAAAATGCCTATAAAATCTATTAGATAATGTATTAAACTCTCCCAAGTACATCCAAGTGGTGTTGGTTAGTCATTTGAGAGAGAAATGTTTGAAGCATAACCATTGAGAGGGGGGAGGTGAATCAGTGCCCTTAAAACTTTTCCTTTAACTTGATTAACTCAACTAGTTATCCATCATGTGCATATGAATATCAATCATCCAAGCAACATCACAATGAGAGCATACATAAACATCATAAACATGATATCATATCACAACATACCATATATATGGGAAACCCTCATGGGGAATAAAATCCATAGACCAAGGTTTTGGATTACTTGTCCTATAAAGCAATAAGCCAAATTTAGTTGAGCATCAACCTAACAAGGAGAACCAACTCCTAAATTTGGAAAGATCCAACTTTAAAGGAGACTAAAACCCCCTAGGTAACCAAAAACCAAGTCATCCACCTCTTGATCAAGCACCAACTCAGCCAAACTTTGAACTTATACCTACTTCTTGTTGTCTTCTCACAACTAATGATGCTCTCTTAGCAATCTTCTCTCTCTCCTTTAAATATGTCCTCTACATACAAGCAATTTAAACCTTTTTCCTTGCTCACTATGATTTCAAACACTTAAATATATATATAAATACATCTAATCATATCATGAACACATCATTGATATCCCTTGACACTCTACTCTACTTCATTATTCATGTATTACACATCAAGCTCTTCTCGCTCTCATTCACTTGCAAACTACCTCCTTGTTTGCTCCCTTTCATTTAGAGACCTATAAAAACATCATCTAAATTTATGGAATGGATTTATACCCATATTTACCTCTCTGACCTATCCCTCAAATTAATTAGATCTTAAAAATAATTTCTCTTATTATCTGTATCCTTTTTTTATCTAGATAAATAGGCTTAATTAGCCTTCCTTTAATTCAAGTCAATTTTGCACTATCACTCTCACTTTCTTGGTTATCCAAGGCATAATATAATAAGAATAAATAATTTATTAACCCTTAAAACATGCTATCATAAATTAAAAATCAAAATAAGATCAACTTATGGTCAGTCATACACCTTTAGATCTCATTCGCCTCTTTAGGCCTAATGCGACCTAATCTATTACGTTTATCCTCTTAACAAACAACCAAAGAGCCTTTATGGACCATATGACATATCTAAATTAACAAAAACTTGTCATATACTTTATTTAAATTTTATGTGAGTCTTATCCATGCATAGGTATCCATAAACCATTCTCTTTCACTTAGAAATCTCTATTAGCTCTCATACCCTTATTAGGCCTCATGGAGACCAAATACAAATAGGACTATCTCTCTCCCGCTTAACAAAGTGTTATTAAACATATTGAAAAAACATGATCACCTTTATATATGATAAATAAATTCACCTATGGTCCTCATACTAACACACAACTCCTCTTAAATCCTCACAAATCATCGTGGCTCAAACCATTATAAGACACCTTCTCAGCTATCACATAGTCAAAATAGGTCTGTGAGACCTCATTCACTTTGAAAATATTATGATACTCTTTTGAGTCTTTCATGATATAAAAATAGGGATGAAAAAAAAATATACCTTGATAATTTATGACCTAAAGGTCATCTCCATTCACAAAGGACACCAAAGCTTCTCATGGAAATCTTTAAAGAATAACTCTTCAAACATTATCCACACATAGTCAATACCCTATTATGAAACACACATAAATTCAATCACCTTCAGACCATAGAATTATCTTCATGGAAATTTAAAAAAATTAAATTATTCTCTTATGACCTTATGAGGTCATCATGGCATCTGTAGAATATTTCAACTCTTGATACAACCTTGAAGAACACTATAGTAACTTTATTCATTCAAGTCACTAGCATCTTGACATGCTATAGGAAAACATCATGTATAGAAATTTGATGCTTAATATTAAGGAAAATATAGCATGAAAACATCACTCATGGAAAATATTTAGTCCTTATAACTCAAGGATAAAAACTTTACCAAGAAGACATTGGTCTTGAGGACCAATCATCAACTCTTTCACACCATTATTCTAATCTAACTTCATAGACACCACTCAAAAACTCAAACATGCATTACCAACATCATAACAACTAAGGGAAAAATTTCACATACTTTAAATAATGTTCACTATGGTTTCATATATCATAACATAGTCATTTGCTTCAAGATCAGACATCTTAGGGTTTTCAAACATAGAATGACTTGAAACCCTCATGTTGTTGAATTTCATGTCTTAGGCTCATTTTTCACATCTAGGACCAAAATGACCATCCTTAGATCATTTAAAAGATCTTCATAACCTCAATAAAATATTAAAACAATTTTTACAATTACCTTGAGAGTCTAATGTCACCATTCAACTCATCAAGTCATACTAGTGTACCATTCAAAAGACTTTGAGACATAGTCAACTTCCATGGAGATTTTCTTGCACAAATACACACTTTCAGATCTCTTTCAAAGTATAAATCAAGAATAAAATTATTTAAAAACATCATCCAATTTATATAACATCATTTTAAACACTTTAGACAATTTATAATCCCACTAATATCTTCCTGGGTTCACCAAGAAAAAATCTAGTCAACTAAAAGTCAAATTTCACATGCAATAAATGCATCTATATGGACTTTTGGGACAAAACACCACCTGGATAATCTTATTCATGGAGTCTAATATGAATTTACTTTTTAATACAACTTGATCTAACACCTTTCATGTCTTTTACAACTCATTCTTTGATCACTGTTCCAAAACACATAGTTTGAATATAAATCCCAATGGCTATATTTTTTGATTTAAAATAACTATTTCTTGGGGCATAAGATTGAATGGTCTTTGGTATGTCATAGTTAACAAAACTAAATTTTAAGCTTTATAACTTGAACTAAAAACATCTTTAGGACACCAAAATTTGCAATAAACATACATGACACTATTGTCAATATCTCTAAGCCTTCCTTTGACCATAGTTGATTTTTTTGTACAAACAATAAATGCTAAAACATACCTGGTCACATCATGTCTGCATGATGTCCAATTATGGTCTAGGTTCTCAAAAAAATAATGAATCATCTTTCTCTCTCCAAAGGACACCATGAAACTTCAAAACTTCACCAAGACATCTAAACCACCCTCATGTCATTCTTTGACACCTCACAGTCCTGCATACATGCCACTAGTCTTTCAATCCATAAAATTGATATCATACTTCCATTAGGCCATGCTCTACCTCTTTTATTTACAACCTTAATAATCTTTGGTAATCATCTCATGATACCTCACTCCCATGCTTAAACAACCTTCATGCATCATTCAGTGGCTCATTGCCCTCTAAAATCTTTTACTACCAAGATAAAATCATGACATCACCCTTGACATCAATTACAACTCATTTGTACCTAACATAATCTTGAAACCAATGAAAATATACTTACCAAAAATATCCCCTTTTTTTATTGATGGCAATACCTCATAAACATTTATGGAAACCACATTTTCTCTTTCAATCTCTCCTTGTTTCTAAACTCTTTCTCTCTCCCTTTGACATTAATGACAAAGGGTCTCTTCCTCAGCTTGCCTACTTGATCCTTGGACCTAAAAAAACTATTTTCACTAAACCAAAGAAAAATAAGCTCTCTAAAACTTTGAAGCACATCACACATGCTCCCCTTATCACTATGTACACCTTGGTCCACATATCCTTTATAAGACTAATCAACCAAACTGATTTGACCTTCTTAATACCTTTCATCTCCAAGCTGACTTCACACTATGAAACTATCTCCCACTACTGATCTCCTTTATGATTTTAAAAACATATAACCTTCTTTCAAATCAAGAAACCTTCTTTAGGTAAAATTATCCTAATAGGACTGAGAACACACATAAAAATACCAACCAAATATGATGCTCAAACACCCTTAAGCTAATCAACCATGACTTCTGAAGCAAGAATATGATCCTATAGGATCTTCAAGTCATCTACAAACACATAAATAATATAATCTGATGTATAACATTGGTAATTTAGATCGATTTTTAGACCTTACACAAAATAGCTCTGAGAAGATCAAAACACCTCCTTAGGTACCCATGCACCAAACCAAGACCTCAATATGAATGAACACCATTAGAAAAAATTGGATAATCTCTATAAGAAAACACACCATCATCGATGCCTTCACAACTAAAATCATGCCTCAATAGGTCTAATAAGATCTAGGACTAGGTCTAAAATAGAGACCTATAAATTTAGGCTCACCTTGCATCTATCATAAACTGATATGCAAACTAATCTTGAAATTCACCTTCATACTAGAACATCTAAACCATATTCATGATCATCAAATTGAATCCTTCTCTTGACAACCTTCACATGCTTCTATAGACTAAAACATGTCTCCATGAAGCCTAGGGAGTCACCCTACACCATAGGGTCCTAGAACACCATAAATTTTGGAGACTCCCATATTTCCATATCCTTTCAAGAATAAATGATGTTCATCATCCTTCTAGATATATTTGGAACTTTGGATTTGACCTCTATCTCATCTCTCTTCTTATCTTTTTCAATATTGTCAACATATGTAGATAACACATGTTCTTAACATTCCTCTACTACTAATTCTTACTCTATAATATCAACGAGACCACCTTGGATCTTGAGCTGATGATGACTCTCATTGACTAACTTAGGTTTTCATACCTTATTTTTCTCTTTCTTCTTTATTCTAGGAATATCAACCTTATTATCTTTATTAGTATATAACTTGACTTGCACTCCCTTTTGAATTGACATTTTAGATTCCTTAACAATCAATTCTTTAACCTAAGTAAGAATAACAACCTGAACTAACATAGGGCCTTCTTATTTAGGCCTTTTATCCTCCTTTACCATAGGTTTTTAATTCTTAACCCACTTCTTAGTAGCATGACTAAGAACCTTCTTGACTTGACTAATCTTCTCCTTAGATCTAATTTTGCAGTAATTTGCAATATCTATATTTTGACCACAACTATAACACACAACTTTAATTATAACATTATTTTTGTAGCTCATATCATTATGACCATATTTATTACATAAAAAATAGTAACCATAAAATTTATTCACATTCCTTGACTATCTAAACTTCTGATGACTAAAAGAGACAATTCTAATCTTGTGATCTTTTCCCTGAGAAACATGTTTCTTGACTTGATGATGACTCTTATATTTGACAATTTTTTCATAAGTCTTAAATTTGATAGACAATAGTCTTAATTATGCCTTAAAAAACTCCACTTAGTTTCTAAGCAAAGAACACTCTTCAATATAACTATTCTCTCTTGAGAAACAATAATAACAATCATGATATATATTGTTATCAACACTATCCAAATCACCCACAACTTGACAACTAGCCATACCTATGCTTCTTAGGATCTTCTTTACGCTATTAATCCTTCTTAAAGGACTTTCTCTGATACCAATTATTGGAATCATAGCTAGTGAGATCGAGGGGGAGGGGGGTGAATCAATGCCCTTAAAATTTTTCCTTTAACTTGATTAACTCAACTAGTTATCCATCGCATGCATATGAATATCAATCATCTAAGAAACATCACTATGAGAGTATACATAGAAAGCATAAACATGGGAAAATATAATAACATACCATATATATGGAAAACCTTCATGGGGAATAAAACCCACTAACCAAATCTTTGGACTACTTGTCTTATAAATCAATAAGCCAAATTTATTTGAGCATCAACCTAACAAGGAGTACCAACCCCTAAACTTAAAAAGATCCAAATTATAAGGAGGATATAACCCCATAGGTAACAAATCACCAACTCATCTACCTCTTGACCAAGTACCAACTTAGCCAATCTTTGAAACTTTACCTACTTCTTTTTGTCTTCTCTTAACTGATGATGGTCTCTTAGAAATCTTCTCTCTCCTTCAATTATGTCTTCTAGATACAATCAAGTCTACCCTTATTCTTCCTTGATCACTATTAATTACAACACTATAATCTCAATATCAATACCTCTAATCATATTAGGAACACATCATTGATGTCCCTTGACACTCTATTCTGCTTCATTCTTAATGCATTACACATGAAGTTCTTCTCATTTTCATTCACTTGTAAACTTCCTCACTATTTACTCCCTTTCATTTAACAACCTAGATAGAAATCATCTAGATTTATATAATGGCTTCATGTCCATCCTTCAAACTCTACCTAACCCTCAAATAAATCACATTTTCAAAATATTCTCTCTTATTCTCTCTATCCTTTTTTTATCTAGACAAATAGGCTTAATTAGCCTTCCTTTAATACAAGTCACTTTTGCACTATCACTCTCACTTTATTGGTTGGCAAAGACATAATATAATAAAAATAAATCCTTTATTATCCATTAAAACATGTTATCATAAAATAAAAATCAAAATAAGATCAACTTAAGTTCAGTTATACACCTTTAGAACTCATTCTCCTATTTAGGCCTAATGAGACCTAATCAATTAGGTCTATCCTATTAATGAACAACCAAAGAGCCTTTATGGCCCATATGACCTATTTCAATGAACCAAACCTTTTCATATACTTTATTTCCATTTTATATGCATCTTATCCATGCATAGGTATCCACAAACCATTCACTTTCACTTATAAATCTCTATTAGCTCTCATACCCTCATTAAGTTTCATGGAGACCTAATACAAATAGGATTATCTCTCTCTCACTTAACAAAGTCTTATTGAACATATTGAATAGACATGATCCCCATTAAAATATTATAAATAAACTCACCTATAGTCCTCATACTAACACATAACTTCTCTTCAATCCTCATAAGCCATCATGGCTCAAACCATTACAAGACAACTTCTTAGCTATCACACAGTCAAAATAGGTCTATGAGACCTCATTCACTTTGAAAATATTTTGATAATATTTTTAATCCTTAATTATATGTAAATAGGGACAAAAAAACATATAAATTTATCATCTATGACCTAAAGGTCATCTCCATGCACAAATGAAATGAAAGCTTCTCATGGAACTCTTCAAAGAACAACTCTTCAAACATTGTCCACACACAATCAATACCCTATTATGAAACACACAAAACTTCAATAACCTTTAGACCACTAAATTTTCATTATGTCACATAAAATAAGTCAACTTGTCCTCTTATGAACTTATGCGTTCACCATGACATCTATAGAACATTTTAACTCATGATACAGACTTGAAGAACACTATAACAACTTTCTTCATTCAAGTCACTAGAATCTTGATATGCTATAGGAAAAAATCATTAAAAAAAAAATATGCTTAATATTAAGGAAAATATAGCATGAAAACATCACTCTTGGAACATTTTTATTCCTTACAGCTCAAGGACAACAACTTTACCATGAAGACATTAGTCTTAAGGACTAATCATCAACTCTTTCACACCCCTATTCTGATCTAGCTTCTTAGATACCACTCAATAACTCAAACATGCATTACAAACATCATAACAACTAAGGGAATAATTACACATAGTTAACATTATGTTCACTAAGATTTCATAGATCATAACATATTCATTTTCTTCAATATCACCCACCTTAGGGTTTTCAAACATAGAATGACTTGAAACCCTCATGTCACTAAATTTCATGTATTGCACTCATTATTCACATATTTCACTAAAATGACCATCCTCAGAGCATATAAAATATCTCCATGACATAAGGAACATATTAAAAGACTTTGTCCAATTACCTTGAGAGTCTAAGGTCACCATTCAACTTAGCAAGTCACACTAGTATGCCATTCAGAATACCTTGAGACACATTCAACTTCCATGGATTTTTTATTACACACATGCACACTTTTAGATCTCTCTCAAAGTATAAATCAAGACTAAAATTAGTTTACAATATCATCCAATTTTTATAACATCATTTGAAACACTTTAGACAAGTTCTAATCCTACTAAGATCTTCTTAGGTTCACCAATAAAAATCCCAATCAAATTAAAGTCAAATTTCATGTGAAATAAATTCAATTATATGAAATTTTAGGACAAACCACCACTTGGAGAATATTAACCATGGAGTCTAATACAACTTTCTTTTTTACTCCACCTTGATTTGACACCTTCATGGCTTCTACAACTCATTTTTTGCTTACTAGTCCAAAACACATAGTTTGAATTCAAATCCCAACGATTATATTTTTTGAATTGCAATAACTATTTATAGGGGTTTGAGATTGACAATATATTACATGTGATAATTAACAAAACCAAATTTTAAGCTTTATAAATTGAACTAATAACTCTTAAAGACACCAAACTTGCAAGAAACATTCATGGCACTATTATCAACATCTTCAAACCTTCATTTGACCATAGTTGACTTTCTAGTACAAACAATAAATGATAAAACATACATGGTCACATCATATATGCATGACATCCAATGATGATCTAGGTTAACAATAATGAAGCATCTTTCTCTCTCCAAAGGACACCATGAAGATTCATAACTTCACACCAAGATATCTAGGACACCCTCATATCATTCTCTAACACCTCATGTTCCTGCATACATGCCACTAGTATTTAAATCCATAAAAATAATCTCATACCTCAATTAGGCCATGCTCTACCTCTTTCCTTTACACCCTTCATATGCCTTGGCAATCATCTCATGATACCTCACTCTCATGCTCAAATAACCTTCATGCATCATTAAAAGGTTCACTACCCTCTAGACTCTTTTACTACCAATACAAACTCATGATGTCACCCTTGACATAAATGGTAAATATACATGAATGAGAACTTATTTTTACCTAACACTATCTTGACACCAATGACAACACACTTGCCAACAAGAAAAGGCACAGATACAAGCTTATTTATCAAGAAGTTATTGTAGCTCTCAAAAGGTGTATTGGTCAATAAAATAAAATGGATTGTAGAATAAGATAGAGAATAATTTTACATTTCCATGATGATTTATATATATTTTCTAAACTTTAAGTGTTCTAATTTGGTCATGCAAGTTAGCCAGTTGCAGATAAGCCTAATGGTGCGAATAGTGCAAAACCTAGGAAGAGATGAGAAGATGGATTTGAGGGTCTGAGCATGTTAAATTTATGCAAAAAAGTTCATAAAGAGTTTATTTATTAATTTAAAGTCATTTTAATACTTGGAATAAGATTTTGAGGTTAGTTAATATGGAGAATAAGCTACTCACAAAATGTCCTATTTGGTTCATATAAGATTATATGATATAATGTCAAGAAATTAGTCTATAAGACAAATATTTTCCATTATAACATATGATATTTATATATTATCATGGTTTGGATATATCATATGAAAAATTACATGAATTATGAGTCATGAAAAGTGTCTACATAGGCTTTGGAGGTTTATCGCCATGACTAGTTTTTGAGGCAAATTGGCAATTCTGAGTGAGTGAGTTGCAAAGATGTTATTGAGACTTTATCTCTTAATTGAAAGTGTTCCAAGATTTTTTTGATGAACTTGAGGTGATGGATAATATATATACATGTTTTATTTTTCATATTTTATTAGCTTAAGATTTTTTTAGCTTCATTTATACAAGATAGACTTTTGAGCTACATAGGTTTGAAAGGGCGGTTTGTCCTAAAGGAGCTTTCTTAGTATGAAAGAAAGATACATGTCTAATAAATCATGGAAAGATTTAGTAGAGATAATTTTATATGTTATTTAATGGTTTTTAATTGTTTTAATGAGTCATTTGGGCCCAAGAATATCATGTTTTGGTATTAAGAGGACAAACCTAATGCAATTATGTCTTCATGAGGCCTAAAAGAGAAATAAGGCCTAACTAAGTTGTTACAGACCAAAAGGGGTCCAAATTTAATTTGAATCACGTTCATAATATGTCCTAATATTTATTCTATGACTGATATAAGAGGTTTAAAGTGTGTGGCCAACCAAGTGGTGTGTGACCATGAGACTTGTATATATACAAGATAGTTTAGGCCTATTTGTAGGTAAGCAACATAAGTGAATAAAATATTGCTTGGTAGAGTAGGAGGTCTTGAAATGAGACCATAATAGAAGAGAAGAGGTGTGGTGATCAAAATACATGAAGTTTCTGAGTTGGTGTTGAGTCACTTAGGGAGTTGGTGATTCCTTACAAGTAGGTGTTTGCTAAAGCCTAGTCAAGTGGGTGCTTAACTTCATTGGGGTTAGTTCTCCAAGTTGAGTTGGTGCTCAAAAAATTTAATTTTTTTTAATAATACAATAGTCCATTTTTAGAGATCATAGTGGGTTTTTTTTCCCTTTGAGGGTTTCCCACTCATATATGTGTTTTCTTGTGTTATGATCATGTGAATGGTTCTTTATGCATTGATATATCATTGTATTGATTTCATAGTTCAAGGAATGTTAAAGTAATATTGAAAGAAAGTTTTTAAATATTTATTTATCCCCACTCTTATTTATTATGATTACAACATGCTAGACTTGATAGTTTGATTTATTATATCTTTGAAATTTAATTAATATGTCCATGTTTTATATTTTTAGTATGGATAAATTTAGTAGAAGGTAAGAAAGATATTGAAAAATGTTGGTGAATTCACTAATTTTAGTATTTTTCATAGATTTGTTATTTGTTTAAGAACATAGCTAGAACATTTCTATTTTGATGAAAACATGTGATATTAGTTTGTAAATTTCTAAAATTAGCAAAACCATTGTCTCTTTTGCCATATTTAGTAGACAATTAGATGAAAATGAAGTGAGTGGCACCATTCACATTTAATGTAGATTTTCTTTTGGGAAATGAGCTAAGACAATTAGTTTCATTTCACTTTCTATATGATGCATAATCTCTATGCAGAAGTTAGACTCTATAATTTTAAAAAATTTAATGATCTTGGAAGTAACCCACTTAAAAAAGCCCTTACATAAGCTAATCTTGAGGATTTCATTGCAAAAACGTGTTAAAAATAGATATGGAACAATTAAGCTTTAAGAATGCATGCATGTTTATTTCAATTTTTGATTCAAAGATATTTTTGTTTATTATTTGATACAATTTAGGCTCTTCTCATTTGTTAGTTTACTGGTTTGATTTCATAGTCTTAGTAAATATTTTTGGAATAAGGAGTTTTGATTTTAACTAGTTAGAATATGGTTTGTAGTCATTTTTTAAAGATTTTAATGAAAATGATGATACATTTTATGACATTCATTAGTTATAATTTTTTATAGATTCTATGGCTACATGTAAGTATATCAAAGCCTACGAGTTGATATCTTTGATAAATTTTTAAAAATATATCACTTTAGAAATGATATTGAATTTAAAATTGGTTCTGGGTTGCCATTTTGGTTTACATAGTTGTATGAAAATTGTATACACATAATATTTTCAAACTTTTATTGATTACCGAAATTTCTTATCTTGCAAGAACCTATCAAGTCTCAATCTCTCTGAGTGCATGCCTTAAGGGGTGCAACAGGAAAGGGATGGGCAAACCATCGGTGCTTCATAAGATTGTTGTTCCTTTTCCCACTTGTTATCTACACACTAGCTCCCTAAAACCATGAACCCTAGGCTTGTTCTTCTCTTTCCTATCCATTATAGTCATTATCATTATTTACTCCTTCATTTCTTGCCTTATTTACCTTTTTACCAATTCAGTACACTAGGTCAACCTAATCGACCTAGTTTATTCTAGGGTCATCTTTGTTATTTTGACTTGTTCGCATCCTAGCTGACCTAGCAGAGACTTTAGGCATTATCCTAAGAATGTACTAGGTCAACCCGATCACCTTAGTATAGCCAACATGTTTCATTATTTTTTTAGGAAAGATAATACTATATATACAAGTTCATTTACCACCATTTCATAAGAGTCTAAAGAGAGTGAAGAATTAAGTGAGGAAGTGCTAACAAAAATACTTTTATTGACCATTCTACTTGAAGAATAAATATTTAGGTTTCAATACTTTCTTTTGGAGCTCTGATCTTGTCTTATGGAGAAGTATTTTGGATGCTTAGGTAGGTCATGTAGCCTACAGATGATTTATCTTAGTTATCCTTACAAGCCACAACAATCTCTTATGAAGCACCTTGGCCAAGGGAAAGGTTGAGACTCGATAGGTTTGTCTTCAAAGGTAAGTATTCCTAACTTTATTTATCCCTTTTAAGAGTAAATAGATAATGCAGTATATATTATTATCTTCCATGTTTTAAGATTCTATATACATTGATGTGAGTATATGTCTCATATGCATGTTTAATTTAGTTGTTATTTATTTGTTTTATTTTAATCCCCACTTTGTGCCACAAAATTTGGTGCACACTAGATTAGTTTACTCTTTTTATTATTAGAATAGTTTAATTTCTTGTTTATTACATATGTAAACATAAAATCATAGGAATATTTTAGGGTTGTTATGTAATTGTGTTAGACTATAGGCTTTGGAACCCTTCCTAGCATGATGTGTTGTGACAAGTGATAAAAGTGAACCCCTCATTGGGTCTAGCAGATCCCCATATTGGTCATGCTCTCGTTTAACAAGTGTATCCCCAATCAGAAGTTTAGGTGTGCTCTATCTTATTTGATATAGGATTAATGCATGCACATCATGCAATTTTGATTGAATACATTTTAGTGAACTTGATGTGAATCGAATCCTTGCTAGATTTGTTTACTTTACTTTTATTTATTTTATTACTTTGTCATCATTTATATCATATATTTTGACATCCTAGTTTGATTTTGCAACCCAATTTTCTTTTTATTTATGCACACGAACAAGCAACTAGATCAACTAGCTCGACCCAATATAAGTTTTTAACACTTTTCAAATACCAGTTCAACTTACTAGGTCCACCTGGTCAATCTAGTGTATTTTAAATCACTTTGTAGTAGTTTTTGTACAGTCTGATCAATCAAATTGAACTAGTACAGATTCTAATTTCTAAACTTTTAGATCTTACTAGGTTGACCAACTTGACTTAGGACATTTCTAGACTTTCAGTTCAAACAACTAGGTTGACTAGGTTGACCTAGTGCATTTTTAGCACTTTTTCAATATATTTTTATATTGCTTGGTCAATTATCTCAACCAAGTTTGTAGGTTTTGGATCAACAATTTTTATCTTTGAACCATCAAGAGTAGAGATGGTGCCAACACCTCTAATTTCTAAGGAGCCCTATAGGACTATGCTCATAGATCATGATATGACCAGACCTTACCATATTTCTAGGTTCCCTAAATCCCATCATTGGTATACTCTTAAGGTTAGTACAACCCTCTTTAGATCTTCTGTTGATCTTGCTCCTCACATAATGGAATCTATGTCAAAACTAGTTACTATTGCTTCTTCCACTATTGATGAGCCTAGTTTTACTTATTTCATTAGTACTCCTTCTATTCAACCTACTTCCATTGATTCTCCCTCAGCACCTTCTCTTGGTGATGGATTTCTTCATGTATCCAAGATCGATCCTTTGCCCGTAAAATAGGCTGATGCTCGATCTCCTTCTTCATCTATGCCTATTACACCTTCTCCCATGAGTGTTTCTCTTAAGAATACTCACAAGCATATATGTTGATTCCATGGGATAGATATTCACTCTTCTACCCATTATCATAAGTTACAGTAATATATTGATACCTTGCATCCTTCTTCCCCATCAATTGAAACTATCATACTTCCTCTAAAGATTTTTCTTGAGCATATACCTAAGTATGGTGAGAGGTATTGTCTATGGAACCAATGCAAAACACACCACACTGATCATTATCATATCCTTTATTAACATCTTAAGGATCATCTTATAGATATTACTAGAACTTATATCATTCTTCTCATAGGTCATTCTCGCAAGAAGGCTCCTCCTTCTTCTACCATAGCTACACCTCCAGTGATCCATTCACCACCTTATGTGCCTCCACCTGTGGTTCCCTCTCCACCCATGGACCCTCCTTCACCCATGGATTCTTCTCCACCAGTGATTCTTGCATCTCCCATAGATCTCATTACCACACATGATCCTAACCATCCTTCACCCAATTCCCTTCCTCAACATGATCTAATGAGTATTCTTACTTTTTCAATTGAGGAGATTAGAAAAGAAGTATTTGCCTAGTATTCAATAAAGATTGATGAGACATTAGTAGCAGTTCATATCAAGCTTCATAGAGATTTATCTGATGTCTTGGATAATGTGTGTGGATAGAATTACCAGTATTTATGAGCACATACATGGTACTTTCTCATTTACATTTATATTGGACATGTGCTTTAATATTATTTTTATCTTTTTTTTATTATAACATTTGACATTATGTCAAATTATTTCTTATCTTATATCATGTTGTCCCTTCTTCTTGTACTATAGCTCATTTAAATTATTTATCTTTTGCATATACTTATCTTTTTATTATCATTTATATTTTTCACTTATCATTTCTTTCTTTCCCCTTTAGAGTTTTTCTCAAAACTCTTCCCTAGTATCTTCATGATTGTTTATTTTCTTATCTTTATTTTTCATAGATAGTTGTCATGGTGACTTGGTTATATCTACCCTATTCCCTTTGGTTATTATCTCCTTTTACCATCTGATCAGTTAGAAAATAATCTTTCTCATTACTATTTCATTTCACCACTCCTCCTTTGGATTTCCTTTTTCCTTCTTCCTTTTCTACACACTAAGAATATACATGGTTGAGACTTGAGATCACATACTTGTTCATTGTCAAGCCTAAGTGTCCTAGTCAATCTTTTGTCTTGGGTTACTTAGCTTCCTTTAGCCTTAGCCTACAACTCATTCATGTGTATCATTATCTCTCTCATGATTGGTCATTCCAAATCCATATGGAGGATAAATATTAAAAAGCCCTCAAAATAAAGTTAAAAGCCAAATCATTTAAACAAAAGGCAATAATATCAAAAAAGAAAAAATATTCTCAAAATACATTATTCAAAGTACATCTCCTTCTTGTAGTTAAATCTCAAACTCCATAGTTGGCCTCAAAATAGAGCCAAGGTCCTTTGGGCTATGGTAGGCTAGTAGATTAGAAGAGGATAATTAAAAAAAATCTCTTGGTACTACCTACTTTCTCATGCAAGTACCCAATCTTCACAGTAGACTGATGACTCTGTAAGGGGTCCTAAAGAGTAAGGAAAATGTCATGGGGAGGTAGGTACATTTTAACTTTATTTTTACTAATCTACCTTCATGAGTTGATCTTATTATCACACTTATTTGCCTACAAAGCTTTGTGTATATAGGGAATAGGTTTTCTTTATACATAGACAACCACTAGTCACTTAGTGTCTTCTCATGTCCTTAGTATGCCTTTTGTCTCCTAAAGTATTCTCATAAAACACCCAAGTCTTTGATTTTTACATTCCGTTTCCTCATATTTCCTCTTGGAAAATATTTTTTAGCTTTTTTATCACTCTCCATGGGATTTCATTTGTGAATTGCTTTGTAAGACCATGAATAAGACCCAACATCCCTCACAAATTACCATCTTTTCCATCCTATTACCCACATTATTGATTTATCAGTCCTAATCTTTCTATTTACCAATGTTGTTTTGGCACCCCTTGGGATTTCTTTTTTGAGTTGTAGTGTAAGACCATAGATATGACTTGACCATCTTCACAAAACAACAAAACAAAAATTTTCCAATAAACAAGTCACCATCCAAATTACATGTGTCAAATAAGAGATAAGATTCAATTGATTATGAGGTTACAAATCATTAACATACTTCCCATATTGATATTTAGTATGTTTTATGCTTACTTTATTTTTATTTTGAATTTTATTTTTTGAGTTCATATAAGATTACAACCATTTCTTGAATTTCTCATACTTCCTAGCTTGAATTCGTATGATCAATTTAAGACCAAGTTTTTGGAAATTTTATTTCTCTTTTATACTTCCCATCATGAAATAGCATAACTGATTGACTTAATTTTGATTTGTTTTTATTACCATTCGTGCCCTTTTCATCCCTTCTATTTTATTACTTTATTTTTCATACTTCCCAATGTGATATTTAGTATGATTTTACTTGTTTTAATTTAGTGCCAAAATCTTTCACATTGGTTTAAAAACAAATCCCCCCTTTACCACATTGTTTTCCATTTTCTTGGTTCTTTATACTTAGTCATTTTTCATGTTATTACACATTTCCAAGCTTGAATTAGTGTCTAGTGCATTTTTTATTGATTATATTTTTCCAAGTCTTTTTGCCTATTTATTTTTTTAAAAACCATGCATGTGTTAACCATAATGCTAGAAAAGAAACCACATCACATATATTTCCTATAGCATATAAAACAAAGCTAAATACATGTGATAAAAATAAATATATCCAAAGCATCCACAACCTCAACCATAATGAACAAATACAACCATCATAAAGACAACATACACAACCAAAACTAATATGCAAAAATGATAAATCATATATATATATATATACACACACACACACAACCAAAACTAATATGCCAAAATGATAAATCATATATATATATATATATATATATATATATATATATATATATATATATATATATATATATATATGATTTATCATTTTGGCATATTAGTTTTGGTTGTGTATATATATATATATATATATATATATATATATATATATATATATATATATATATATATATATATATGTTGTGTGTGTGTGTGTGTGTGTGTGTGTGTGTGTGTGTATATGATTTATCATTTTGGCATATTAGTTTTAGTTGTGTATGTTGTCTTTATGATGGTTGTATTTGTTCATTATGGTTGAGGTTGTGGATGCTTTGGATATATTTATTTTTATCACATGTATTTAGCTTTGTTGTATATGCTATAGGAAATATATGTGATGTTTTATCATTTTGGCATATTAGTTTTGGTTGTGTGTGTGTGTGTGTGTGTGTGTATATATATATATATATATATATATATATATATATATATATATATATATATATATATAGTTTTGGTTGTGTGTGTGTGTATATATATATATATATATATGTATAAAGAGTTTGATATAACATATACAATCATAGACAAAGCCTCATCACTAGGGTTGAACCCCATCATATCTATCTCATGGTCTAACAATGCTACCTACTGAGGCCTCAGTTTGACTTCTCCAAATAGTACACTGTAATGAGGCAGTACGAGATCTCAATCCCTCTAACTATCCCTACAGATGTGCTATCTTCACCTATGCCTATACCAACTCAGTCTGGGTAGTTACATGTGTATGTTATTTAGGTCTGCATCATCTATGTCACTGTATCTTGATGCATATCTCTCTCATTGGCTAGGGCCTACCAGGCTCACTTCTCCTCTACATCCATCTCTACCAGTGGCTATGCCCTCTCTCTATATCTATATCTCCCTTGTGGCCTCTCCTATTAATCTGAACTAGCTTGCCTAAGCTGGGGTAGATGGTAAACTTAGATCCTCAAGTGTCATGGGGTTGTACAATTGTAGATTCTTGTTTAAGACATCATGGAGTGCTCCCCTAACTAGGGACACCTATCTCTCCTCCTCATCCTTAGGTATGCCTATAATATCACAATAGATGGATATTAGATCACTGTTATATCTCATAATATATATCTATTGATCAAATAATAACTTATTCAATACATTAATCATACTTTTTCTTACATATCTGTATCTCAAATCCTATGGTCTCACCATATATGTGACCACTTAACATAGTCTCCCCATTTACACAACCTCTTAGTCCTCCTTTGTAGGTCACCTCCTCAACTCTAACCTAGCTATCATGGCTCATGTCCATCTCAAACTCCATCTGAGTGGTCTATCTATCCTCTCCTTTAGATCATCTATTGAATCACCAAGGATGATTATGGTCTCTAATCTCTCCTCCTACCTCCATCACTATCATGTCCTCAATGGCCGTAGCTCATCTCTTTATGGAAATGGTAGTGGTATATCTGATATCTCTACCCCTCATTATACTCAACCAATCCATGGTTTCTCTCAACATGGCCTCAATGTCAGTCTCACTATCATTGGTCTGAGTCCCCTCTTTCCTCATGGATCTCTCACATGCTAATTCCACTACTCAAGTATGAGTATTAGTGTTGTTGGATGAGGTAAACCCATTTTCCCTAGCACTCATATTCCCAGATGTGGCTCTCTCCACCATGTATAGTGCCTTATCACCTCTCTCCTCTCTAGCATTGGTTTAACTATGTGCCAACTCTCCTAGATAGTCACTAGCTACTCATATGGTACCGCACTATGTTGATGTGTCTCACCATTTTTAGTGCTGGCACATGGGGCATGGCCCATGCTACTTAGTCTTCTCTCCATCTCCTCACTTGAGGTGATCTATTAGCAACCACATGGGGTGACCCAACTAGTTGATATAGAGGAAATCTCTCATATATCAATGCTATTAATAGTATGATTGGTCCCATGGTCTTATGTCCTCTAACTCACATCTTAAATAGATCATGAACAAGTTGGACCTAGATAATAGATCCTAGATCATATAACACTTCCTCCTCCAACATCATCTTACTCAAGGCTATCACGTATAGTGGTACCTTACCATCTGACTTGTGACAAATCACTCACTATGTTATAAGGTCTATAATCACCTTTAATATATCTATAAGCATCATCCATATTAACTCTCCACTTTGGAAATATAATTTCTAAGCATGTAGCCCACATAGATAAGGCTCCCCTCTCCTCTATGTTGTCTGGTATCCCCATGATCACTAGTGATCCTACTATGGGCAATCCAAGGATGGAATGGAAATCCTCTAGTGTGATAGCCACCTATATCACATCTACATCCACCTCCCATCTAAAGGTGTTGGTTAGTCATTCCCAATAACTAAAGAACATGACCAACACATCTGCACTTAGGGGTATCCTACACATATCTATTATACCTCCTAGACCAATGGTTATTAGTCTATTTCTGTCTCCATTTGTCAACCTCTCTAATAAATATGAAAACCATGACATGTCTATAGACCTCCAAAAGCATGGTCATCTTTGCAATCAAGAAACAAAAAAGGATGTATTAGTTCCTCCATGTCATGTATACTCATAATACATTATTTATGCATTCTATCTTTAATGAAAAACAAGCATACTCTATTCATTTTTATTTTATTTTGGCCCCTTTTTCCCTTTTTGGGTCATTTTGGGCCATTCTAGCCCTCTTTCAGCTTGTCACACACTTTTCTATTTAAAACCACTTTTTCAAAATTCAAAATTCTTAATTATTTTTCATTAGATTCCTAGTTTTGATCATATATTTGTTTCTACTCATCTATTTTTTCAAATAATAAAATGCATTGGATTCATGATGACATAGATATTCTTTTCCACTGTCATATGTCTATCTTCCATTTTTTTTTATTTTTAGCTATTTTTTGCGCTAACTTCTATAGGTTCGCCTAGTGTGCTTTACATTGGATGCCTTCACTTCTTTTTAATCTTATTTATCTACATCATGAATATAAATTAAATGTATGTGATTTTCAATTATATCCTTTCATTTCTCTTATTTTCTTCCTACTACACCATACTTACCATTAGCATTATGTGTAATCATGTTCTATCTCTGAAGCACCATCTTGTGTTGCACTTATGTGACATGTGATGAACTTTGATTGGGGCACATATACACACATAATATTTTCAAACTTTTATTAATTACTCACACTTTGTATCTTGTATGATAGGACCTTGGCTCACAAAGCTCTGATACCAATTGTCAGGATCCCTACTCCTTAAGAGCACACTTGATTACCTTTGTATAAGCAACTAAACATGGAATTTAACCAGAAGTAATATGTAACTAGAATTCAAAAATAGCACAAAATATGAGAGACAATACAATCTTGTATTAACACTCTTCCAGAAGGAAATACAATGAAGAAATCACACTCTTCCCACACCTCTAGGGCATACCAGTAGTTCTCCCTCAAGAGTTCTCTCTCTCAATTACAAACAAAATAAACTCAAACACAGAGTTGTTATTTTAACCAGTCAATAAAAATACTCCCAGTACACCAACCAGTAAGTGACAATCAACTCAACCATTGTTGCCTACTTCCAGTACCAACGAGTACACCACTTACTCCAAGTAGATCTCCCTGATATTGCTCCTTGTTGTGTTGCAGATCTCCTTTGACCTTGCTACCTCGTAGATCTCCTTTGACCTTACACACACACACACACACACTTGCAGATCAACTGATCTTACTTACCATGTAAATCTTCTACATGATCTTACACAACCTGCAGATCAACCTAGTCTTGCACACCTACAAACCTAGATCTTACACACCTAGAAGAACCCTTGTCCTTGCCTTTACAAGTCCTTATGACTCTACACATTACAATAAAGCCCCATGGGTCTCTTAAATAGATCCCATACAAACAATAATTAGACTTCCTAATTACAATAATTAGAAATGCAAACTCAAGACTAAAATTAGTCTTTCACATGCAAACTGACTGTCTGTCTAAAATTAGACTAGTTCTGGAATCGCATGCAAATGCACACACACACACACAGGTTGCCAACGTCAGTTCCTGTCTGACCAATGTTAGCCGACCCCTAACCGATGTCAGTTTCTCTACACACTAGATATGGCCGACGTCAGTTGGCCTGACCAACGTCAGTTGCTCTACAACTCAACAACCTCCTCTGTTTGCATCAGTGAAGCTTTTAGCTCCACAACCTAACAATCTCCCACTTGGAGATAAACAACTACACCTATACCTATACCTGTACATCATCTAATTTTGTTTCCTAGATTGTATCCCTCTTCAAGTTCAATCTTGAAGACCAACCACCACATATCCTGTGGTGCTTCTCCTGTTATCCAAGTAACCTGCCATATCCAAATCTACATACCCATGTAGAGAAGTGCCTAACCCTACCTAGCATGAATCCCTACTGCTGGTCCCTCTTAGATACCTGAGAATCCATTGAACTACTTTCTAGTGCTCCTTTCTTGAATTGGCCACAAACTTGCTGACAACTCCCACTACTTGGGTAATATCAGGCTTAGTACACATGTACTCAACCTCATCATATGATTTGGGACACTATTTTGTGAACTGTCTATCCATAGGTGTGCTAACCAGTTCTACATCCTACATATTGAACCTCTCCACTACCTTATTCACACAATCATCCTGAGACAACATCAACCTATGATCTTCCCTGTCTCTAGAAATACTCATGCCAAGGATTTTCGCTCCTAAATCCTTCTTGGCACACCACTGAGCTACTTTTACCTTTAGCTCAAAAAATCCCTGCATGTATGAACCTAAAACAAGCATATCATCCACATAAAGTAATAGGATAATGTCATGCTTGATAGGACCTAGGCTCACAAAGCTCTGACACCAATTGTCAGGATTAGGAGCAAACTTGATTACCTTTGTATAAGCAACTAAACACAGAATTTAACTAGAAGTAAAATGTAACTAGAATTTAGAAACAACATAGAATATGAGAGACAATAGAATCTTGTATTAACACTCTTCTAGAAGGAAATACAATGAAGAAATCACACTCTTCCCACACCTCTAGGGCATACCAGTAATTCTCCCTCAAGAGTTCTCTCTCTCAATTACAAACCAATCAACTCAAACACAGAGTTGTTATTTCAACCAGTCAGTAACAATACTGCCAGTACACCAACCAGTAAGTGACAATCAACTCAACCATTGTTGCCTACTTCCAGTACCAAGTACTCAAAGTACTCCAAGTAGATCTCCCTGATCTTGCTCCTTGTTGTGTTGCAGATCTCCTTTGACCTTGCACACACACACACACCTGCAGATCAACTGACCTTACTTACCATGTAGATCTTCTTCCTGATCTTGCACACATGTAGATCAACCTGGTCTTGCACACCTGCAAACCTAGATCTTACATACCTTGGAAGAACCCTTGTCCTTGCCTTTGCAAGTCCTTATGATACTACACCTGAAATAACCCTTGTCCTTGTTCTTGACAAGTCCTTATGATCCTTCACTTTACAATACAGCCCCATGGGTCTCTTAAATAGATCCCATACAAACAATAATTAGACTTCCTAATTACAATAATTAGAAACACAGACTCAAGACTAAAATTAGTCTTTTATATGCAAACTAACCGTTCGTCTAAAATTAGACCAGTTTTGGAAGTGCATGCAAACGCATGCACACACAAGTTATCGACGTTGGTTTCTGTCTGACTGATGTCGGTCGACCTATAACCGATGTCAGTTGCTCTGCACACTAAATATGACTGACATCGATTGGCCTAACCAACATTAGTTTCTTTGCAACTCAGTAACCTCCTCCGTTTGCATCAGTGAAGCTTTTAGCTCCACAACCTAACATTGTAAGAACCTATCAAGTCTTAATCTCTCTGACTTCATGCCTTAAGTGGTGCACCAAGAAAGGGATGGGCAGACCATCATTGCTTCGTAAGATTATTGTTCCTTTTACCACTGTTTATCTACACACTAGCTCCCTAAAACCATGAACCCTAGGCTTGTTATTATCTTTCCTATCCATTATAGTCATTATCATGATGTATTCCTTTATTTCTTGACTTATTTAACTTTCTACCTATTCAATACACCTAGTTGACCTAGTATATTCTAGGGTCATCTTTGTTATTTTGACTTATTTGCATCTCGATGGACCTAGCACAAACTTTAGGCATTATCCCAAGAATGTACTAGGTTGACCCGATTGACCTAGTACAAATTACATGTCTAAATATTTTTTTAGGTAAGATACTACTATATTTTAATCATATAAAATGTAAAAATTGGTAACTTGAGCATGGCTAATGACAACCAATCTGTAGGTCCCTCTTGCTTGCTCTCATGACCCTCTTAGGCTTACTTTCAATGATTTTTAGTCATTCATGGCCTTCTAGACTTGATCATAATTGAGTGAGGACCCTCTCTTCATTACTAATCCATCCCCCCAAGCTCTGTTAGCTTAGGATAATAACATCTAACTTGGACTAGATTTTAGCACTATTGTCCAAGTGCATCTTAGGCCCCAACGGTTATTTATTTTTGGAAATTATTCTTCAATCATGTTATCTTAAGATAAATCATTTAACATATGACCAATAGATCCCTATATAAGCTCAATCAAATATTATTTGAAAAGGGGTTGGTAAATATCACTCAAGCAAGAAAGAATAAAAGCAAGAACACTCGAGCAATCTTCCTTATTCTTTGCATACAACTAGCCTATACACTTTCAAACCAATTCAAGATCTTACACTAGTCCCTATTTATCTCAAGCATATTCTATTTTGGCATTTCCTAAATTTCATTCGCTATTGCACCAAGCACTCTTAAAGGGAGAACTACATATGGATTGATCCTTCCTTGGAGTATTGGTATGTAGGTAACATGCTCACACACAGGGTGTGAAGCATGTCTAGTGAATTTTACACACACTAACCCCTTTTCCCTATTTTATAAAGTTGCATTCAGTTACATAGATAATAGTGATGAATCCTAGGGTGTCTAGTTCCAATGCTCTTACCCAATAACAAAATGAAGTTTAGGATTCTATTTGTGATAGTGTCTCAGGCTTACACATAAATTTATAGACCCAGTCTTAGTTAGATCAACACATAATAAGATTAGTTTAATTTTCTCTCTCTCTCACTACTATTTTTAGAAAAGCTCTAATTATAAATAAATTTTATTAATTAGTAGCTTTAATTTGTAATATCATTTACTAATTTTCTCCTACTCAGACCCTTTTATTATTTAGGAATTAAACACTAATTTCCCCAAAAATAATAAATCATTTGGTAACCCGACTTACTTCGAATTGCACATAAAAACCTTAGAAATCCTAGGGTAAAATTCTTACTAATTTTTCCAATAAATTTATGAATTTTCACTTGAATATTTAAATAAAAAATTCATTTCAAATTTTAAAATTTAGTATTCAATTTTAAAATAATTTCTTTTTCAAACCCTAGTTGCATCAACTAGGTCCCAGTAATTTTCCAACATTATTCCAATAATTTCCTATTTTTTTACTACATATATAAATCATAAATTTGATTCAAATTTTCAAATTCAATAGTAATTTTAAAAATAATCTTATTTCAAACCCTAGTTGCATACACTAAGTCCCAATAATTTTCCATTATTAATCTAATAATTTCATGATTTTTTTATTGCATATCTAAATCAAAAATTTGATTCAAATTATCAAAATTCAATAGTAAATTTTAAAATAATTTTATTTGAAACCCTAGTTGCACATAATAGGTCCTATTAAATCAAACATTCTCCCATAAATTTATGAATTTTTACTTGCATACTTAAACATAAATTCAATTTCATTAATTCATAGTATTTTGAAAAACTATCACTATTAAATCCCTAGTTGCATGTATTAGCACCTATTTGCTTCTTGAGGTATCACCTTACATCCATAATCAAATTTAAAAAATTATTTTCACTTATGTACAATTTAATCTTGCATTTCTTTCAAATAACAAGGAAACCCCAATGGGCCCTATCATGTACATGAATGATGATGTCTATCATATGTTAGTACAAAGCTTCATCCTTTGAATTTCATACTTATGTTTGATTATATGGGATGATATTACAAAATTCATTGTAAAAAATGCACAAAATTTCAAAATTCTTTTTGCATATTCTCTTTTGCTCATACGAAATAATTACCAACTCCATTTTGCTAAATTATTTCAAAATGTTATGTTACATGTGAAAAGCTTATATGCCTTTATGCAAAATTCATGATCTCTACCCTTTACTTTATATCTATCATATAAAAAAAATTAAAGTTTATCTTGTTACACATATTAGACATATCATAACACATGTCAAAGTTCTTTATGCATCAATGCACAATTCTATACTCTCTATCCCTTGTTTGTTATTTTTCATGTGGAATGTTCTCTATAATCATAGTTCTATACAACTTATAAATCCACTTACATGCATTTTATCCCATATATATGGTTTCTACCTAGATGTATATGCCTCCTTGGATACTCTTGTTTCAATGTCATATCTTATGCATAGGAAATAGTTTCCTTCTCCTCTCCCCCAAGAGGGTGATAGCTACTTTCCCTCTAACCAGGTCCATTCTATCACCCCTCAAAAAGGTGATTTAGCCTATAATATTTTTATTAATGCATACATTCAACCTATAGCTTCTTCAAACCATCTTCAACATATGTGATTACATGTTTAATCAAAATCAACTAGGGTTTGCACTTGTGAGACTCTAAGAGATCAAATCACTAGTATGAGCAAGTTAATTTCAGATTTACAAATGAAAAACCAACTATTGAATGAAAATATCACAAAATTAAAAAATCAAATTATAATACAACCTAAAAGGCATCGTAGTTCCAATCATGTTTATGTACCTTCACCTAGTCAATTGGTTGTAAGCAATATTACATATCAAAATAAGAAATCACAATAAAGTAACTCTATAACTAGTGATTCAAAAAGCATTCAAAGATAAAATAAGAGTTCAGGTGAGGTACTAAGGGAAATGATTAAATCTAAGTTGATGAAACTACCTCCTCTATATCTAGTGAGAAAATCTAGATATTATTATGCATATCATATAATGCACATGCATCACATATATTCATGTTTGGCATTAAAACAACATATATAATAGATAATTGATAATAAGGACCCTATATAAGGGAAATTATTCAAGAAATCCATAGTGACACAAGAAAACATTCACAAAGGGTCAAATTCAAAAATAATACAAAAGTGGTTACCAAAGCATAACTTAGAACAAAAAAAGGATCAAAAAGCAAAATTAGAGCAAGAAACATTACCACAAGCATAGGTAAAGCATGAACGATATGCAAATATACCTCTCCAAAATGAGTCTCAACTTTTAAATTAGTATGAATTTGGTCAAAAAAATCCACAACAGTTTGATTATCAAGGTCAAGGGTTGGGAAAGCATGCTCAAGGCATCACTACTCCTATTCTAGTAGTTTATAATGTTTTTCACCAAGGTTTGGGATTTATTTAACATCCTAAGTAAAACCATTCACAAAAAAAAATTATCAAAGGAAAAGATTCAGATACAACAAAAGTCAACATTAACATTTCATTGGCTAAAAATCAAGATGATAATGATGAGTGGAATAATCTAAGTTATTATGATTTCCAATATATCGATAATGAATCCAAGTATTCAGAGTCACATTCACAACCATTCCCTAATGCTTCAAAATCATTCATGATTACTTTGTTTTATATAGGACACCATGATAGGGAGTCTCCCATGAGACTCGTTAGTATCATCTCTTCTTAATCTTACTTGTATAGAGTTTATTTTTGCTTACTTCTACATTGTTTCTTAGTATTTTTTGTACATAGTCTCCTCATGATTAATTTTACATAGCTCAAATATTTCAAAATTCAAAAACAATATAACATATTCAAAATACAAAAAATTCCAATATATCAAAATACAAAAAATATTTTGATTTTATGCATTATCCATGCTTTACATTTATACTATCATGATAGACTTACATTTGTTGTTTCATGCTATTGTATGTCAATTCATCTACATTACCATGCTCCACTTGATCTTCTTTGAGTGTGTGCAATGACATCCAACTACTTGATTGCTTCACTCTACCCATTGAAGGGGCATCTTACTTCTACATTTGAGACACACATCAATATACATACCCACTCGGGGCATCTTCTACATGACTACACCATCTAAGTTATGTCATTCCTACACTACACACTCTTATTATCATGTTGACACATATTACTTACTAACTTACATAGATTAATTGATCAACATTTCACTACTATCTAGCACTTGTGTATTTTTTAGCAGACCTATTCTTGTACTACTCATGTCTTGAATACATTCATCTCTTGATTTGATTAATTAGATATGCTTGTACTTACAACCTTTACAGGCTTTATTTTCTTGCTTAGCATAGATTGATGTGATTGCATTTCCAGTTCCTATTTGTCTCCTATATGTGCCTTAGGACATTTGAAAATATCCTTCACTTCTATTCATATGTGTGCCTTAAGACATTTTCCAATGTCCTTTTCTTGTACTATTCTATGTGCATGTGGTCCTTGTGCCAACATTACTTACTCCACTTGTATGTGTATGTGGCATTTGAACATGCCTTATATACTTGCCTTGCTTTCTAGTTTGAGTGGCATGTGCCCATGTCCCTTATTTTCTTGGCCCCTTGGCCACTCTTATATGTTTCTTTCTTCTTGATTTATGTGCTTATTACTTGATTGATTCTTTATTGTTGAAATGACATGATCCACATCATGTATTTTTCCTATTTTTTTGGATGCCATGATGGACATCATGATCCATCCCTCCTTGACCAAACTAAAAAATAAAATTTCTAGCTTTAAATTATAGTTTAGTATATTACACATGCTATTACATTATTATATTTGTCTAGTCATACCTTTATTGATCTAACAATCTCTTAATTTAAATCATGCTATATCTTGAGATATCTTGTTGATTATAATTGCTATATCATGTATATTTCTAGTATAACGTGTTTACAGGGCATTTTTTAGGGTACTTATTCCTACCCTTAGAAAAGGGGGAAATAAATAGGGGTTTTTGATACAAAAATCAAAGCTCCTATCGATCAAAAAATCTAGTTTTAAAACAACTAGAAAAACAACCAGTCATCAAACCACTCATAACAAACCAGGAAAATAGTTAAGATTATAGAATAATGATAAATTTTAGCTTAGGAAAATAATGTTAAGGCTAGACTATAGCACTAGTGGTCTTACTGTCTATTTCTAATGCTCTTCTCCAAACAACAAAAAACCAAATTTTCTAGAAATAGATAGAAAGGTAAGATTAGTTACAGCTTTATTAGCCACAGTTCAGACCAAAATCAATAGTTTTAATATAGTTTTGCTTAGAGAGTCTAGATAGAGGGGCATCATGCATGACATGATGGATCTCAATTCTAATTTTAGATACGATGTTTGGTATAACTTTTAGATTAGAATCCATGTTTCAGACACTAGTGATTGGGGCAGATTGCACAACACTTTTGTTTCTTTTCTTTATGAGTTTAGTATTACCTAGGCATTCTCAATAGTTGCATGATTTACTCTATCTACAGGTGGTTAGCATAATTTTAGATTGGATTTCATATAGTCCTAACCTCTACATTACCAAGTTCTTGAGTGGCTTCCACATAAACAAAATTTTTAGTTTTGGAGTGGTTTTCATACAAGCCTAATCTCCATTTTTTTTTGAGTTGGCTAAGATTGGCCTAGATTATAGTACACATTCAGCTATCTATGCCACATTTTCAAAATTTTAGAGCATTCATGGGATTCAAGATCCATCTCATATGACATACATTTTCATACTAGTATCAGTTTATAGATTCACTTCATGAGGCAATGATGGAGCTAAAGGGCAAACCTTTATATTCTTGAGCCATATATTTAGAGGGGTTGGACACACAGTCCAAAAATTGATTATCACATGTATGATCATCTAGATTCACTTAGTAGATAATGATGGAGTTGAAAGGCCAGAATTTGCATTCTTGAGCCACTTTTTTGGGAATTAATCACTCAACTTTGTTCACAATATTACTCTTGGTACAACATCATCTAACACATACAACATTACTCAACATCACAATAGGTTTTGTATTGATTCATGTACCTAGTGATGTGTATTCATTCCTTTCTCCTCCTCTCTCTCTCTTACCTAGATTTGTAAGTTTTTCTTTTCTATTACATATAATAAGAAATGATCTATTCTTTGTTTTATTTTTCCAAATTCACACTTACATAATGTGCTCTTAATGCACTATCTAGAATTACTCATTATCACACAATATTAATGGATTTCACCTCTATAGGTAAGTTATGATACTCTTTCTATTTTCTTTTATCCTAGTATTTCAATTTGTTGTATCACTAGAATAAAGGGGGGAAAATGTATTCATATAAAATGAAAAAATTGGTAACTTGAGCATGGATAATGACACCCAATCCTTAGGTCCCTCTTTATTTCTCTCATGACCCTCTTAGGCTTACTTTCGCTGATTCTCAATCATCTGTGGCCTTTTAAAGTTGATCTTAGCTAAGTCAGGACCCTCTCTTCATGACTAATGAATCCCATTAGGCCTTGTCAGCTTAGGATAATATCACCCAACTTGGACACTAGCACTAGACCCTAGGGTGTATATATTTTGATGTTATTATCTAAGTTCATATTAGGCCTCAATGGTCATTTCCTTCTAGATCCTTATCTTCAATCATGTCAGCCTAATGTGAATTCATTTAACCCATGATCAATAGATCCATATATAATCCCTTTCAAAGATCATTTAGAAGGGGTTGGTAAATACCACTCAAGAAAGCAAGAATACAATAAAGACCACTCAATAAATCTTACCTATTATTTACATATAACCAACCTATACACTTTCAAGCTAATTCAATATCTTACACCAATCCCTAGTCATCTCATGCATACTTAGTTTTAGTATTTCCTACATTTCATTCACTATTACACCAATCACTCTTAAAGAAAGAACTACATATGGCTTGATCCATACTGAGAGTATTGGTATGTAGGTAGAGTGCCCACACATAGGATGTGAATCATGTCCAGTGCATATTACACACACTAACCCATTTTCTCTATTTGATAAAGTTTCATTCAATTGCATAGAAGATACAAGTGAATAAAGAATTAGCTCTATAGGGAGCTCTATTGATAATGAGAATTTAAAATTTGGTACACATAATCACATTGACCAGGTGAACAAAACCCAAAAAGCTTAAATCCTCAAGATAATATCATCAAAGAAGGACTATAGCACTACCCAAGGTGTCTAATTCTAGTGCTCCTATCCAATCAAAAAATGAAGTTAAATATTCTATTTATGATAGTGTCTTAGGCCTACACACAAATTTCTAGACCCTATCTTAGTTAGATCAATACAGAATAAGATAAGTTTCATTTCCTCTCTCCCAATACTATTTTTAGAAAAGCTCCAATTACAAATACATTTCATAAATTAGTAGCTTTAATTTGGAATATTATTTACTAGTTTTCTCCTACTTGGACCCTTTTATTATTTAGGAATTAAACACTAATTTCCCCAAAAATAATAAATCATATATATACAAGGTAATTTATCACCATTTCATAAGAGTCAAAAGAGAGTGAAGAATTAAGCAACAAAGTGCTAATAAACATATGCTTATTGACCATTCTACTTGAGGAATAAAGCTTTAGGGTTCAATAATTTCTTTTGGAGATCTGATCTTGTCTTGTGGATAAGTCTTTTGGATGCTTATGTAGGTCATGTATCCTAGAGATGATTTATCTTAGTTATCCTTAAAAGCCACAACAATCTCTTGTGAAGCACCTTGGCCAAGGGAGAGGCTGAGACTTGGTAGGTTCATCTTTAAAGGTGAGTATACCTAACTTTATTTTTCCTTTGTAAGAGTAGATAGATAATGCAATATGCATTCTTCTCTTCCATGTATTAGGATTGTATATACATTAACAGGAGTATATGTCTCCTATTCATGTTTAATTTAGTTGTTGTTTATTTATTTTTTTATAATCCCCACTTTGTGCCACAAGCTTTGGTACACACTAGATTAGTTTACTTTTCTTATTATTAGAATAGTCTACTTTATTACTTATTACATAAGTGAACATCAAATCATAGGACTCTTTTAGGGTTATTGTGTAATTGTGTTAGAATGTAGGCTATGGAACCCTTCCTATCATGATGTGTTGTGACAAGTGATACAAGTGATCCCCTAATTGGGTTTAGCATATCCCCATATTGGTCATGCTCCCACTTAACAATTGTATCCCAAATTGGAATTATAGGTGTGCTCCATCTTATTTGATCCAGGATTAATTCATGAACATCATCTGATTACATAAATAAATATTTTCAAATGGTTATCATTTCACAATTAGTTTATAGTTGGTATATCAATTTGAACCTTGAATTTTATATGCAAACTTTATTTGGTGGTTTTCACCATTGTTTCAAAGCACTAAACTATATGTTTGTATTGATTACTTTCATTGTGGCTACTAAATATGTGAAAAAACAAAAATATGTGTGTATTAATTAGTTTTGGTTTTAGATAGAAGTTGTGATTTATATCTTGAAATTGGTCTATTCAGTTAATGTCACTATTCTCAATACATGCAAAATTTTATTTCCAAGGTTTATAAATTTATCTATCAAACTCATAAGGGAAATTAAATTGGATTTTTAGTTTAGTGCTACTATGTATGAATTTTATTACAAGTGATGGGCTTCTTTCTATTTCATAAAGTTTGAATGTTGATTTGATGTCAAAAGTAAAAAAATGGAAATAGTAGGGAAATATTGCTACAATTTGAAATATTTTCATTATAATGGAAGTTGGTATTTAAAAGGATAAGAAATATTTTTTTGTTAAATTTATTTTGAAGGTTTTTATTCTAAAATTCAATTTCCATTATGGATCAAAAATTAGTAAAGTGGTAAATTCAAGTTGTTATGGTTTTGAGGATAACATATAGTTAGAATAGTTATGTTTGGATCTATATTTGATTAAATGATTTAAAAACTTAGAACTATTCTTCTATACTCAACTTTCATATTATTATTTTTTGAACCCTAGGTCCATTGAAAAAATATGAATTAGCATTTGAATTGGCTTGTATTTTTAGATCAAGGAGATAGATGAAAAAAATGATAGGGTATTTTAAGTAGTTTGAAACACTAATGATGAAAACATTTATCATTTATATATAAGTTAGATACATTAAATTTTGATGTAGGCTCACTTATGATTAGTTAAAGGTTTATTTGTCTTTTTTATCAAAATAAAATGGATGATTGTTACCATGAGAAAGCTATGTTGTGATAATATAGTTCATGATTAAGTGTATTACATGATTTTAGTTTCACAATTAGTTTATGGTTTTATCATTTTCATAATTCTATGCCAAATTTAAAGATAATTGAAATATTTTAAGTGTCTCTTTTGAGCTTTATTTTCAAACATAGAAACATTTTTGGATGAAATCAAGGTTTGCAAAGCTCAAAGATAAATGTATGGGGTAGAGATAATGATCATTAAAATATTAAAACCTCTCCTTGAGATAGTCACCAGGGTAATGTTTTTCTAGGTCATAAGATTAATAATACATTTTAACAACCTTTTAATTGTGGAAATAGAGTTTATATACATTTTTATGTGAATGATCCCATCTTATTGAATAGTCTCAATTCCCTTCCTTATGCTTATTTTTATTTATGTGGATTTTTTTTTATAAAAATATGATATGGGGTGATTGGTGATATCATTATTTTGGACATGGTACACCAAGTGTCTCCTCTTAATAGATGCACATTATGCATAATAATTTGCCTAATGTTGATCTTATACCTCCCCATTATGAATTATTCCCTAAAATTAATCCAAGTCTTGTTAATGCTACCCTTTCAATTATTCCTAATTTTTTTACCATATCTTGATTATATTGATTTACCTAGACAAAAATAAATTAGTGATCCTTAATCCTAACATGTGGTGAATAACTTAATTAAAAAGGTGAAATTTGAGGTTGATGATGAGTTTGGTGCCATCAATGTGATAGAGTTATCAATCTCACATATTGAGTATATAGAGTATCAAACTGATAGAGGTGCACCATTCATTGATTTGATTTCACAAGAATATTATTCTAAGAAATAATTATGATGTTATGACTTTGTTATCATTTTTTTAGTGGCTTCACTTTACAGACTTGGTAGTTTATTTGAGATACTTATTATTTTTTCTTTTAGTATAACATTATTTTTAGAATTTATTACATACAATTGATCAATAGTTGACTTTGTCACAATGTTTATTTCACTTAAAACATTTTATGATGAGATTTACACTTTAATGGTTTATAGTATTTTGATCATGTTTATATGACTATAATTTGATCATATTGTTATAGTTATGTTTATCAAATTTGATTAATGATGAAAATATATTAATCATTAGTTATATTTATATTGATCATTTAATTTTATAAATACTTTTTAGTGATTTGTTAACTTGTTTTAAATAAGTAAAGGGGCCCTCACCCATCAAAAATGTTTGTTTTGTCTTTATTTTAATTCTATTTCTCAAATCTCATGAACTTATTATTTAATAAATTATGAAATTTATAAAGTTATAAAGTAATTAATTATAAATTCATTAACCTTTATTTTAAAGATGATTAAATTTATATGACTAAAGCTAACTAAAATTTAGTTGTAACTTAACAGTATAAATACCTCTATTGAAAATACTTTATAAGGAGACTTGAAGGAAATTACAAAGGGAAAAAACATAAACAAGTACTAGAGCTATCTAATTTTAGATTTTGTACTACACTTCTTTCTATAAAGCATCTTCAAGATTAAATAATTTCAAATAGACCAAATAACACATTCTCTAATGGTGAAATAAGCTACTTGATATACATAGGTATATCTATGTTTATTATTTACTTTATAAAATAATTATCTAAAGTTGATTGGGTATTAATTATTTTGATGATTTCATAAATATGTTTTTGCATGCACATAAATAATATGTACTTCACCTTAATAATAATGATTACATTTTCTCTTATGACAGATTGTTGGGTTGTCATTGTATAGAAATTGTTCATATAAAGAGTCCTTTTTAAATAGTGTTGAATATAATTTTCTCAATAAAATATTGCATTCGTCTAATCTTTGATTCAAGTCTATTTTGTATAGTTTTTTTCATTTTTAGTCTTAGTTTAGTTATTTTTATTTTTTACTTTCTTTATTAGTTACTCTTAGATTAGTATTTCATTTAAGAATTCCTTAGATTAGTTTTTCATTTAAGTTTTGTTTAGTTTAATCATTCTTCTAATTAACATATTAATACTTAATTTAACCTTTTTTACTTAGTTTATGATTTATTAGATTAATAATTGCTTTATTTTAATTCTACCAATTGTCAGACCAATGTTGATTGTGGTGTATTTATCTATCTTCAGTTTTTACGTTTATTTATTTTATATTTATCTCATTTTCTTTCATTGTTTCTCTTTTAGTTTGTTTTAGTGTTCAAGGAAATTGATTATAGAAGCAACACTTACTAATTTTAAATAATACCAATAAGAATCAAAGTTATTTCCTTAAATATATTTCCTCTTTCATAGACTCCACTTTATTAGATAGGTTAGACCATATTCATTAATTTGATTCAATATTGATAAACTATTCAAATAATAAATTGATTATCTAAATGATGAAGTTTGATTTATTCTTTTGTTAAGCTTATTTATTCCCAAAATTTTTAAGAAACTCTTTGTATGCCTTAGGATTAATTATTAGCGCATGTGTCCCTATGATTAAAATGGTTTCATTCCATATTGACCTTCATGATAGGTGAATTAATTGATTCATTGATGTGATAATTTCTACCGTTGAAAAATTTGGTTACTCTACTTGGGATCTTAGAAATCAATTTATATTACTTTTCATCTTTAAAATCATTTTCATTTACCCATGACCATTATAGGTCCTGATCCTATTATCCAACTTGGTATTTATATTTTTGAAGACCACTTTGATATATCAGCTCATGTTATATGCTTTACTTGGTATAATATACTCATGATCTTCATCATATTATTGAGTATATAAATTTTGAGAAGATGAAGCATTTGAAATGTACCAATACACATTATTAGACAAAATTTTTGAATTATATTGTGCATTAGTTTTATACACTTTAAAAATACATATCATGGTTGTACCTTTCATCTCTAAGACCTTCCCATTGCCAATAGGCTTGTATTTGTTATCATGATAATATTATTTCATCTAGCCAAAAATGGATTAGTAGTCCTTTGTCCTAACATGTGGTGATTCACTTGATTAAGAAGGTGAAGTTTGAGGTTGGTGATGAGTCTAGTGGCACCAATGTGATAGATTTTTCAGCTTCAAATCTTGAGTATACAGAATATTAAACTAATAGAGGTACATGATTCATTGATTTGATTTCAAAATATTATGATTTTGAGAAATAATTATGATTTTGTCACTTTGTTTTTAATTTTGTTTAGTAGCATCACTTTGTAGACTTGGTAGTTTATTTGAGATACTTATTACTCTATTTTTTTCAATACAACATTAATTTTATATTTTATTACATATATTTGATCAATAGTTGACTTTGTTAAGGTATTTATTTCACTTAAAACATTTTGTGATGGGATTATCACTTCAGTGGTTTCCATTATTTTTATCATGTTTTTATGACTATAATTTTATTATATTTCTAAAGATATTTATTAAAATTTGATTAATTGTGAACATAGAATAATCATTAGTAATAGTTATATTTATCATTTAATGTAAATCATGTTCAAATGCAATGATAAAGAAAATAAGAACTTTTGACATGAGTGATGGGCAAGAAGAAGGTGAGTTGTAACTTGGAGACCTTGTGAAGGATGCAACAACACCACTGGAGGATCCTAGACCACTAATCATCTTGAATGATTCCTCAAAAGATCTATTACATGGTCTGACTTGGTGTTTGGAGAGCATCCTATCAAAAAACCCTTAGAAGATTCCTTCCTAGTTCCATTAGGTGATAGAAATGAGGTATGTCTCAAGATTCTTAACTCTATCATAAAGAATATTGACTCTTTGTTGTAAAATTCTATCTAGGCCAAATGTAATTATTTTAAGCTAAATAATGACTCATTTCACAAGTGGACTAATTTTAAATGGAGACCTAAGGGTCAAATCGATATTCTTGCCATGTCCAAGAATTTTTTCTTGATTAACCTATCTCATTCTAAAGATTACATTAGTATTCTCACTAGAGGCCCATGGTTTATGGGTAAGTACATATTTATCCTTAAAAAGTGTAAGGCATGGTTTAATCTAGACAATACCAAGATAGAGGACATACTAGTATGGGTGAAACTGCCAGAGTTGCCTTTGGAATTTTAGGCCCTAGAGGTTATCTTGGGAATCACTAGGGCCCTTAACCATCTAATATCCATTGACCCTATGACCATATCTAGATGAAGGATCTTAGATACCTATGTTTATGTGTTTATCCCTACTAACCAACCCCTTATTCACTCAATTAAGATAAAATCTAAATATGGGGTTTGACATCAATGCAATGAATTTGAAAGGGAATATAAAATATATAAAACTTGTGATGTTATGAATAATTTATCCAAAAAATTTCCCCTGAGCAAGAATCCATCCGTTCTCCCTAACACCTGTTGGGTTAAGAAACCTTCTTCCCAAAACCCCTCTCCCCATCCCCCTATAGCTCCCATCCCTAATTCTCCCTCCCCCCTCAAATATCTCATTTCCCACCCCCTGAAACCCATTCTGGATCTTCTTAGCTCAAAGAAAATGTTTTCATCTACAACATCCTCTAGGCCCTCTTCTACCCTAAATATTCTTTGTCCATTTGGGGCTAGTTCAAACTCAAAAGACTTGACTATTTTTTTTTTTAAGGCTAAGGTCACTTTAAAGGTGACTAAAACAACTGTGGATACACCATCTTTGGTTGGCATCTTAGCCAAAATAGTGTTTGCCTCCCTGGATTATCTTTTTCCATCTCTCAAGGAACCCCAAGGAGACCCAAAAAAGTCTCATCTCAAACCAAATCTTATGAAACTTTATTGCTCGATAAGGATCTGGTTCATTAAGAACTTGGACCAACTCAAGATCTGTTAACCCTAATCAAATATTTAGGGTTCCCTAAGGCATTATCCCCTTTAGAAGGTCAATGTTATTCAACAAAAATTATAGATAGCTCTGATATTTTCAAGGAAAAGGCCGAGGAATAGTGGATGAAATTCCAACCAAAAAAGGGTAGGAAAAAAGCTGAAGTTGGAGAAAAACCAAAATCCTAAGGTAGACCAACTAATCAAAATTACAAAAAAGTAAAAACTGATAAGCAAGTAGTAAAGGGTACTAAAATGACCCTTAGACATTGTCCAATCCATAAGAAATGAATAACATCTCTTGGAACATAAGGGGGCTAAATAACCTTATGAAATAGAGGTTGGCTAGAAATATGGTTCATAATCATAAACTTGATATTATAATACTCCAACAAACCAAAATGTCTATGGATAAATTATTGAAGAATAAAGATAATATCTAAGATAAAGTGTTGTGTAGTAGTAGCTCTTATAGTGGGATGGTGTTTTTTTGGGATCCATCCATTTTGGAAGGGATCATCCTTCTAGAGGTTGATTCTCATATTATAGTTTTTTCAAAGATTTTTATAGTAAATTAAATTGGGTTCTTATTAATGTGTATGCTCCTAATTCTAAGAATTATTAGAGAAATTTATGGGAGGATTCAATTGAGATCAAAAAACATTTCAAGGATCAAAACTGGATGGTGGTAGGGGACTTCAATTCTCCTTTTCCCTCAGGGGAGAAGAAAGGGTGAACCTATTCCCTCAATGACAACATGATGGATTTTAGTGAGTTTATTATAGAGGTGGAGCTAACTGATGTTGAATTAAAGGACAATAATTTCACTTGGTCAAATAAGAGACTGGGAGAAAACCTCATCTAATTAAGGCTTGACAAGTTTCTAGTTTCTCTATAGTAGGATCTACATTCTATCAACTCCCTCTCTTCCCTTCTTAAGATTAGATATAATCATAACCCATTGGTGTTCTATAGCAAAAATATGTTCAAATCTAAAATCACCCCTTTTATATTTGAGAAAATGTGGCTTACCAATTAGACTCTAGAGGATTCTCTAAATGAATGGTGGAAGTTCCCATTTCAAGATCTAATATGTATATACTTGTTATGAAACTTAAACACATTAAGTTTATACTTAAGATCTAGAATAAGAAAGTTTTTAGGAATATTTTTCTCTAAAAAATTAGAATTGAGGAAGATCTAAGAAAAATCAAGGAGGAAATCAATTATTTCAGCACCAACCCCTCTTTACATTCAAAAGAAAAGGAGTTTTTAAGTCTCTACCATAACCTAGAAGCTAAGGAATAATTACATTAGCACCAAAAATTGAGGAAAATTTGGCTCAAGGAGGGTGATAAGAATACCAATTACTTCCATCTCTAAAATTCTAAGAATCATTAGCATAAATTCATCTCAAAAATTAAGGGGGAAGATAGTATCTGGCATAAGGAAGAAAAAGATATTGAACTGTAGATTTTCAACTTCTATAAAAATCTTTTGGCCCATGTTCCATCTCAAGACACTCAGTTAGAAGTGCGGGTGGTTAATCTAATCTAGGGAGTTATTTACCAAAAAGATAATGATGCCATTCTTTCTCATTACTTATATGAATAAACTCGATCCA
Source organism: Torreya grandis (assembly GCA_037957365.1). Lineage (NCBI taxonomy): Eukaryota > Viridiplantae > Streptophyta > Pinopsida > Cupressales > Taxaceae > Torreya > Torreya grandis. The sequence goes on from JARHVA010003044.1 coordinate 1,134,942, forward strand.
TTGTCTTCTATCTTCAAAGGAAATAAGGCCCTTGACCTTGATGATTTTCCCTCATTCTTCTTTTAGGTTTTTAGGATATCATTCAAAATGAAGTCTACTTGGCTATTAATGAATTTTTTAAAGCTAGAACTATGCTTCAAGAATTCAACAATAATTTTTTAGTTCTCATTTCAAAGAAGCAAGGGGAAAATCAATTGAAGGATTTCAAGCCCATTGATCTATGTTCCACTTTTTACAAAATTTGCACTAAAGGTTTAGCTCTAAGAATTAAAATGTTGCTTGACAAATTGATAGTGGAACAATAAGGGGATTTCATGTTTGGTAGAAATTTTTTGGATGAAATAATTATTGCCCATGACACTATACTTTTAGTGGCCAATTCATCATGATAAGGCATGTTTTTTTAAATTGGTTATGAATAAAGCATATGATAGAGTGTTTTAGTGAATTTCAACTTATATTTTGAGAAAGGAAGAAGAAGAAGAAGAAACTAAATATGGGTATGGTTGAAAAAATTATTTGATTGTGTGTGTGTTTAATCAAATGACTATTAAGAAATCCTCCTTAGCATGGGAGGATGACCTATAAATAAGATAACACTAAAGCAAATGTTTGGTTAGATAAATAGCTGGGTGGATTGCCTAGCACTAGCTAGATCCTAGAAGAAAGAGCTTCCTCAAGGGCTATCAATCCACACATTTTAAATAATTAAGTTTAGAAAATAGAAGATATTGTACTTACATTAATAATAATAAAACTACTAAAATTGAACACAAGAAATTCTTGATAAATAGATAGGCTAAAATGACTAATATATCAATAAACAAGTTAATACTAGTGTTAAATGGGTCAAATGTGTTTTAAAAAATTAGGAAAGGGTTTGTGAATAAGCAGGGACATAAAAAATTAGATTTAGTTGGGGGTAAGAGGGTGAAAATAAATTTATATTATTTTATACCATAGTGATCATTGGTTGTTGGCATGATCATCAATGGTTAAAGTGACCATCGATGGTCAAGGTGACCATTGGTGGTTGGACAAACTGTTGATGATTGAGACAACCATTGATGGTTACTGTGTTTAGGCTTGGCCTGATAAATATATTGATTGACATGATCACAAAGCTAGATCCAGAGAGATGGGTTGGTGTTGGGTTAATTTCAAAATGGAAATAAAGTAAATGAATATTAAAAATTAAGTACTTATTTTTTTAGAAGCTGATCTGGTGAATGGTTGAGGTGGTTATCCTATTGGTGGAATTTGACATGATTATGATAGAGTAATAATACTTGATAGTTTGGTAGTAACAAGTTGGATCTCTGATGTTATGGATAGATCATTATATTTATAGATAAAGTGACCTACAAAGAAGGCTCTAGATACAAAATTTATTAAAATCATCAATCCAATTCACCTCCTTCTCCTTTCTTCTTATAGGTAAGGAAGGAAAGGTACAAAAAGATGTTAACTAGGATTTCTAATTATAACTCACATATATAATGGCTTGCATATGGATTTAGATGAGTTAATTTTAGAAAATTAAGTTGGATGTTTGCATGTAAGTTCTTGGGATGGTGGACCCTGACTATCAGCAGTCAAGGTGACCATCAGTGGTCACCCTAACCATCAACAATCAAGGGTCAAAGGTAAAAAGGTGGTTAGATAATGGGTTTAGTCAATTAGTCTAACTGATCATATTTAGGATCAGTTAGGGGTGAAAGGGTCAAATTGGTCCCAAGAGGATCCTAAAGTGGTGTAGGGGTGTTTTGACATTTATAATTGTGGTGTGTGAATTTATGGTGTCTACATTTTGCCCCTTTTTGTTATGTAATTTTTATCAATAAGCTAAAAAATAAAAATGGATTGTAGGTCAAAGGTCTAGTTATCTTGAGTATGGGAGGAGGTGTTCCTCCTCAAACTAAAAGTAGATGAGGTAAAATAGAATCAAGTACAGGTTTGACAAGTGGCACAAAAATGGGTGAATGATAGGCTGGGTAATGAAGTGATAATAAGTGCATAAAGTGTGATAGCTAAGATCATACATAAACTAGGTTATCATAGCTAGTGAAAATTAAGTTCAGTGCTTAGAAATATAAGTGACAAGTAGACTGCATGACCACATTTAGGCATGGTGATTGGGTATACTCATAAACATAAGTCTCTTAGGCAATGTTTGTGTGTTGATAGGTATTGAAGGTAGGAAGTGTTCCTGATGAAAACACAAACTAGTCAAGTATCATAGGTATATGAGGTAAGTAGTGTGCATAGGAAGACATAAGTAGGTTTGGTATGCATGAGGTAGCATAAATTCAAAAATTGATTAACATGGTAATTATTCTCACTAAAGACAAAGGATGAGGCAAAAATCATCATAAAATGCACACTAGTTGGGTTAAAATGGACAAATGGTGAGGTGATGAGGTGGTTGGGGTAGGCATAGGAGGCTCTCTCATGGGTGAAAAATGAGTGTGGTACATGTAAAAATGTGGTTTACTTGGGTCAAAATTTGAAATGTGAGCAACCTAATGGTTGACAATCAGGGTGCTAAAAAGTGACTATCAACGGTCACCTTGACTGTTGATGGTCAAGGTATAAACCCTTAATCTATGAAGGTCAAAAGTGAAAAATGAATATTATTTTGTTCATTTTAACTTTTGGACTTTAGATCTCTAGTCATTTTTAATTTTTTGGTGAAAGTGAGTGTTGACTATGATTGATGAGAGGTGAGAGATTACTAAATTAGACTGATGGGACTGAGGTAAGATGTAGCATGGATATGTTCATGGCTAGGTAAGGGGTCCTAGGATTCCTCCTCAATGATGGTCAAAGAATGAGGTAGGGGATGCACTTAATTAGTGTATTATTTTGTTTTTACAATTATATTTGGTATTGAGGTTTTTCTATTGGGTTGGGTTTTAGGTTTTTGCCCCAGGTAGGTTTAATGGATTTAGGGTGGATTTTAATAATTGATTTTGAAATTGATACGGTGGGGTAGGGGAATTAGGGTAGGTGAAGGTATTAGTTTATAATTGAGAAGAAATTATAGTTATTTTAGTGGTTTATTGGGTAGCTATGGTTTTAGGTGTATTCATGTATAATACCCTTAGTGACCATCGATGGTTAGCATCGACCATCAACGGTTGATAACCTTAAGAAATTATTGTCCTGATTGTTGATAGTCACCTAATAAAAGCATGTTTTAAAGTTTTAAAGGTATGCTAAATGTGTTAGGTGTTTATGAATGAGTTGTTAATGGGGTTTCAAGGTTGAGATAGGTCATAATGTTAGTTTTAGTCATGATATAGGGAAGAGGACATCATTTTCAATATAATAGGTAATTATAAAATGGGTAAGGTTAGGTGGGTTTTAAAAAGGGTGGTATAATTGGTAGAAGTAAAATAAGTGGTTTTAGGCAGGTTTGGTGAAAATATATAGTTCATAGTGTAGACAACTAAGTTATGTGCTAATGAACTATTTTCATGGACAAGAGCAAATTTAGATGTGGGACCGAGTGTCATGAATCTTCATAGATATTCACTAGGGGATAACCCTAGCTAATTGGGCTCACATGGAGGAGGTTAGCCTAAGAGTGATATGACACTACCAACATGTGTCACATGATACATCCATGATCATGGCCCTCATCGAGAGATGGGATCTAACTATTGACACCTTCCTATTATTAACTTGTGAGCTTATGATCCTATCAAAGGACATCCATAGGATCAATCGACTACCTCTATGGGGTGATCTAATTTACCACATTGAGTGGGAGGAATGAGATGACCTATTAGAACTGATATATGGAAATGACCAAGATTGTGTTAGGTGGCATGCTAAGGGTTTCAGTTACTCTACACTCTATCAAAGAGTGAGGGGTGAGAGGAGACTAATGATGATGATGATGATGAAAGTGTCATGCTTTAACCTTCCTAAATCAAGTAATGGAAGGTTCCCATACATATTATTGGAGGTCTTAGTTGATTTATTTCTTGGGTAGATAGTGTTCAAGTGGGTAACTATGCTTTTGGTGTAGATATACAGGGAGCTATGGGGTTTTAGGGCCCATAGGAGATATGGTATTAACATCAATCTAGTTCTACACTATTGGGCTTATGAGCACATCTGAGTGTTGAGGCCAGTGGGGATACCATGGAAGGGATATACTTAGATAGATTTCTTGATCAATTTTATATGGTGGAGAGGTGAGTTTTCCACTTCAAGAATGGGAGGAGGAGCCTATGATGTTTATTGGTTTAGGGGTGCGTTACGTGCCTTGGTGATCAATGATATCTGAATACCATATGTTTAATTTCTAGTATGGATTAGATATAGGAGGTAGACTTTGTAATTACAAATTTATATGTGGATCTTTTACTAGATAGATGGAGAGGTAGATCACATACCATTTAATAGGGTACATAGGTAGTTCAGCCTAGTTTTGGGTATTCTAGGTGCATTCCCTAGATACAGGCATGAGGATGTAGAGATCTTACTACTAGAGCTACATCTAGTGAGGACAATGTTTGACTATGAAGAGTTTCTAGTCAAGCCACAGATAGATGATGCAAGCTTTGTATATAGATACATGGCATGGTACCAAGCTCTATATATGGTAGTGGACATTAGTGGAGTTGATGGTGGTATGAGGTTGATGGATGTGAACCCATCTAAGAGAGGAGGTTAAAGGGCACATGTATAGGGGGTTTCCTTGGATGGATAGGTAGGAATGGCACTAACCACTACATGGGTATAGGTCATAGCACTATAGGGTTAGGTGGTTACCTTACAAGGCTAGGTTACTACTTTTAAAAGTGATAGGGACCAAGCTAGAGCTTCACTAGCCTTGGTCACACAAGAGAGAGACTCCTTAAGATAGAGAGGAGGAGGGGAAGCTACACCTATAAGACCACTAAATTCCATCCCCATGGCATGATACTTGGATATAGTGGAGGAGTTATGGTATTATGAGGTTATAGTCTTGAGGTAGTATCTTAACGAGCCCTGATGGGGTGAGTATAGAGCAAGTTTGGTAGGTAGTGCCAACATGGAAATTATAGGTCAGGGGGATACCTCTGTAGGTAGATAGATAGGTATCGTAGGGGGATAGGCACTAAGACATAGTGGTCTTATATAAGATAATAGTGCACTAGGAGATAATGGTGACCTTGTAGCATAGTTAGGACATGGTTTATGACATACCATATATTTCTATATATCATTTTGATTCTGGCCTACAAGTCAATGTGGTAAGATGTACATTTTGAGAGAGAGAGAGAGAGAGAGAGAGAGAGAGAGAGAGAGAGAGAGAGAGAGAGAGAGAGAGAGAGAGAGAGAGAGATGTATATTTTTTTATGCATTATGATGTTATTTTACCCATAAGTTATATATATGATCTATGTTTATTATTCATGCTCATGGTCTATGGTTTGATTTGATGTTAGAAAATGATGTGATGTTTATATTAATGATGATATTTCAATTATGCTTATGTTATGGATATTGGATGCTGATGTAGACTCACCTAGCTAGGCATGTGATGAGATGTATCTTTTTTTATTCATGGTTATGATTTTTGACATGTATGTTTATAACATGCTAAATTTTAATGAGTATATGCTTCATTGTATAAATTTAGACATATGGTGGAAAATGGTTGGTTGATTTATTGTTCATGGATACTATGATGTTATTATATTTGTGGTCGTTATGATTAAGATTATGCATTTACTTATGACATAGATTGATATGATGTGATGATTATGGTTTTTTGCTATTATTCTTAGATTAAATCACATGAAACAAGTTAATTAACAACACTAGATGTGAGAACAAAGGATATAATTAAGAGACAAACATATTTAGTTAAATTATTAACTACTTATTAGAGGATAAGAAGAGGGAATGATGCTTCTTCTCTGACAAGGACTAATCTAAAACCAAAGTTGGATTGGCTTAATGAAATTAAACCCTTTGAATGCTTCACATTTGCATTCATTAGTTAGTTAAAAAGGCTTCTTGACCACATAATGTCAAGTAAGCTTAAAATCCCTTGCTTATAGTGTATAAATGAGAGATGGATGAAAATGAAACCTTCTTGTGAGACTAGAATGTCTCTTATGTAGGTTTTTGAAGAGTCAGTATAAACAAGTCTATGTCATGCAAAGTGTAGACTAATTGATTTGGAAAGTCTACTTATGAAAGTTGATTGTAGTTTTCAAAATTATTTTCCCTATGAGGGTCAATTTTATCTTTCAAAATTAATTTGATTTTTCTATTTCTTGATAATGGGTTTTTTGCTTTTTGTTATTTCTTGAGGATTGGGAAAGATGATTCAAATGGGAAGCTTCCAAAAAATTTCTTGTTTTGGTAAATTCTTTACTCAGACATCCTTCAAGGGAGTGGTCTAAGTTTGTATGCTTTGTGTAATGTTATTGATAGCTATCCTTCAAAGGAGTAGTCCAGCTTACTTCGAGAAATTTCAAATATGTTTTCAATAGTTATCCTTCAAGGGAATAGTCTTTGAATTCTTAGGAATGACTCATGATTACTATTGGTTTGGATTTTTATTTTTTGCTTGTTTGATTTTTTCTTGACATAGACATTCTTATATAGGCTTAGAGGCTCACCTTTATGAAGGAAAAACTAAAATTACAATAAGGTTGATTAGGTGTAAATAGGTTTAGGTGACAACAATCATGAGGATTCATCCTTGTGAAAAGGGGTGGAAAGTACCATGAGAATCATGCTATGGGTAGAGCCATGGTATCCATTATTTAAGATGAGGTTATGATTGTGATGGATAATCACATTATTCAACTTTAATAAATTTCCTTAAAAAAAAGAGATGAATGTGATGTCAAATCAAGGGATGAGCTTAAGTTAAAACAAAAAGTGAACTTGATCCTTCTTAAAAAAAGCATGGATACAGATGTGAAGCATTCAGGGGATCAGGTTTTTGGGTTTCCCTCAAGAGAGGACAACTGATAAACTCCTGATCTATACCTATGGGTTATGATATAAGGTCCAAGCCAATTGAAAGCAAACTTGCCCTACTTGCATTTTTCTATATTGGTGACATGTTTGTTTTCCTTTAGGACGAGGTCTCCAATGTTGAATTTTTTTAATCTAAGTTATTTATTATAGGCACATTTGATGTGATATTGATAGACATGAAGATGGGTGAGGGTGGCTAAACTAGGCTCATCAAGTAGCTTAAGCTAGGCTAAATAGTGCTGATGATAATCATCCTAAAAAATTAGATCATATAAAGATATTAAAAGAGATGGGATTTGTACTTTGAGAAAAAATATATCCTCTACTCCAAATACAAGATATAAAGGGGTATCACCCATAGGGGTTTAAATTCTAGTATGATATGGCCATAAGGCAAAGGGGCTATGAAAATACCAATCCCAACTAGATGCATTGACCATTTTAGTGAGCATGTTGTTAAGAGTTTTGTTATGGACCTTAGCCTATCCATTTTCTTGAGGGTGATAGGGTGAGGAAAAACTTAAATTAATCTCAAATACATCACATAGACCTTGAACTTACTTATTTTTAAAATAGTTTCCATTGTCAATGATAATTTTGTGAGGAACATCAAATCGATAGATGATGTGATGGTTGATAAAGTTGAAAATATTTTCCACTTTGGTCAAGACTAAAGGAATATATTCTACACATTTGGTGAAATATTTAGTCATAGTGATGATAGAATGGTATTTCTATGAATAATGGGGGTTAATTTTAGCAATAAAGTCTAGACCCCATTGTGAAAAGGGCTAAAAATTTGTGGATACATGAAGATTATGGCTAGGTACATGACGTAAATGGGCATGTTGTTGACACTTAACACAATTTTTCACATAATCAAAATAGTCTTAGTTAAGGGTAGGCCAATAATATCTAAGATGAAGGATGTGTTTAGATACAACAAAGCCACTAAAGTGTCCCCCATAGATTCCATCATATGTTTCTTTGATACCATGAGAAGCTTCGTGACTATGCAAGTAACAAAATAAGATACCATCAAAGTTGTGTTTGTAAATAATTCCTCCCATAATTTTATAACATGAGGTACTCTAGATAAATGCTCTGCGATCATTCCTAGAAAGGCCAAAAGGAATGATAGTAAGGTTAAGATAGTCAAAGGTCTTTTGGTACCAAAGGTCAGGTTGGGTCACCTCCACATTGAATTTGGTGGGAACATCTAGTTTGGCATAGGAAGTTTGGGTAAGTTTGTGGATAATAATAGATATCTTAGGTTCATAGGGTACAGACAAGATATGAGAGGCAAGGGAAGCCATGGTATTGATGAACTTATTAGTAGATCATGGGGATGATTAGATGTGGTAGTGTTTAAATAATGCTAAGAATTTAATAACTAATAATTTTTACTATTTTAAAAAATCATTATTACATTGGTAACAGTCTTTTATTTGATTGACCACAAGTTGGGAGTCACCAAATATGTTGATTGTTTTGAAACCTAAGGCTAAATCAATTTGAAGGCCTATGACTAGGGCTTCAACTCAACCATATTATTGGTACATTTAAAATCAATATTGAAGGATAAAGGAAACATTTTACCATAAAATGGAATAAGTATGATGCCATCTCCCCTACCACATTGAAATTTTGATCCATCAAAGAACATGGTGAATTCATAGGTGAAGTCTACTCTAGAGAGGGTCATGATGAACTCATTGAGGAAATCAAAAGGAGGAGGTTGGTTAGCTGCTAATGGTGCCTCAACCAATTGGTCTATAATGACTTTCCCTTTAATTGAATTATGCTAAAGGAAATCAAGGTCAAAGTCTTCTAAAAACATGAGCCATTTGGCCATGCATTTGTTTTAGTATGGCTTGGAGTGCATATACTTGAGTGGGTTGGTATTAGTTATGACATAGGTTTTGTGGTTATGAAGGTAGTGACAGAGTTTGGTGGCCATGAATAATAAATTTAATCAAAGTTTATTGGTATGGGTGTACCAAGTTTCATACTCTACAAGTGTGCGGTTAATGTAGTAGACAGCTTGCTCTTTATGTTGTTCATCCTAATGAGTAAGAATTGTTCCTAGGGAGTGGTCGGTGGCAGGGACATAAAGGTAGAAAGTTTGATCATCCTTGAGAGGGGTGAGGATAAGTGGAGATAAAAGGGACCTTTTTAGTGAATCAAAGGTACCTTTTTAGTGAATCAAAGGCCTTTTGATATTCGTTGTTCCACTTAAAAGATACATCCTTCTTTAGAAGGTGGTGGAAGGATTGGCATCAGTCCAAAAATTGGGAAATAAAGTGATAGATGGATTGGAGCTTCCCCTACAAACCATAGAGTTTCTTAAGGTTGATTTTAGGAAGCATGTCAAAGATGGATTTGATTTTATTTGGATCAAATTCTATTCCTTAAATGGAAATAATAAATCCAAGGAGTTTTCCCAATAAGACCCCAAAAATGTACTTCTTGGGGTAAAGGAAAACATGGCAATGGATAAGTCGCTCAAATATTATCTTGAGAAAAATGAAATGATCCTTACGATATTTGGATTTACCAAGAAGGTCATTCACATAGTCCCATATAATATTTTTGATAATTTTATGGAAGATATAAGTCATGTCACATTGGTAGGTTGCACTAGCATTCTTTAGTCCAAAAGGCATGACTCTATAGCATAAGGTACCCCATAGGGTGGTAAAGGAATATTTGTGTTGATATTCGAGGGTCATTAGGATCTGATTGTAACCTAAAAATCCATCCATAAGAGAAAATATCTCATGGCTGACTGTAAGATCAACTAGTTGGTTGATGTTTGGTAAAGGGAAGTTATCTTTTGGGTAAGTAACATTGAGGTCATAAAATTACACACAAATGTGTAGGCCTCCTATGGCTTTAGTGATAGGTATGACATTAAAAACACATTATGGATAGTCAATGGGTTGAATGAAATTTATATATAGGAGGCATTGAAGCTCTTATTTGATGAGAAGGGTTATGTGAGGGTGCATGCACCAAAGAATTTGCTTGATGGGCTTGGCATCATGGTTGGTGACTATGTTATGGGTGGTGATATCAGGGTCAATTCTAGGCGTGTCTCTATAATACCAAGAAAATGTTATGCTATAGTCTTGGAGGAAAGAAGGGAAGTCCCAAAGTTCATTAGAGTTCAACAATTAGCCAATTTTGATGATACAGGGTTTTTCCAAAGTGCCCAAGTTGATATCCATGGTGGATTCATTCAACATGGTTAAAGTCTTAAGAGGAAGGGATTTATGGATGGAAGAATCTAGGGCACCAAGGTAAGTGAGAAAGGAATCATCATCCTATTATTGAACAATGTTAATGGTAGGATAGTCATCTCCTATCATCTTGGGATGGGTCAAAGGGATGGTTATAGTTTCCCCTCCTTTTGATAAAGTTAGGTGGGATGATGTCATCATCCTCACATGCAGGGGGGAAGCTGGTGAAGAAGGGGTGTCTTCCTCAATAATGCTAATGGTAGGTGGTTTGGTTTGTTTTTTATTGGGTAGAATGAAATTGAGGCCATGTTTCTCACAAAGATTTTTGGTATCAATATAAATCAACTCATGTAGGCCATGCTTATATCATCTAAGACCAAATCCTTTCTAAGCACACCTATGGAGGTATGTCTTGGTAAAACTTGATTTTTCTAGATAAGACATGTCAGAGGTGAATGGTTAAGGTGAAGAGGAGGAAGTAAAATTGTTAAGTGGTTTGTCAAGTCCCCCATAGATAAAATGGGTTTGATAGTGTGAAGGTCTAAAGGGAATAATGGCTTCGATATTGGGGTCATAACCAGGTTGGTGGTCAAGTTTCACATACTCTTGGGGGTAGGTAAAGCATCAAAGGAAAGGAGGAAAAATTCCCTTAGTAAAAGATGCTAGAATGTGGATTCCAAGTGGTTTAAGGTGGGATTTAATTAGAGGGGATGAATGAGCTAGTTGATGCCTCATTGGTAGGAGAAGGTATGACTCCCTTCTTTGTGGTGGAGGTTTTATCTTTGGATAAGGAGAGTGTGCTAGATGGAGATAAGAGGATGTCATTGGGTCAATAAGTCATGTTGCATGACAAAAAGGGAATTGGGTCAACTTGTGTAGTGACAACTTAGCCCTCATGCACAAATTTTATGTAGTGATGAAGGGTAGAAGCTACACAACCCATAGAGTGAATCCAAGGTTGTCCTAGAAAGAAATTATAATGGAAATCACTTTCCACTACATAGAAGAGTTTATGGAGTGTGTGAGGCCCTAAATGAGTATGAAGGATAATAAGTCCCAAAGTAGTATCCATGGTGTCAATGAAGGATTGAAGGATAACTAATATTTTAGACATGACATTATCTAGGAGTTTGAATTAGTCATATGCATGGGAGGAGATGATGTTAATACTATCTCCCTCATCAATCATGACCTATTTGATGTGGGTTTGGTTGATATATGTATTGATAAAGAGAGGGGGATATGGGTTTTTAGGATGGATAAAAGGTATTTCCAAATCCTTAAAGGTGATAAGGTTGGAAATTTGGAGAGCACCAACAAAGGTTGTCAGAGGTTACGGGTCTTCAGGTTGGACCTCTACTGGTTGCAATGGATCTATCATTACTTGGTGATGATGAGGTGAAGTATAAATTAACTCATATAGGCTCATCTTCACTGGGGTTTGGTGAATTTGTTTGAGAACCACTCTCATAAATGATTTAGAGGGTTTGGATTGGGAGGTACCTAATATGGATACCTTAGGTTTGGTTGAAGATGAAGGTGCTTGATTTTGGTTTGGTTGGGAGGTGGAAGATGGGTATGTCCATGGAATGGACACTTTGGCCTTACCCTTATCATTTTGTTGAGTGTGTGATTGTGTAACCACATGGATAGTATGGATAGAGGGAAGAGTTGGGGTAGGATATTAGCTTGGTTCCTCATCTCTTGAGGTGAGGGTGGGGGAGTAGGTAGGCATTGGGTATATGTTGTTGTTAGTTGGATTGGAAGTGGAATCATGGGAGGTTCATCTATTAATAGATCATCCTCATCATAGATCTAATGAATTATGGTTTGGAGAGCTTTAAAGTTCTTTGTGTCATGCCATAGTGTCCTATGATATGAGCACACATGGCGGTCATTATACCAAACTAGTTTTTAATTGAGAGTGTTGAATGGCTTGATATGGGGCAAGGTCAAGGAATAATCTTTTAGTATCCTTGATAAAATGGTAGAGTAGGGATTAACTATAGGTGGAGATATTTTAGGGGTTTTGGTCTAGGTTGGTGAGGTGGAAGTCTATTTAGGAGTGGGTTTAGTGATGGAAGGTTTGGGTAAGGTGGTACTCTTTATTAATGGTTTGGTTTTTGGTAAGGTGGAGGTTGATAAGTTAGATGTAAGAGTTCTTAGGGTAGGTATTTTGGTTATTGATGGCTCAATGAAGATAGGGGTGTCTGAAAATAAGTGTGTTGGTGTAACTAATAGTGGTAGTTGGGTCTTGGTTGAGATAATTGGTTTCTTGATCAAAGTGGAGGTATGAGGCCCCAAGATAGAGTGCAAGGTTGAGGGAGGTATAATTTTGGACCTTTGGCCTTTTACTAACTTTACTTGGTTGATTTGGTTTTGTGTTTGGTTTTTAGGTTTGGTGAGGTTAGCTATAGTTTTAAGGATGGGTGATTATTGTTTTACATAGGGAAGATGCCAAGGTTTTTTATTCGTTTAGTTGAGGTGAGAGGGGATGATTTGTTGGTTTGGGATTTGGTCACTTTGGATGGTTGAGAAGTGGTTGGGTTGGTAGAGGTTTTTATTGGTTTGATTGATAAAATAGGGGTTTGGATAATAAAAGTGGTGGGTTGGTCTAAAAAAGGTTTGGTTGGAGGTTCTTATTTGGAGATGTAAAGGATCCCTAATTTTCACAAAAGGTGGACTGATCCATTTCAAAATTGGAGACAAATTATAATCTCTGAACTAGTCTAGAGAATGGTTTATAGACTAATTTTTTCCCTGGATAATGGATTCAAAATATAAACCCATAGGTTAAAAAAGGGGAGGGGTGACCTCATCCTTTTCCTAAATAAAAGGATGAAAGTTATGGATGGGTGAATCCTCAGTGGGAGGTGAAAACATGGTAAATTCCTCTTTTGGAATGATCTCCAAAGGGGAGATAAATTGTTTGGTGGTTGAGGGAGAAGATAAAGTGGTGATAGTTATTTTCTCAAGTATGATAGGTGAAGAAGGGGTTGATGGCTCCACTACCTCAATAAGTGGAAAGGGAAAAAAATAGGTAGATTGGGTGGTAGGTTCTTTAGTAATGAGCACATTAAGAACCATGTTGACAATATGAGTGTCATGAGAACACTCAACCTTTTTGATCTCATTTTTGGTAGGTACATGATTGGGAAAAGGTTGTCTAAAAATGTTAAGGGCTTGTTTTAAAGGTACATTGGGTTTGTCCAATACGAGCTCTCCCTTATCAATGAGGGATTGGATAATGCTCTTGAAGGTAATACTTGATGGAAAGCACACAGGTCATTTTTGCTATACTAGCTAATTGTAGGATGAGAGGAATAAATTTTTTGATGAGGATAGATAAGAGGAAGTTGTATGATATTAGCTTTCAATAACTTCTCTAGGATTGAAGCATAAGATTCCCCAAGTGGAGTAAATTGGCTCTGATTGTTTCGATTTTAGTTCCTCAGGTTTTATTTAGATGAATTAGAGGATTTTGGCTGATTCATAGATGGTGGAAGGTAAGATTTAAGGACAAAATTTTTTTTATTTCCCTTGTTCTTAGTATTGGTATTGGTTTAGTTGTTTGGTTTAGAGGAAGAGGCCTCATTAATTTTATAGGTAGAGCTTTTATTTTCAAATTTTAACTTTCCTTCATCGATGGCTCTATTTTATAGCTTATGTGCCATATTGAAAGCCTCATCAAAGGTTTTAAATATTTGAACACATAATGTAGAAGAGATGTGCTTGACACACGCTAGAGAAAAAAAAATTATCAGTTCAAGATGGGGTAAAGAGAAGGAAAGTTTATTGATTAGGATTCTCGAATGGGCCATAAAATTAGTAATAGACTTATCATCAAATTTTTGGATAGAGTAAAGGTTAGAGATGGAAAATTTCTTAGAGATGTTTATTGAAAATTGAGTGTTTGGTTATTCACTATACCAATCCAATGTCATATTGGAAAAGAACATGGGGAAGGTACGAATAAGGAGGGCATAATCATAGGCAATTAAATAACATGTGTGCCTAAATACCTAAGGTGCTATTGGTGATCCTCCTTACTCTAAAACATGGAGAACTTATGGATATCCCATTGTTATCACTCTAGAGTGAACCTTGATTGAAGATGTGTAAAACACACCCTCACTTCACCTGATACAATTGGAACTTCTTAGAGTGTGGGTGACTCTGTATTGAGAAGAACCTCCAGAGAGGGCTAGTTCCCTTAAGATATATCACTTATATCTAAACTAAAATGATTTCTTGGGTTTAAAAGAGGAAGGAGAACTTAAAATAAATTCTAATTAAAAGGGTGATGCACCTAAATTTTTCAAATCCTCTGAAGTTACTTAAATCAATGCACACATATAATCAAATGAAAATTATATTTCTATCCTTAAGCAAAAATGATTCAGATGGAGGGTTGAAAAAATCTTCAAATGACCTATAAAAGGGTGAGATAGAGAAAGATAGGTGAGAAAGGGACCTAAAAATAGAGATAAATATCACTTAGACACTGATGCACAATAAAATACACACTATTCTTCTCTCAAAACTTAGATTTAGAATAGAAATTCCTTTATTGATCACTAGTCTAGCTTACAATTTTTTTCTTCCAACTTCAGGGATCCCTTCAAAATGGCTTGATTAAGCCAATAAATAAGCTTTCCAAAAACTAAAATATCCCTAAGTGGAGCTCAAAAAAGGGAAAGGGTTAATCTCAGTTAATTAACTCAAGACTTAACACCTTTTACAATGTTTATAATATTCAATAAAATCTTTTCCCTTTAAAAAATTTGCATGCCTCTCCAAACTTTGGTGTATAATTATGGTAGTGGGCCCATTTAAAAAGTCATTATCATTAATATAATTCATTAAAATCTCCAAAAAACATCAAACATGTATGAAATTCAAGGTTGGCATAGAAGGGATGACGTGGACCCATGTTTGAGAAGTCAAACTCTTGCATGGAATGTTATGCCAAAAGATAACAAAGGAACTCCACTTCAACTACCTAAAACAAGAGAATAATTTACTTTGCATGAAATTAATGCCAAAATTAAATTTAGAACTCAAACTTGAACTGACTTGAAGCTGAGTTGGAACATGAAAAAGTCCTTTATTGCATGGAAAGCATGAGTGGATGTGGCACTCGATAACTAGTCAACTCAAACTCAAGACCAGTCAACCTCCAATGGTCTCCACTTATATGAAAAGCTACACCACATCTTGGATGGAGAACTCCACTTTAAATACCTAAAATGTTGAAATATTTAGATTTCATGAAAATCAAGGAGAAGCGTGACTTCAACAAATAGTCAACTGAAGCTTTGACCAAGCAACTATAAATAACCTTTGCTTGCATGGAAAAGGATCTTGATGAGTAAGAGGTACATTCAAATTAAAATCCTTGTTATTTATCAACCTTTTGTCTTGGGTTCTTTGCTTCTATGCATGTATTTCTTTGGCATTTATTAGTTTGTGGCTTTTTATCTCTATTTATTCCTTTGGCTTGTCCTTCTTTTTGAGCTTTATTGCCTCTCAAATGTCTTCCCTTTCTTTTCCTTAGGAATTTTATCTTCATGCTTGGTCATGCAAGAATTTTTCATTTACTTTAGACAAAATTTTGAAGGAATTATCTTAGGCCTTTATCTTGAACTCCTTCCTAAATTTCAAGATTTTCTAAACAACCCTTTAGGATTCTTGCCAATGTTTCCTTCAGAATTGAGAAAATGCCCTTTAGAAAAATCGTAAGTGTCCCTTTTTTCCCCTTAAAACTTTCTTCCAAGTGACCTTTTGGAAAAATAAAAGTGTCCCTTTTGCCTTTCTAAGTGACCCTTCAGAATTTTGTTTTGAACTTTACTGAAGAGTAGATACCCTTCGGCTTTCTGCAAATGACCACTTTTTTAGACTTTTCCTTGGGTCTATTTATTACAAAGCTTTTTTGATGATCTTTTCCTTCAAACAATTTGTCTATAAGAAATCTATCTTCAACCCCTTCTTTTGAATTTCCCTTCAAAATTTTGAATTGGTCCCATAAATTTTTTTAGCAAGCCCTTCAGACTTCTTCAAAATGTCCCTTCAGACTTTTGTGAAATGGTACACTTGCCCTTGAAAATTCCTTTAGGATTTTGAATTGGTCTTCTTTTGAAGGGCACATACCCTTCAAATTTCTTGTAAAATTCATTTTGAAATTATTAAATTGAACCTTCTTGAAGGGTAAATACCCTTCGAGATTCCTTCCAAGTGACTTTTTCAAAAGGCACATACCCTTCAAGTTTTCTATGAATGAACTTTCCCAAAGGGCACATACCATTTGTGTTTTTTTGGAACTACCCTTCAGGAAAATGTTATGGACCATTCATTTTGAAAAAAAAACCCCTTGGAATTTTGAATTGGCCCTCTTGCCCTTTACCAAACTACACTTTGGAAAAAAGTAAGTGGACCATTAATACCTTCAGACTTCTTGAAAAGTCCTTTTTTAGATTTATTTCCCTAAGATAAAAAGTCTGAGGAAATTATACCAACACTTAGCTAGAAAGAAATCAAAGAAAGAAAACACTTGGTGAAAAGTTTGAAAAGAAAAATAAACTTGTACTCCTGTTGTAAAATTTGGAAAGCTTTTCACTCGGCTTGCTTCTCTTTCATGAAAAGTAATCCACATTAAATGTCCTTTTAAAACTTCAAAACCTTGTTGCCTTGGAAAATATCAAAAATTATGTATTGTGACTTATGCTTGTGTCTTTAAATTTGTATGACTGTGTTCATGCTCTTGACTTGTTATAAGTGTCTTTAGGAATACATGGCTATAGGTGGACATGTGCATTAGGCTCAAGATAAAATCTTGTAAATTATATTCCTTTCTCAAAAAACTCCATGTATCTAACATAGAATTCCATTTCTCCAAAATCAAAACACCATGGAGATAAAACTTTCATCCTCATGCTATTGACTATGCTTAGGATAACTTGCCCTTATATAGACTATAGCTTGTCTATGACCTCAAAGAAGGCTCAAAGGAAGATTTGATCATCATTGCTCTTCATGGTTTCTTGATCAATCCATTGGAAAACATGAACCATATGAGAAAAATCACTGCCACCTTAACCTTCATCTCAGTGCTTGTCTTTCACCCCATGTATGATCATAAGTACTTATCACTAATTCTTGATAAAGACATTTCTTATTTCAACATATCATCCTTGTGAACACACTTTATTGTGTAACATTTTTTTAGGTCCTCATCATGACTGTATTTGATACTTTGACTACCTACATATCCCTTTGTTCATGCTTTTAGATTATAATTCACTAGTTTGACCAACTGTATAGGGAAATTGACTATTCTGTGGAAAGTTTTGAATGATGGAGGTAGTAATTTGGCCTTGATAGGCCAAAATTACTAACAATTCTGGTGACTTTCAGGGGTTGACCAGCCCACTAATCAAAGAACTCTAAACTCTAGAAAGGATAGACCAAGACAAACACTAAAACTGGGAAAGCTAGAGACTAAAACACAAAAAGAGAAATTAGCTCAACAACAACAGCATGTGCACATGTGAACTTAGAGTAAAATACAACAATAACACTAAAGAGGGGAAATAACTACTACTGAAATCATGTGTGAAAAATCACTTAGAGGAATGAAACTATAACTATGTACAAAGGAGTGACTCTCCTAATAGCAATATTTAAGAAACATCCCATTCATAAGAATGGAAAGTTATTCTCCACTAAATATTGAAAATCATTGTTCTTCTTATAATTAGTGATAATATAAGGTCCACTTCAGAGGCTATCAAATTTGGAGTGCTTACCTAGCTTTGCACGCTCTTCATCCTATTTGAGAACTATGTCTCCTTACTGAAATGTTTTTGATGAAGTTCTCTTCAAATGTCTTCTTGACATATTGATTATTTAACCACATGATAACATATCATCGTCTCTTATCTCTTCCAATTCTCTCAATTCATTCATTCTTACCTCCATTACATCACTTTCTAGAAGCTATAACTAGTATGTAAGCTCCAAAGCTGGAAGCTCCAATGATATAGGTAGCCTTGCTTCTCTTCCATAAACTAATATATAAGGTGAATGACCAATGTATTTCTTATGGGTGATCATATTAGCCCATAAATTAGTCTTTAACTTTGTATGCCAAGATCTCTGATTATCCTTCACTGTTCTTTTGATGATCCTAATCAAGTTCTTATTAGTAGATTCAGCTAGTCCATTACCTTGTGGATACTAATTAGATGAAAATGTCAAATAAATATGATGTTCAAGTGCCCATTCACATACCTTTTTAATGCTAAATTCCAAATAATTATCTGATATGATAGTAAAAGGTGCTCCAAAATGAGTGACTAGACTCTCATTAAACTCAAGCACAAAATTCTCATCTGCCTCCTTCAAACACACTGCTTCCACCCACCTAGTGAAATAGTCTATATCTATCAAAACCCACTTATAAATATAAATATATCAAGTATTAATCATGCCAATGAAGTCTAAACCCCATTTCATGAAAGTTTGCTCAACCTAAATTGGCTTTAGTAGAATAACAACCAGTCTCTATTTTCCTACAAACATAACACACTTTGTACATTTCATAACCAATGCATGTGAATCTCTAAATAGATTAGGCAAAAAATAACTAGCTCTAATGATTTTTCTATCTGTGGTCTTGGTTGAAAAATGACCTCCAGAAGGACTATCATGAAATTGCTCAAAAAGCTTGTCAAATAGACTAGTTTCAACACACATTAAAAAACATACCTCCAATGTCTTTTTTGAAAATCACTCCATCAATTAGAATATATGGTACTAATTTTAGCTTGAAGTTTCTTATTTTTGATGCATTTAAATCCATTATACATTCTCTAGTTTGAAGAAATCTAGCAATATTTTGTGTCCATCTTGTGGGAGGTGTATTTTCAACTTCGTGCTGAGTGTTCCGAATTGTCAAAATTATCTCTTTTTCTTCTTTTAAATATTATACAAGATGTTAACATAATCATTTACCTCAAACCATATTTTTAACTTTGACTTCAATGTCATATTTCATGCATTTGGTGACCCATCCATCTCTCTTTTCTCTCAAGTCTCTATTGAGAATGAAGTCCTTCACACTTGGATGAGAAACCATTAGTATAATCTTGTTATTTGAAACCAGATGTCTAAATTTTTTAGACCTCTTATAACAAAAAGAACATGATTTTATAAAGAATAATATATTTCCTCATAACCTTCTAAAGATTGACTAAATAAAGAAATGGGTTGTTCCAAACCTTCATCATTCTACTGCATAAGCTTGGCTAAAATAGTATTGGAAGTTAGAGAAAGCATACAAGAAGAAATCCTTACTTAAATATAGATTGAGAAAAGTAGGAGCTCATTAGATTGATTATTTAATATATTCAAAACTTTTTCTACCTTCTTTACTCCAAGTGAACTCTTGATGTTTCTTAAGCATTTGAGTAAGTGACTTTACTAGTTTTACAAAACTAGGAATGAATCTTCTAATAAATTTAATATTACCCAAGAAGCTCTGGAATCCTTTCTTATGTTTAAGTAATGACATATAAAGTATTACCTCTATTCTCTCTAGAACAATGAAAAGACCAGCTTTAGACACCACATGTCCAAGAAGTCTTCCTTCATGCACTAAAAAAATGCTTTCTTTTGGATTCAAAGAGACTCCAAATTCTCTACATCTGTAAAAAACAATATTCAAATGTGTTAGATTATCATTAGGATATTTGTAAAATACTATAATTTCATCAAGATAGACTGAAACCATTTCACTCAAAAGACCATGAAAAGCAACATCCATTGCCCTTTGACAGGTGGCTCCAACATTTTATTATAAGTAAAAGTAACCCATTTGATGGTGAAAGTGGTTTTATATTGATCTTGCTCTTTTACTGGTACCTAATTATATCTTCAAAACCTATGAAATAAAGAAAACATCTATGAACCCTAAATTCTCTACAATATTTGATCCACAGAAGGAAGTGGATAGTGATTTATTAATGATACTCTATTCAAATATTTGAAATCAACACAAATTATTATCTCTCAATTCCTTTTCCTTATTATAAAAATATTTTCAACCCATGTTGAATGCTTAATAATAAAAATAATACCTGATTTAATTAGCTTTGTAAGTTCTTTCCTTATAATAATCTCAACCTTGCAGTTGATTGGCCTTTGCTTTTATCTTACCAATTTTGCATCTTGTTCTAATTCAATAGTATGATGTGCCAATATGGGATCAAAACCTTTAAAATCATGGTATTCCCAAGCAAAAACATCCATAAATTCTTAACATAATGAAATAAAATCTACTCTCTTAAAATCAATATTCACTTTACCCAACTTGAGTTGTTTACCTTAAACTATGCTAATTGGCTCATAATGATCTTTTTTAGAAGAAATACTCACTTTATCTTTCCTTAGTTGATCATCTTCATTTAAAATTATCTCTAAATTCACCAAAAATTTAGGAATCTTGTTTTATTTTAATTACACAATCTGATTTCTATATTGATCCTGTAATGTATCATGATTTATTTGGTAAAACTCTGCCTCGTTCTATAGAAAATATGTTATTTGTTTATCAAAATCAAAAACTTGAAAAATTACATCATTATTTGGGACTGAAGGCCTACATACCACTTTTATTTGGGTTTTATTTTTATTTTCCTTGATCTGATTTGGAATATCATACTGTGCACCTATGGTAGCAAGTCTATCAACATGTTGATTTGCTCCTCTAAGAATAGAGTGAATGTCAAATGCAAGGAAATATTCCATGAGATCATAAAATATATGTTTTTAGGCCTTCAAAATAGTATTATTTAATTCATGTAAGCCTCTAAATTTTTGGACTACCAATTCACTATCACCTTTTACCTGCAAGAGCTTAATATCCCTCTTTCTAACCCACTGAAGACCATAAATAAGAGCTTCATATTCTACAGTATTGGAAGTACAACTGAACTAAAATCTAATAGAAGAATAATACCTTTGATTTTTTGGTGAAACCAACATAACACCAGCCCCACTACCATTTTTTTTGGATCCATCAAAGAATAGATTCCAAACTCCTTGATCTTGCAATGAGCTAGTAAGACTAGGCAATAAGTCACCTTCTTCGTGCATACAATAAAATCTAAAACCAACATCTTCAATAGTTTTCTAGGGATCATTTCCATGATTATCAATGTCCCATTCATCAAAGAGAATATTTTTAATGCCTTCAAGGGTCTTAGAAGGCTCTTGATCAATGGTGTTATCATCTTCTTCTGAAATATTGCAATTCACATTTGACATATTTGGCATATATGGCTCAAGGTGAAATCTATAAATAGGCTCTGATCTAATAGTTACTTTGGTTCCATACCTAGTTATAAAACCATGTATAACCAATCTAAAGAAATTTAACCTCCTATTTTGGTAGTGAAATCTTTGGATAGGCATAGGGTAAAATATGGAGGTAGATCAACGATAACAACATCCTATAAAATGGTGAAATTTGGACAAGCAGGAAGTATAATTTTTAGATATTTCAATACACATATAGTCTTGGTAGGATACCCATATAATTAAAATACACATTTATCATGGGATTCATACTACAAACTTAACATATCAACTATTGATTTAGGCATGACAGAAGTACTAGCCCCACTATCAATCATACAGTTATGAACTAGATAATCTCCAATGATAAAAAAAGGTAAAATGGAGGAGGTTTAGTCACCTTAATAGGTTAAAACTCAATATCTAAATTATAATTATTTAGAACAAAAATTACTCTTTATTTTTTAGGTGGTTTCTTAGAAATAGTGAGCTTTGAAAGCTCTTCTTAAAAGTACTCCTTTTGTCCTGGGATTAGTAGAGTATCCCACATCAAAATTGATATTATAGTCTTCTTCATATGATCCACAATACTGAGTGGAGAAGTGGATGCCTTTGAATATAATTTAAGAGTAGTAGAAGCTCCCAAATGTTGTGTAAATTAAGGAATATAAGACCCTTTCACATTTTTATGTTTTGGATCTTGAACTTATTGATTTGAACTTTTCTAAGGTAGCTCATGTGTAGTTGTCTTTTATTGTGGCTAAGAAGAAGAAGGGGCTTCCCTTTCAAGACTTGAACCTTCTCCAACTACTCTTTTATTGGATCTAGTATAGGTTGAATTAAATTATCAACATTAGGTAAATCTTAACTTTTATTTGAAGCCAAGTGCTCAAAAGAATTCTCACCTTCCTGGAAATTGACAAATGCAGTTTTATTAGGTGCCTTACTACTACCTTATCCTTATTGATTTGGTACTTTTGCTTTAGTGAATGAAGGAATGTCTACATAAGGTAGAGAGGATTCCTTATTTTTATAAGGTGGCTGGTTTATAAATGAATGAAGAACTAAACTTTGCTGCATGAAATATTAATGAGAACTCTCACCAGTTAGAACCATTACCATGTTGGTTGATTGATCCCATTGATTTTTACATTATCCATATTGAGCATAATTGATCTGAATTGGCACTATCACTCTTGAATTTCTTGTAGAATTAGGATTATATTTCCTTAATTTAGAATTCTATCTTTGACCTTGTTGATTTGATTGATAGGATGGCCTATTGGGTTGATAATTCTGATTAGTATTCTGATAAGGCCTATATGGTAGAGCTTATTTCCTCCTAATTGAAAATAACTTGTTAGTTTGAGCCTTAATAAGACTCTCAATCTTCACCAATCTATCAATTTGATCACCTTATATTTGATGGAACTTTGATGACATTATAATTGGAGCAATAGTTGGAATATGAGGATGAATTTTTAGAAAAAGAGGCATTGGAGGCCTTGCAGATAACTTATCTACTTGTATAAAGCAATTTTAATCCTTGATTGCTACTTCAAAAGATTCAATTAAAGTATTACCTCCCATGGATTGTATCATTACAACCACATCTAAATTAAGAGCTTTCAAATAATACAGAAAGCCACAATTGGGTGTAGGCTTAATCACTACTGGAATTTTGTCCAAAGTCTTCTGGAATCTATAATTGAAATCCATGATGAACTCATGGTTGAATCTCTTAATTATTTTAATCTACTCCATAATTGAAAGATGATCACTTTTATCTTCAAAATTTTTGCACAAAAGTTTTCCAAATTCATCCCAGTTGTTGATTGATGCAGGAGTCAAACCTCTGTACCACTGAAGTGCCTTCCCTTTAAAATAAGTTGTCTACAACCTCATTGCTACATTTTCATATGTCACATGATGAAATGAAAAAAGATTAGCAATATATACAATATGTAATATAGGATGTTTTATATTTTCTCTTATGCAATATGGAAGAGCCTTCAGAGTTAAAACTAGAAGATCATCCCGTTGATTGAGATTTAAAGGACTACTACCATTGAATGTAACAAAAGCCTATCTTCTAAGAATAGCCATCTGAGGAATATGATTTATAATAATATTTGAATAAATAATATTGGATTGAAGAAGAGGATTTTGTGTAATAGTAAGGATAATAGAGGGTGTAGGATTTGTATTTGATTGAGAAGGTCTCCTTTTCTTTGGCTAATAAGATAATTCAGAGAAATCTATCTCTTTCCCTTTTGTAGATGATCTTGTGAGAAACTCTTGGTGGTATGAAAAATATACATATCTAAGAATAAAAATAATACTTAGATACACTAGATAATAATTCAAAAATGTGAATAAGTTATCCCACCAGGTGTGCCAAAAAATGTTATCACTCTAGAGTGTACCCTACTTAAAGATGTTTAAAACACAACCTCACTCTATTTGATAAAATTTAAACTTCTTAGAGTGTGGGTGAATTTGTACTGAGAATAACCTCTAGAGAGGGTTGGTTCCCTTAAGATCTATTAATTATATCTGAACTACTATGATTTTTTGGGTTGAAAAGAGGAAGGGAAACTTAAAATAAATTCTAATTAAAAGGGTGATGCACCTAAATTGTTCAAATCCTCTAAATTTAATAAAATCAATGCACATATATAATCAAATGAAATTTATATTTCTATCCTTAAGCAAAAATGTTTTAGATGAAGGGTTGAAAACCTCTTCAAATGACCTAAAAAAGGGTGAGATAGAGAAATATAGGTGAGGAAGGGAACTGTAAAAGGAGATAAATCTCACTTATATGTTGAAACACAATCAAATGCACACTATTATTCTCTTAAAACTTAGATTTAGAATAGAAATTCATTTATTGATCACTAGTCCAACTTACAATTTCTTTCTTCCAACTTTAGGGATCCATTCAAAATTATTTGATTAAGCCAATAAATAAGCTTTCCAAAACCTAAAATATCCCTAAATAGAGTTCAAAAAATGGAAAGGGTTAGTCTTGGTTATTTAACTCAAGACTTAACACCTTTTAAAATGTTTAGAATATTCAATAAAATCTTTTCCCTTTACAAAATTTGCATGCCTCTCTAAAATTTGGCATAGAAGTATGGCAATGGGCCCATTTCAAAAGTAATTATCATTAATATAATTTATTAAAATCTCCAAAAAACATCAAATATGCATGAACTTCAAGGTTGGCATAGAAGGAATGCGGTTGACCCATATTTGACAAGTCAAGCTCTTGCATGGAATGTTATGCCAAAATCCAAAAAAAGAACTCCACTTGAATTGCTTGAAATAAGAGAATAATTTCCTTTGCATGAAATCAATGCCAAAACTAAATTTATAACTCAAACTTGAACCAACTTGAAGTTGATTTGGAACATAAAAAGTCTTTTATTGATGGAAAGCATGAGTGGATGTGGAACTTGATAATTAGTTAACTCAAACTCAAGACTAGTCAACCTCCAATGGTCTCCACTTGTATGAAAAGCTATGCCACATCTTGGACAGAGAACTCTGCTTGAACTACTTGAAATATTAAAATCTTTAGATTGCATGAAAACCAAGGAGAAGCATGACTTTAATAAATAATCAATTGAAGCTTTGACGAATCAACTATAAATAGCCTTTGCTTGCATGGACAAGGATCTTCATGAGTAAGAGGTGCATTTAGATTGAAATCTTTGTTATTTCTCAACTTTTTTCTCTTAGGTTTGTTTCTATATGAGTTTTTGCTTTCACATTCAAAAAGGAAATGAGAAACTAAGATAAGTGGTCTATGGCTTGTACGTACCCAGATGAAGTCTTGCGCACCAAATTTAGATGATAGAAGGAACTCCTCTTTGGTTGTGGAGGATGACACCTGTAGAAGAAAGAGACTCAAACATGGAAGTTGTTAGATGGCTAGAAAGTGGACTGCCAAGCGAAAGCTTGGTCCTAAAAGTGCAAAGACTTCTTAGAGGATGACAGTCCACTGATAAAAAGTAGAATATAGTTAGAAATAGAAATGATAAAGATAGAATGAAAGAAATAAAAGCAAATGCGTACCTATATGTAGCAGTCTGCCTTCCACAGTCGCGGATGTCGGTGGTTTTTCTGGTGTCGGTAGTAAAGGTTGCCGACATCGGTTAGTCTGTCGACGTCAGTAGGGGTAATGGTCGAGGTCAGTTGGGGTAATGGCTTGGGACAAGTTTTAGGTCTATTTTATAATCCATAGAATGGTCTGAGAGTCTGTTTGGAGGTCAGAGAGCCTATTTTGGTGGTCTGTGCAGAGCTATAAGGTAGAAAGTATGGTCTGAATAGGAGACCAGAGAGAGGACAGGGTGATAGGGAGACAGGGATTTAGAGAAGGCCTTTCAGCCTCTCCGAGAAGAGCAGGTTAGGTCTATGTCAAGGATGCATGGAATGGATAGTAGACAAAATGATAATATATTTGAAATGACACTGAAATAAAAATAGTACAAATACTTAGCTGTGGCATGAGTTGGCAGAGGTGTAGGAGCTATGTTTCCGTTGTGGTTGGTGATGGAGATGTCATGAAATCTTCAAACCTATATGGAATGACTGGTGTTGGTCCTCCAAGCCTAGAAAATGTTGTCAAAATGCTGATACTTGTGATAAAATGAGAAGCAAGAATGCTAGGAAGCAAGAGCAAGAGAACTCTATTTCGTGGGGAGAGGATTCGAGATTCGTGATTAGCCAACTAGTGATTAGATTCATCATTAGCTCGAGTGAGAGGTTAAAATTTGATTTAAGTAAACCAACATCGGTGATCTCACCGATGTTGGCTAACATTTTACTGACATCGGCAGGTGGAGAATGAGTAAAAGGGCTATCAAGTTCGTTCTCCATCCACCAAGTGCATAATCTGTTGGAGAATTATCGAAAGTTGGGCCAAATACGCATGAGAGTTGGTTAGGCAGTTGGAAAGGAGTAAGAATAGGTCTTGGGTGAGTCACTTAGTCTTAAGGTGAGTCATAGGGTGGGAAATGGTCCAAGGCGAGGTGTCCTAGGTGAGGTGTTATGGGTGATGTGTCAAAGGGGGGGTTATTAATTCAAAATAAGTTATTATTTTAAATTAGTTAGTGTGTGGGTTAGGAATGGGTTAGGAATGGACCAAGGGGGGATGACCAAGGGTTAGACATGATTTTAGTGTCTACATTTGCCCCTTTTTGTCTTGTTGGTTGTTCTGATGAACTGTAAGACAAAAATAGGAGTTGATTGCCCTAGGTATAGCATGAGATTGTTTTCGTCCTGTTGGTCATTCTAGCAAACTACAAGAAAAAAAAATGAATGTAGATTGCCCCGATTATGGGATGAGGTATTCCCCCTCAAAGTGGGAGTTGAGGCAAGGAAACCTAGAATTAGGTGCCGATTTGATAGATAGTGGATGGATATGGTGAAGTTTGAGTGTAAATGCTACAAAAGTTTGAGATTGCACGCATACCACTTCATGAGATGGTTAGGTCAAATTGTCACAGGTCAAGGTCGAGGAGTGCCAAAATCAAAATAACCGGGCCCCAGCATTTAGTCGTAGCTGATTGGGTTATTCGATCCAAGCTATAGCTCCAATAGTTGTCGTGTTCCAAGTATCTCGGGCTTAGGAAGTGCTCTTGGAAAACACGAAAATGTCACAAGTAGTGGGGATCAACTTTCTCGTGATCCTATACTTGTGAGGGTCAAAATATGGGTTAAAGAAAATTTTGCTAACCATTCGTGAGGTAGCATACATGCAAAAACAATCAAGGCAACATTGTCATGGAAGTGATTGTAGTTGAAGGAGATAGTCGCGATCTCCATGGTCATTGGTCGAGGTGGATGTTCTATTGGATGGACAGATGAAGGAATGGCCAAGCTAACCTCAGAAGACCCCATGTCAATTGAGTGCTGCCTACATAGCCCCTGTCGTTAGGGCCTCAGGCCAATGTATTTATCCCAAGAGGGAGGAAAAGGGTCAAAGTTATGGGTTGGTTGGATGAGGTTAAGGCATGGTCAAAGGCTGAAAATGGTTTGTCCATCAGATAGATGAACAAATAGATGTGGTCGAGCTAACCTCAGAGGATGTCATGTCAACTGAGTGCTACCTACATAGCCCTCATTGTTAGGGCCTCAGACCAATGTAGTTCAGGAGCAAAGAGTCAAAGTGGTTGATGATTGGTTTGGTTATGATTAAGGTTTAGCACTTCCCATATGTATGAGGGTACATGCTTGAAATGATGAGGGTAAGATGATGTTATAGCCTTTTCCAAATTGTGTGATGGTGTATTCTATAACATTGGTTGAGGGGTTTTTCATCCCTAGCAATTGTCCATATTAAGTAATGAATGTATGCTAAAAAATGAAATGGGTCTATTTATGCTTCAGCAAGTAATGGTTTATGCTTGACATAAATTGTGTGGTCAATAGTTCCCATGTGTATTGGTGTCCATAGAAACTAGTGTGAATAAGTTATGATAATGTGAGTGGTCTTGAAAAAGGTTAGGTTGGGTTGGATGACAAATGATTTGGTTGAATGTGACCAAAGGTAAGGAGGAAGTTAAAGGCATTTTTGCCCTTTCATTGACAAGGACCATAATGATAACATAAGTAGGGGGTTTTTAGAAACAAAAGCCCCATTCATGCATTATGTTGTTGACCATTAGTTGTGTTAGAGAGGTAATCAAATCACTTTGATATTTAAAATGAGCTCAAAATTCCTTGAGTAGGTGATGTGATATGTGAGGAGAGGGTAACCCCTTTTAGTAGGGATAACTTTGCCCTTTTTGATAGGAGACCCTGAGATGACTACAAGCCAAGTCCATTACCCAAGGTTTTTTTTTTTTTTTTAAGCAGACTAATCAATGTGGGAAGTCTACATAGAGATGTCATTTTGTTTTGTAGTCATTTGTGAAGCTAATCGATGCGAGAAGCTTCTAAGAAAGTGTTGTTTGTAGCAATAGTCTAGTCATAGCCATCCTTCGAGGGAGTGGTCTATATTTTTGCTTTATAATATATATGAGGGCTTTGAATAGTTGTCCTTCGAGGGAGCAGTCTATTAGCTACAACAATGATAGTACAACTATCCTTTGAGGGAGCAGTCTGCCTTTAGAGTTTATGACCTTTGATATTTTGACATCAATTTAGTTTTTTTTGATAGAATTTTGAGTCATGGACAAGACTATAGAAGTTTAAGGGATCCCTTTTATTAGGATAAAGCATTCATACTTTATAAAAGGCTTACATAAGGCTTGCTTTAGAGAAATAGGGTTGAAAGAAATGAAGATTAAGAGGACAAGGGTTGCTCAAGGGACAAGCTCAAGTTAAATGTCAAGTGAGCGAGTACTCAACTAACAGTAGAAGGGTCGCAGATGCAAGGCATTAAGGGGCTTAGGTTCTGGTTGGCCTTCAAGAAAAGATAGACGATAAGTCCCTGATCTATACTTGTGCATGATGATGTAATGTCTGAGCCAATTAGGAGCAAATTTGCCTCATTTACTCTGTTCCATATTGGTCACATGTTGGTTCTCTTTGAGGATGAGGTCTCCGATGTTGAAATCTCATTCTCTCAGATTTTTGTTATAGGCTCATTTGATGCAATTTTGATAGACATGGAGATGGTTGAGGGTAGCAAGACGACGTTCGTCGAGTAACTCAAGTTAGAAAGAATGTCATGTAGAGAGATGCGAAGAGATGGGATCTGTACTTTGAGAGGTAGGATAACCTCTGTTCCTTACACTAGAGAGAAAGGAGTAGCACATGTAGAGGTTTGGATGCTAGTGTGGTAGGCCCACAAAGTGAAGGGAATGTGAATATGCCAATCCCTTCCAGTGTCATTGACCACCTTCATGATAATTTTAGTTATGATTTTGTTGGAAGCCTCAGCCTGCCCATTTGCTTGTGGGTAGTAAGGCGAAGAAAAGCTAAGTTTGATGCCAAAGGAGTCACAAAGTTTTTGGACAGTTTTGTTTTTGAATGACTTGCCGTTATCGGTGATGATTTTGTGAGGTACACCAAAATGATAGATGATGTGGGTGTTGATGAAGTTGACAATTTTGTCAGCTTTTGTGGAGATGAGAGGAATAGCTTCCACCCATTTAGTGAAATACTCAGTGGTGGTGGTGATGGACTGATGATGAAGAGATGAATGAGGGTTAATCTCGCCGATGAGATCTAAGCCCCATTGTGAAAAAGGCCAGAAATCTTGAGTGACTTGTAGGGTGTGGCTAGGGAGATGAAGCAAGTTAGCATGCTGCTGACACTTGATGCAATGCCAAACATAGTCGATATAGTCTTGATGAAGAGTGGGCCAATAATAGCCCAGGCGAAGGATGCGCTTGGCAACCGAGTTACCACTGAAGTGTCCACCACAAATCCCATCGTGGAACTGTTTAATGGCATGAGAGGCTTCAGTGGAGGTTAGACAGTGAAGAAGGAGGCTGTCAAAGCCTCTCTTATAGAGAAGGCCCCCTAGCATGGTATAGCGAGCTGTGTTTTGATGAAAGCCCGTCGTGCATTACTAGAAAGGTTGGGAAGAATGATAGAATGAGCCAAGTAGTCCACAAGTTGTTTATACCACACGTCTTGTGGACTAGAGTCTATGGTGTTGACGAGGTTGATGTCAATGTAAATGTATGAAGGCAATAGCACATGATGTACCATGATGTAAATTATTGATGAGGATGATGAAGAGGGAATATACGAGGCGAGGGAAGCCATGGTGTTAGCAAACTTATTCGTAGATCAAGGAACAGTCTGCAAGAGGTAATGGTTGAAAGATGCTAGAAGGGTGTCAACACAGTGCTTGTACCTTTGAAAATTTTCATTTTTACAAAGATATGAACCGTTGATTTGATTGACGACAAGTTGTGAGTCACTGAAGATGTTGATGGTCTTGATACTTAAAGAAAGGGCAGTTTGAAGTCCCAAAATTAAGGCTTCATATTCAGCCGTATTATTGGTACATTCAAAGTTGAGTTTGAAAGATAGGGGCATGGGCTCACCCTCGTGTGGGATGAGGATGACCCCCACACCCCCATCGATTTGACATTTGGAGCCGTCAAAGAACATCATCATTTGGTAGAATGTGTCATCAGTCAAGAGAGTGGCGATAGATTCATCAAGAAACTCACACTGAGAAGGTTGATTGTTGGGAAGAGGGGCATCTGCCAGTTGGTCAGTGATTGTTTGCCCCTTTATGGATTTATGCTGGATGAATTCCAAGTCAAACTCAGCAAGAAGCATGAGCCAATGAGCCATATGCTGGTTTTGGTATGGCTTGGAATGCATGTATTTAAGAGGGTTAGTGTGAGTGATGACAAAGGTTTTGTGATTAAGAAGATAGTGACAGAGCCTAGTAGTAGCAAAGACTAAGGCCAAACAGAGCTTCTCGGTATGAGTATATCAAGTTTCATAGTCGACAAGTGTTTGGCTTATATAGTAAACCGCTTGCTCACGGTGTTGCTTGTCTCGGTGCGTGATCATGGCACCTAACGAATGGTTAGTTGTTGAGATGTAGAGGTAGAAGGGTTGGTCATCTTTAGGTGGAATGAGGACTGGTGGAGAGACCAGATAGCATTTAAGAGCTTCAAATGCCTCTTAATAGTCCTTATCCCATTTAAAGGAGATGTCCTTCTTGAGGAGATGATGAAAGGGTTGGCAGTGTTCGAAAAGCTATGAGATGAAGCGACGGATGGATTGGAGCTTCCCTTGTAGACTGTGAAGCTAATTGAGATTGGTCGGAGGTGGTATCTCAAGGATAGCATGGATTTTAGTGATATTTATCTCAATGCCATGCAGAGAGATGATGAACCCCAGGAGCTTTCCTGAGAGGACCCCAAAGATGCATTTCTTGGGGTTAAGGTGGACATTGTACTGAAGAAGGGGAGAGAAGATGATCTTGAGGATAGTCAAATGGTCATGACAAAGCTTAGACTTTCCAAGCATGTCATCCACATAGTATTCCATGATTTTATGGAGGAGATCATGAAAAATGTAAGTCATGGCATGTTGATATGTGGTGCTTGCGTTCTTGAGGCCAAAAGGCATGACTCGATAGCAAAAAGTCCCCCATGGGGTAATGAAGGTAGTCTTGTGCTGATCTTCTGGTGCAATCAGAATTTGGTTATATCCTGAAAACCTGTCCATGAGTGATAGCATCTCATGGCTAGCCGTGAGATCAACAAGTTGGTCAATGTTGGGAAGAGGAAAGTCATCTTTGGGGCAGGCCAAGTTGAGCTCATGATAGTCTGTACAGATTTAGATCCCCCTAGTTACTTTAGTAACAGGGACAATGTTAGATACCCACTACAGATAATCAATGGGTTAGATGAAAGAGACAGAGAGAAGATGCTGAAGTTCCTCTTTGACAAGGAGTGCAATGTGAGGATGCATTTTGTGAAGCTTTTGCCTAATAGGCTTAGCCTCTGGGTTTGTGACAATGTTATGGATGACAATGTTAGGGTCAATACCAGGCATGTCACTATAGGTCAAAGCAAAGGCCTTGCTATTGTCTAAAATAAATGTGGTATAGTCGATCTGCTCCTGGGCATCCAAAGATTGACCAATATTTAAGACGTGAGGAACATCAAAATATGGAAGGTTAATGTCAATGGTCAATTCATTTAACATAACCTGCATTTTAGAAGTGAGGGAGCATTGAATGAAAGAGTCATCGGCACCCATGTAGGTGAGAATGGTGTTGTTATCTATGCAGTGGACAGTGTTGATGGTTGCCGATTCATTGTCTATCATGTTGGGATAAATGAGAGGGAGAGACCTGGAGACCCCATTGAGTTGATAGGTTAGGGGTTCCAAGCGGATGGTGTTTATGCCAAAAAAAACTAGGAGGGATGGAAACCACTGACTCCGTAGGTGAAGATGGGGGAGTAGGTGAGCTTAGCAGAGATTGGTCTATGATGGGTTCAGGACAAAGGTTTGCAGAAGCCTCGGTGGGTTCTTGGAAACCTAAACCATATCGTTTCTTGGCATTGTCATCATTGGGTGGTTCGATGGGCTGATGGGAGCCTTGTTCATAGCGCCTGAAGCCAAAACCCTTCCATGCACACCTATAAAGGTAGGTGTGAGCAAAGGTAGGGTTGCCAAGAAAAGAGAAGTCTGATGTGAATGGTTGAGGTGAGGAGAGAGGATTCCCATCAGTAGGAGCTCGATCCAACCCCCCATAGATGAGATTGGTTTGAAGGCTAGGAGGACCATAAGGAATGACCATTTTGATCTGATGGTCATAGCTTGGATTTTGAAGAAGCTATTCATACTCTTGTGGAGTCTGGAACATGTCTAGGGAAAGTAAGCGATATTCCCCAAGTGAAATTCGTTGGAAGATATCTTCCATGGGGTCCTTGGTTGTCACTTAAGAAGGTGATGTGAGGGCAATTGCCGTTTGCATACTGGTTGAAGCTTTCGTGGATGGAGGTGGTGTTTGGGTTGGTGTGTTGAGAGGAATAAGAATGTCATTTGGTTGATAGGTCATGTTACAAGTCTTGAAAGGGGATGGGTCGGCAGGAATGACATGGACTTGTCTGTAGTGTTCAAATTTGACACAAAAGTGAAGTGTAGAAGGGACACAGGCCATGGCATGGATCCAGGGTTGTCCTAATAGCATGTTATATTGAAATTCTCCCTTGATGATGTAGAAGAGCTCTGAGATTGTGCATGGGCCAACGTGAATATGGAGGATGACGGTGCCAATAGTGTTAGCAGTAGTGTCATTAAAGGATCAAAGGATTGCATTTGTTTTTGATATGCAATTCTTGGGGAGGGCCAATTGATCAAAGGCATGGGTAGAGATGATGCTAATGTTGGTGCCCCCATCAATCATAAGTTGCTTAATGTGGGTTCGATCAATGTAGGCTGTGATGAAGAGGGCAGTGTCCTGATCTTTCAAAGTAGAGGTAGGAATTTTAGAATCGCTAAAAGTGATAGAGGTGACGGGGGATAAAGAATGGACCAGGGCAGCTAGTGGTTGGGGGTCTTTCAGTTAGACCTCCACTGCCTGTAAGGCTCTGATTAGAGCTTGATGATGTTGGGGTGAGCTTTGGATGAGGTCATACAAGGTCATCTTCATAGGTGTTTGGTGAAGCTATTTTAACATAGAGTCATGGATTGCCCCTGAAGAAGAGGGTTGGGATGCACCCAAGATGGAAATCTTGGACTTTGGTGGTTGAGGTGGCTAGATAAAAGGGTAGGTCCAAGGAATAGTAGCTTTTTCTTTTGCCTTATCCTTTTGTGACCTAGTGGTTATGTGGATGGCATTAATTTTGAAGATAGGAGGTGAAGGAGATGGAGGGGCCATAGTTTGTTGATGAGATGTCAATGTCGATGAAGAGGTTTGAGGGATATGGGAAGGTGTCAGAGGTCTATTGTCAGTGTCCTCAAGGAAAAGGGTGTCTTTCTCCATATATTGGCGAATGACCACTTTGAGGTCACAGCAATCCTCGGTATCATGTCCTGGCGTATGATGATATAGGCAAATCTTAGTATCATCGAACCAGGAAGGTTTTAACCCGAGGCATTGGAATGGCTTGATAGGTGGAAGGGTTATGCTAGAGGTCTGCAAAAGTCGGTGCAATATCAAAGCGTATGAGCCCACTAAAGGGTTTGTTCTTGTTGATGTGTGAGATGCTAGTGAATTTTGCTTGGGGGGTGTTGAAGGAGGCTTCCGTACCACCTTTTGGGTTGGTGGTGCGGCCACATGTGGAGATGACACTTTCTTTGTGAGAGGTGCCAAATTTTTTAGAGAGGGTAGGCTTGTGGTAGGCAAAGGAAGTAGTGGAGGTAACTTGTTTTGGTTAGGGGTCAGAGTAGGGAGCACTCCTATTAGGTTAGAAGGATGAGGGCCCAAAATGGAGGGCAATGGTGATGGTGGAGGAGGGGTTTGCTACTGTGGTTTAGCAGTCTTCTTTGGTTTGGTTTGAGGACTGCTATTGGGTGAGGCAAAGTTTAAGTCTACCTTCACTTGCGGGTGAGTGAGGTTAGTGACGGATGGGTTTTGATATGGTGGATGAGGGTTTATGTTTTGATGTGAATGGTTGAGGTTTTAAAGGTTTAGAAGTAGA
Organism: Torreya grandis; assembly: GCA_037957365.1. Lineage (NCBI taxonomy): Eukaryota > Viridiplantae > Streptophyta > Pinopsida > Cupressales > Taxaceae > Torreya > Torreya grandis. The sequence goes on from JARHVA010003044.1 coordinate 1,169,620, forward strand.
AGTCTGGTCATTATTGGAAACTTTTGGAGATTTTGTCATAAGAGGGTTGGCGGCAAGAGATGAGACAGGCTGGGTAGGATGAGGAGCTTTGAGTCACTCCCATAATGCCTGATGTTCCACTTTCCTTGATTGGAGAAGTCCTAGTTTCTCCACTAATCGAGAGAATGGTTAGGAAGATGTCAGATGAGGCTTTGGTCCTTCAAAATATGTGGATGGTTGCGGGGCCAAAAATGTGTTAGGTGTGGTGGTCTCGGACCCAAGGTGTGGAGGAGTTATAACTGGATTGTCATTGGTCAAAGAAGATGGAGAGACAAGTTCTTCTCTTGGTGGAGAATGAACTAGAGAATGTGGCTCCTCAAGAGGGTAGAGGGTAGGGATGATTGTGCCTTCTACATGCAGTTGAGGAGTAGGAAGGGTAGGGTCCTCCATTGGTAGGAGGAATGATGAAGGTGAGGCTGGTGGTGCTGGTATGGCCAAGGCATCCTCCAATATAAGGGAAGTTGATGGAGAACTAATAGGAGAAGAGGGTTCATCTACATGTGATGGACTAATGGGTGGACTAACCTCTTGAGACTATGAGAGAGGTTGGTCAGATATAAGAGGTGAGACCATGTTGACTGTACATATATTATGTTCTTGGGAGTCATTAGTCATGGTCTATACATTGTTTTGGCTAGGAGGATGATTAGGAAAGGGTTGTTTAAAGATGTCTATGCTTTGATTAGGTGGTGCATTTGGGTTGTCTAAGACAAGGCCACCTTTATCAAACATGTCCTGAATGATGTTCTTGAAAGTCTTACAGTTGCCCGTGTCATGACCTTTGACACGATGGTAATTACAGAAGTCATTCTCCCTATACCACGTAGAGATAGCACGCAAGGGATCGAATTGAGGAGGTGGTCAGATTTGGGGGAGATTGAGGACTCCCTATTTGACAAGTTTATCCAACACAGATGCGTATGATTCTCCTAGTGGAGTATACTGATGCTGCACATATCTTTACTAGAATTGTTTGGTGATGTAGTCTGATGTGAAAGGTCAAGATTGGTTATTTGTTGAAGAAGATGATCTAACAACTACAACATTTGATGATGTCTTAGATTTGGAATTAGAAGAAGAAGGTTTAGAGTAAGGGTCATTAGACTTGGAGTTGGGGTTTTTACTCTGTAACTTGACTTTGTTTTCCTCGACAGCACATAGTTCAAGCTTTCTGGCCATCGTGAAAGCCTCATCAAAGGTGCAGAATGTCTGGACCCACAAGGTAGAAGAGGTGCTTGGCACATGCTCTTGAAAAGAGCTCAATGAGCTCAGGTTGAGGTATGGAAAAGGAGAGTTGATTGATCTGGCCTCTCCAACGAGCAAAAAAATTAGCTATGGATTCATCGTCAAACTGCCAAATAGAATACAGATCTATGATTGAGACCTTTTTAGTGATATTGATCGAGAAATGGTTGAGGAAGAGTTGGGCTAACTAGGTGAATGTGAAAATAGAGTGACTGGTGAGGACATGTACCAATCAAGAGCAGCACTAGCAAGTGACATGGGGGAATGTGCGTAACAACAACGCATCATCATGCACTATGAGATAACAAGCATGTCTAAATGCTCACAGATGTTGTTGTGGGTCTTCCTTACTCTGGAAATGAGAAAATTTAGGAAGTTTCCACTGACTAGGATATGACCGGATCGGGACTGAGGGATGAATGGGTTCATTGCAAATTTGCTCATACGAGAGGGCATTTCGTGAACCAGAAACAGAGGTCTCAAGACTAGACATTTTGTCCATTAGAATTTTTATTATATCAGCTGATAGATTGATGGGTGGAGTGCCCCCTAGGTTGTAGGGCATTTGAAAGGTATTGAGAGGAGCCTATGACATGGTTGGTTGTGCTTGTGTAGGTGCAACATATGGATAGCTAGTTATCGGGGCAGATGTTGAAGCCAAGGGCACTTGTGCTATGGGGTTGGTGAGCACAAATTGGATAGGGGCCATCAAAGGTAGTTGAGGGGTGGCCACACTTGTTGAAGTGTAGGTAGTTACTCTTGTGTTGATAGGTGCAAGATTAGGGGGGATAGAGACTACTAGGTTTTGGAAGGGTGTAGAATTTGGTTGAGTAGTTTGAGGTTGAGGGGGTGCTGAAACCCCAATGGAGGTAGGTCTAAAAAGAGAGGCTAAATTTTGAAGATAGGACATAGTCATGTTATTAGTCGAGGTGTTGGCTTGATTGTCTATAGGTTGAATTGTGGACGTTGTTGATATCACTATTGTTGTGACTAAGGAGGTTGGCATCCCATAAATTGGGTTTCCTGAAGAGTCTCACGTTTGGCTTCTCATGAGATAATGTTGAAGGGCCTTGACATTGAGGTCAAGGAACCTTTCAAAGTATTGGTCCCCCTCAAGGACAGTGGGAGGCTGAGTCAGGGTCGGTTGGGTAGGATTTCATTCAGTTTTTGAATGATACTCCATTAGAGGACTGGTTACGGATGGTGAAGGCAGAAGCGGTTGTTGCCTCACGTGGTCAAGAAGAGTCCTGGTTTGACTGTGGGTCAAAACCATTCAAGGCAAGAAAGGGTCAGGTTTCATAAATTGTGTTTTTTTTCAGTCTCAGAAAACCAAAATAGGTGTTGGACAGCAAGAAAGTTAGATTTTAAGCTTGCTATTTTAGGAAAAAAGTTTTGGACAGTGACCGATGTCAGTTGAAAAATTGATGTCAGTGAAACAGACTATCGATGTCGGTTAGATGACCGATGCCGGTGAAGAAAAGTTATCGACGTCAATGGTAAAACTGATGCCGGTTACTGTATTTTCTAGAAACTCAAAGAATTTGAAAGTTTTTGGAAAAAAAGGAAGAAAACGTCCTCACTAGCTCAAAAAACTAGATGGGAATAGAAAAACAAATGAAGACAAGTAGATCCTAAGCATTAAATCATAAGAATAAACTTTTAGAATCTTGTTGGCTTATGCCTTAGAGTGTGTTGGGGAGGTTGGCTTGTAGAATGGGTCCTAGAAGAGGTAGTCTAAAGATGGTTTCAGGTCAGTTTCAGTGCTCAAGAGTCTGTGTTAGGTTCTATACGTGGCCTGGTGCTAGGAGCTTGCTCCCCTCACTTCACGAACCCAGGCTGAGCTGGGCTGCTTAGCCAGTATATACTTCCCCTAGAGATTATCTTCTGCCAGAGAATAGAGTGGGCTTTCCCCTTGGTAGTGAAGTCCAAGTGGGATTGCCAGGACAGGTAAGGTATCTGCTGGGTGATGAAATCCTAGTCAACCCTTGTCTTAGGTAAGTTTTGATGTTTGATTTGTGCAAGTGATTTGGTTGTGTAACATAAGTGGCCTACGATTAATTCATGATGTGGTTTAATTACTAGATGTGTGGACTAAATATGCATGCAATCAGTAATGAAATGCAATTAATTTTAAGCCCAAATAGAAATGTATGTTTGTATGCAGACAAGTGAGAAAGGGTTGAAGAGTATGACTTTTGACTAGTCTAAGATGCAAGAAAAGAAAGAACAAGAATGATTCTTTTTAATTTTTGCTAATAATGTCTTTTGGAAGAGATAGAAGAAAGAGGTGAAAAGGAGAAACCTAATGCACCTATATGAAAAGAAATAAAAAGAACCCAAGGAAGACCCTAGGGTCCCACCGAGTGTGCTAGAATGTTTCTATACGAGTTTTCACTTTCACATTCAAAAAGGAAATGAGAAACTAAGATAAGTGGTCTAGGGCTTGTATGTACCTGGATGAAGTCTTGCACACCAAATTCAGATGATAGAAGGAACTCCTCTTTGGTTGTGGAGGATGACACTTGTAGAAGAAAGAGACTCAAACATGGAAGTTGTTAGATGGCTAGAAAGTGGACTGCCAAGCAAAAGCTTGGTCCTAAAAGTGCAAAGACTTCTTGGAGGATGACAATCCACTGATAAAAAGCAAAATATAGTTAGAAATAAAAATGATAAAGATAGAATGAAAGAAATGAAAGCAAATGCATACCTATATGCAGCAGTCTGCCTTCCACAGTCGTGGATGTCGGTGGTTTTGCCAGCGTCGGTAGTAAAGGTCACCGACGTCAGTTAGTCTGCCAACATCGGTAGGGGTAATGGTCGAGGTCGATTGGGGTAATGGCCTGGGACAAGTTTTAGGTCTGGTTTATAATCTATAGAATGGTTTGAGAGTCTTTTTGGAGGTCAGAGAGCTTATTTTGGTGGTCTATGCAGAGCTATAAGGCAGAAAGTATGGTCTAAATAGGAGACCAGAGAGACGACAGGGTGACAAGGAGACAAGGATTTAGAGAAGGCCTTTCAGCCTCTCTAAGAAGAGCAGGTTGGGTCTGTGTCAAGGATGCTTGGAATGGACAGTAGACAGAATGCTAATATATTTGAAATGACACTGAAATAAAAATAGTACAAATACTTAGCTATGGCACGAGTTGGCAGAGGTGCAGGAGCTGTGTTTCCATTGTGGCTGGTGATGGAGATGTCATGCAATCTTCAACCCTATATGGAATGACTATTGCTGGTCCTCCAAGCCTAGAAAATGCTGTCAAAATGTTGATACCTACAAGAAAATGAGAAGCAAGAATTCTAGGAAGCAAGAGCAAGAGAACTCTGTTTCACGGGGAGAGGATTCGAGATTCGTGATTAGCTGACTAGTGATTAGATTCATCATTAGCCCGAGTGAGAGTTTAGAATTTAGTTTAAGTAAACTGACATTGGTGATCTCACCAACGTCGGCCAACATTTGACCAACGTCAATGGGTGGAGAATGAGTAAAAGGGCTATCAAGCCCGTTCTCCATCCGCCAAGTGCATAATCCGTTGGAGAATTGTCAAAGGTTGGGCCAAATACGCATGAGAGTTGGTTAGGCAATTGGAAAGGAGTAAGAATAGGTCTTGGGTGAGTCACTTAGTCTTAAGGTGAGTCATAGGGTGGGAAATGGTCCAAGGCGAGGTGTCCTAGGCGAGGTGTTATGGGTGATGTGTCAAAGGGGGGGTTATTAATTCAAAATAAGTTATTATTTTAAATTAGTAAGTGTGTGGGTTAGGAATGGACCAAGGGGGAGGATGACCAAGGGTTAGACATGATTTCGGTGTCTACAAGGTTTTTTGCTTTTGTGCATTATTTCTTTGGCATTTATTTATGTGTGAATTTTTTTCTCTATTTATTCCTTTGGCTTATCCTTCCTTTTGGGATTTATTTCCTCTCAGATTATTCCCTTTATTTTCTTTAGGACTTTTCTCTTCATGCTTGGTCCCACAAGAATTATTCATTTCCTTTAGATAAAAGTCTAAACGAATTATCTCAGGCCTTTGTCTTGAACTCCTTCCTAAATTTCCCTTTAGGATTTTCTAAACATCCCTTCAGGATTCTTGCCAATGTTTCCTTTGGAATTGAGAAAATGTCCTTTGGCAAAATTATAAGTGTCCCTTTTTCCCCTCAAAACTTTCTTCCAAGTGACCTTTCGATAAAATAAAAGTGTCCCTTAAGCCTTTCTAAGTGAAACTTTAGACTTTTGTTTTGAACTTTCCTAAAGGGTACATACCCTTTGGGTTTTTGTAAATGACCACTTTTGTGTACTTTTCTTTGGGTCTATTTCCTATAGAGATTTTGTGATTATCCTTTCCTTCAAAAAATTTGTCTGAAGGAAATATATCTTTGACCCATTCTTTCAAATTTCCCTTTGGAATTTTGAATTGGTCCTATAAAAAAATTTGGAAAGCCCTTTAGACTTCTTCAAAATGTCCCTTTAGATTTTTGTGAAATGGTACACTTGCCCCTAAAAACTCCTTTGGGATTTCGAATTGGTCTTCTTCTAAAGGGCACATACCCTTCAGCCTTCTTGTAAAAGTCCTTTTAAAATTCTTGAAGTGAACCTTCTCAAAGGGTAGATACCCTTCAAGATTTTTTCCAAGTGACTTTTTTGAAGGACACTACCCTTCAGGTCTTTTGTGAATGAACTTTCCCAAAAGGCACATACCCTTTGGGTTTTCTTGGAGCTTCCCTTTGACAAAATTTTATGGACCATTAATTTTGATAAAAATCCCCTCAAAATTTTGAATTGACCCTCTTGCCCTTTGCCAAACTTCCCTTTGGAAAAAATTAAGTGGACCACTAGTTCTTTTAGACTTCATGTAAAGTCCTTTTTCATATTTCTTTCCCTCAGATAAAAAGTTTGAGGAAATTATTCCCACACTTAGTGTTAGGTTGTGGAGCTAAAAGCTTCACTAATGCAAATAGGAGAGGAGGTTGCTGAGTGTCACAGTCACCGGTGTCGATCAGGCCAATCGACGTCGGTCAGGGGTAGATAGAAAGGCAACCAACATCGGTAGTATTCGGCCAACATCAGTCATCTCCACGTAAATAGGGACTGACATCGGTCTCCTGTGCAGTTCTGGAACTGTTGGTTCATGAATAGTTAGTTAACGAACTGATTGTTTGCATGTTGAAAGGCTAATTTTAGTCTTGAGCTGTGGATCTAATTATTGTAATTGTAAGTCTAATTATTGTTTGCATGAGATCTATTTAAGAGACTCATGGGCTATATTTTAATTGGTTCTAGTTTGAGTTGAGTTTGGTTAGCTCCTTCTGAGAGTGAAGAGAGCAAGGGTAGCTCCTCCTAGTTCCATAGGGGTGCTGAGTGTGTATGATCAGGGAGAAGAACCACCGAGGTACTGGTTGAAGAATCATAAGGACTTGGTGAGGCAAGGACAAGGGTTCTTCAAGGTGTACAGAGATCTACATGGTAAGTAAGATCAGTTGATTTGCAGGTGTTTGTGTGTGCAAGGTCTAAGGTGGATCTGTGGGATAGTAAGGTCAAAGGTGACAGGCAACACAATAGGTAGCAAGATCAGGGGAGATCTACTTGGAGTAAGTTGAGTACTTGGAGTGCGTGGAGCACTTGGGGAGTGCATGGAGCACTTGTGTACTGGCAGTAGTGATACTAACTGGTGGTATTGGCAGTAGTGATACTGACTGGTTGGAGGTGAACACCAACTCTATGTTTAAGTTGTGTGTTGGGACCGTAAGAGAGAGAGTGAGCTCTTGAAGAGATTTATTGTTTATACCCTAGAGGTGGGGAGCCCTAGAGGTGTGTAAGGAAGAAGACTGTGGCATCTTCTTTGTTATATTTCCTTTTGGAAGAGTATTAATAAAATTGGGTACTGTCTCTCATATTCTGTGTTATTTCTAAATTCTAGTTACTTGTGCATTTTGATTAAATTCTGCATGTTTAGTTGCTTGTACATGGTAATCAATTGTGCTTCTAGGTCCTAACAGTTGGTATCAGAGCTAAGGTTGCAGGGAGCAGGTTCATGTTTGATTACAGGTCACTCTCAGGGGTTTTTGATTGAGTGGGAGTATAGCAATGGTAGAAGAAAGTACACTAAGAATGGAGGAATTGAAAAGCATGAATGGTCAATTACGGTGTTATGGAAAGAAAGAGCAGGTAAATAAATATTGTTGGTTGGTAGAAGATCAGCATGAAGGAACTGAAGAAGTAGATGTTGCAGGTGTTGTTGCACAAGATGCTCTGGGATGTTCCTTGGATAAAGTAGAATCTTGATTTATAGATTCTGTTACCTCTTTCCATGCAGCCCCAAATAGAGGGGTTGGTGAGCCTTGTCAAATTATTGGCAAAGGGGAAGTGTTGCTGAAATTGCAGGTGGCCAACAAATGGGTGTTGAAGAAGGTCATGCAGGTCTCAGTCTTGAAGATGCAGCTAATTGCTTTAGGAATGTTGGGTGATGAGAAATGCATAGGAACTCTCACAGTGGATGCACTTGAATTAGCAAGTGGTAAAAAAGTAGGTAATCTTTATCTACTTGCTTGTATTACTAATTCTTCTTCTATTGCAAGGATGTGGCTTTGTAGGCTTGGTCACATGAGCAAAAAGGAGATGTATGTTCTTAAGAAGAAGTCAGATGTGTTTGACAGACTTAAGAACTGGAAAGCCTTGGTGTTTATGGAGGAGATGATGGACAGAGATCAGCGGATGGGACTGAGTAACTCTGAGCAGTGCAATTTGGATAGGGTTTTGATCCAAAGAGAGCTCGCGAGTAAAAAGTCATCACTCACAGGAGAACACAGGTACCGGCATCAGTTAGGAGGAACTAGTGATGAACAGACAAGTGCCGATGTCGGTCATGTGCAAACTAGAGGAGTCAGTGGTGTTGGGCAGGTGGAAGCTGACATCGGTAGGATAACTGGCATCAGTGACCTAGATAGTCGCATGGAACTGATGTCGATCGAATGCAGATTGTGTAATGACTGAGGTCAGTCACTAGAACAGATTTTAGGCAGAAAACAAGCTGTCAAAGAGTCTTAAACACCCATGGGGAGGACTAAAAAGGTAAGTAATCCTCATATTCATTATTCCTCTTCTTTATACTTGTTGCTCACTATAGAGCAGGAAGGATCCAAGAAACAGTGCGAGCATGGCATGAAAGGATGCAGAACCAAATAGAAGATTTGGTAGGGTTGCTAGCCGGTATGAAAGTACTAAAAGACAAATGGATACCTTGGTTAAAGAATAGAGAGAATGGACATGTGAGATGGAAGGCTAGGTCATATGGACTTGAGGAAGCTGGAGGACAGTGGTACAGGTTTGACAGGTGGATGACAAAGTGTTTCTATGCTAAATTTTGCTTTCACATTCAAAAGATAGAAATGAGAAACTAAGAGATGGTCTAGGGTTAGAAGATACCTAGATGTAGTCGTGCGCACCGAAATTAGATGTTGGAAGGTACTCCTCGTTGGCTATGGAGGAATGACACCTGCGAAGAAAAAGAGACTAAACACAAAAAACGTTAGATGAGGAGACAGTGGGCTGTCAAGCAAAAGCTTGATCCCTGAAGTACGAAGACTTCCTTAAGGGATATCAACCCACTAATTAAAAATAGAATATTTGACTAAAGTAGAAATAATGAAAGACAGAATGAAAGGAATAAAAGACAAAAAGTAGAATGCATACCTAATATGCAGCAAACTGCTCTGCATAGTTGTCGACGTCGGTCTCTATGCCGGCGTCGGTCAAGAAGGGTGCCGACGTCGGTTAAAGTGCCGGCGTCGATAGGGGTAATGACCGACGTCGGTCAGGGAAATAGCTTTAGGACAGGGTCTGGTCGGGTCTAGATAGGGTTTTAGGATTGTAGAAGGGTCTGAAGTTTTTGTTTGAGGATTTGGGAAGCTGGTTTAGAAGTCAGAGGGATTGTTTGAGGGTTTGTACAGGGATCTAGACAGAGTTACAGACTGTATATTTTGTAGAGGGTGGATAGAGATGATACAGGTGAAAGTAAGGTTGGGGCTATGGTCTAACTCTAGATCAGGTTATAATATTAAATAAAAATAATAACCAGAAAATGAAATAAAAACATAGAACAAATGCTTACCTGTTATATGCTGAAGATAGAATAGGAGACATGATTGATGTTGTCGATGTCTTGCAAAAGTTCGATGTAGCAGACCTCCAGCGAGATGACTGAAGCAGAATACCTATATCAGAGAGAGAGAATATGAGAGATTGATTGTAGATTGGTTGAATGCAAAAGTTGGCTGATCATTTGAATGAAGAGGTTGCTGATTGATATGAAGGAAGGTCTGATAACCGATCAAGAAATGGATTGGCAACCGAATGATGAATAATGGATAACAGATCCTGCGTTTGGGTCAAGAATGTAGTGTTAAGGATAACCGATGCCAGCATGACTGCTGATGTCGACTGATTAGTGACCGACATCGGTGACGTCGATCGAGTAGTGATCGTCGTCGGCAGATGCAGAATGGGGACAGAGGCTAGCTTTAGCTTTCTGCTCATTTTTACATGATGCCAGGGTCAAGGCTCGTAGGAAAATGGTCGACGGGGGTTAAATAGGCATGGAAGAATAAAAATGGGGGTTAAGGGGAGGATGACAAGGGTTAGACACAATTTCAGTGTCTACATTTTCCCCTTTTTGTCTTGTTGGTTGTTCTGGACGAACTGCAAGACAAAAACAGGAGTTGGTTGCCCCAGGTGTGGGATAAGGTTGATTCCATCTTGTTGGTTGTTTGAATGAACTGCAAGACAAAAACAGGAGATGGATTGCCTTGATTAGAGATGAGGTATTCCCCCTCAAAGCAGGAGTCGAGGGAAGGGAACTGAGAATCGGGTGCTGATTTGACAAAGAGTGGATGAAAAAGGGGTGAGGGTGAACACTGTAAAAGTCATGATTACACACATACCACTTCACGAGATAGTCAGGTTAAATTGTCACAAGTCAAGGGTTGAAGAGTGCCAAAATTGAAATAACCAGGCCCTAGCATTTAGTCATCTGTTGATCGGGTTATTCAATCTAAGCTGTAGCTCCAATGGGTCGTCGTGTTCCAGGTATCCCAGGCTCAGGAAGTGCTCCTAGAAACAAAAAAAAGTCACAAGTAGTGTGGATCAACCGGATTGTGATCCTATACTTGTGAAGGTCAAAAATAGTCTACACACAATTTTGCTAACCAGTCATGAGGTAGCATACAGGCAAAAAAAAACAACCAAGGCAACATTGTCTTGGAAGTGGTCGAAGTTGGAGGAGACAGGCATGATCTCCAATGATCATTGGTCGAGGTGGATGGATGGATGAAAGGATGTGGCCGAGCTAACCTCAGAAGACGTTATGTGATTTGAGTGCTACCTACATAGCCCTTGTGTATGAATGGCCTCAGGCCAAATGTAGTTCTCCCTAAAAGGGAGGAAGGGTCAAAGGGATGGAATTGGTCTTGGTTGGGGGCAAGGTCATGGTCAAAATGAAGAAAGAAGGTTTGTTCATCAGAGAGGCAAATAAATGAGGGTGGTCGAGCTAACCCCAAAAGATGTTGTGTCATCTGAGTGCTACCTACATAGCCCCGGTCTTAGGGCCTCAGACCAATGTAGTTCAAACAAAGAGTCCGAGTGGTAGACAGGTGGTGAAAGTGGTCGATAGATTGGTCTTGGTTAAGGTCGAGGTCAAGTGATGAAGGAGAAAAGAGGTTTTTCATCCCTAGAAATTTTCCATATTTGTGATGGATGTATGCTAAAGATGAATTGAAGTCTATTTATGCTTCAGCAAGTATTGGTTTATGCTTAACATAAATTGTGTCTGGTCAATAGTTTCCATGTGTAGTGGTGTCCATAGAAACTAGTGAATAGGCTATGGGAGTGGCCTAAAAAGAGAGTTGAGTTGAGTTGATTAGGTTTAACAAGTGATGAAGTGGAATGTGATCAAAGTGTAGAAGAAGTGAAAGGCATATTGCTCTTTCATTGACAAGGACCAGAAGGAAAGCATAGATAAGGGTTATTAGAACCAAGAACCCCATTTATGCATGACGTCGTTGACCATATGTTGTGTTAGAGAGGTAATCAAATCACTTTGACATTAAAGTGAGCTCGAAGTCCCTTGAGCAGGTGATAGGAGGAGGATAGGGTAACCCGTTTTAGAGTAGAGATAACTTTGCCCTTTTTATAGGAGACCCTGAGACAACTATAAGCCAAGTCCATGATTGATATATATATATATATATATATATATATATATATATATATATATATATATATATATATATATATTTGTGCAGACTGATCAATGCAAGAAGTCTACTTAGAGATGTCATTTGCTTGGTAGTCATTTGCGAAGCTGATCAATGCGGGAAGCTTCTAAGAAACATTGTTGTTTGTAGCAAGAGTTAGTCATAGCCATCCTTCGAGGGAGTGGTCTATATTTTGATTTATATATAAGGGCTTTGAATAGCTGTCCTTCGAGGGAGTAGTCTATTAGCTATAGCAATGATATTACAGTTGTCCTTCGAGGGAACAGTCTGCCTTTTGATTTGATTGTGTGACCTTGGATATTTTGACATCGTGATTTGTTTTGACAGAAATGTGAGTCACGGACAAGACTATAGAAGGTCAAGGGCTCCCTTTTATTAGGATAGATCATCCATACTGTATAAAAGGGGTATATAGGATTTGTTAAGGGGAGTAGGGTTGAAAGGAATGAGGATTAAGAGGATGGGGATTGCTCAAGGGATGAGCTCAAGGTAAATGTCAAGTGGACGAGTACTCGACTAACAGAAGAATGGTCACAGATTGAATGCATTAAGAGGCTCAAGTTCTGGTCATTTGTCGAGAGAAGACAAATGATATGTCCCTGATCCATACTTGTGCGTGATAATGAAAGGTTCGAACCAATTAGGGGCAAACTTGCCTTGTTTACTTTGCTCCATATTGGTCACGTGCTGATTCTCTTTGAGGATGAGGTCTCTGATATTGAAATTTCATTCTCGTAGATTTTTGTCATAAGCTCGCTTGATGCGATGTTGATAGACATGGAGATGGTTGAGGATAGCAAGGCGGTGTTCGTCAAGTAACTCAAGTTGAGCTAAGCGATCTTGACAAAAGTCATCATTAGAAAGAATGTCATGCAGAGAGATGCAGAGAGACGGGATCTGTACTTTGAGAGGTAGGACAGCCTCTGTTCCATACACGAGAGAGAAAGGGGTAGCACCTGTGGAGGTTCAAATGCTAGTGCAGTTGGCCCACAAAGTGAAGGGAATGTGAATATGCCAATCCCTTCCAATGTCACTGACCACCTTCATGAGAATTTTAGTCAAGATTTTCTTGGAAGCCTCAGCCTGCCCATTTGCTTGTGGGTAGTAAGGCGAAGAGAAACTGAGCTTGATGCCAAATGAGTCGCAAATTTTTTGGATGGTCTTGTTTTTGAAGGACTTGCCATTATCAGTGATGATTTTATGAGGGACACCGAAGCGACAGATGATGTGGGTGCTAATGAAGTCGACAATTTTGTCGGCTTTTGTGGAGACGAGAGGAATGGCTTCCACCCACTTGGTGAAATACTTGGTGGCGGTGATGATGGATTGATGACGAAGAGACGAATGAGGGTTAATCTCATCGATGAGATCTAAGCCTCACTGAGAAAAAGGCCAGAAATCTTGAGCGACTTGTAAGGCGTAGCTAGGAAGATGAAGCAAGTTAGAGTGCTGCTGACACTTGATGCAACGCCGAACATAGTCACTACAGTCTTGATGAAGGGTGGGCCAATAATAGCCCAGACGAAGGATGCGCTTGGAAATCGAATTCCCACTGAAATGTCTGCCACAAATCCCATCGTGGACTTACTTAATGGCTTGAGATGCTTCAGTGGAGGTGAGATAGCGAAGAAGGAGGCCATCAAAGCCTCACTTATAGAGAAGACCCCCTAGCATGGTATAGCAAGCAGTACGCTTGATAAAAGCTCGCCACGCATTGTTAGAGAGGTTGGGAGGAATGACAGACAAAGATAAGAAGTCCACAAGTTGCTTATACCAAACATCTCGTGGGCTAGAGTCTATGGTGTTGACATGATTAATGTTAGGAGAGATATAGGAAGGCAACGACACCTGATGCACCGTGACAAAAAGTCTGGATGCGGATGAGGAAGATGGGATATGAGAAGCGAGAGAAGCCATGGTGTCAGCAAACTTATTCGTGGATCGAGGAATAGTCTACAGGAGGTAATGGTCGAAAGATGCAAGGAGAAGGCTAGCATGGTTTTTGTACCTTTGCAAAATTTCATTTTTATAGAGGTATGAACCATTGACCTGATTGATGACAAGTTGCGAGTCGCTGAAGATGTTGATGGACTTGATGTTGAGAGAGAGGGCAGTCTGAAGTCCCAAAATTAAGGCCTCGTATTCAGCCATATTATTGGTACAATTAAAGTCGAGCTTGAAAGACAAAGGCATGGGTTTACCATCGAGTGGGATGAGAATGACTCTCGCACCCCCACCAAGTTGACATTTGGAGCCGTCAAAGAACATGGTCATTTGGTAGGTAGTGTCATTGGTGGAAAGCGCAGCGATGGACTCGTCAGGGAACTCGCACTGTGAAGGTTGATTGTTGGGAAGAGGGGCATCTGCTAGTTGATCAGCGATGGTTTGCCCCTTGATGGATTTCTGTTGGATGAATTTGAGGTCAAACTCAGCAAGCAGCATGAGCCACCGAGTCATACGTTGATATCGATATGGCTTGGGGGGCATATACTTAAGAGGGTCAGTGTGAGTGATGACAAAGGTCTTGTGATTAAGAAGATAGCAGCGGAGCTTGGTAGTAGCAAAGACTAATGCCAAATAGAGTTTCTTGGTATGAGTATATCGAGTTTCATAGTCAACCAGTGTTTGGCTGATATAGTAGACCACTTGCTCACGGTGATGGTCGTCGCAGTGCGCGATCATGGCACCTAACGAATGATTGGTGACAGAGATGTAAAGGTAGAAGGGTTGATCATCTTTAGGTGGAATGAGAACTGGTAGAGAGACCAGATAGCATTTGAGGGCTTTAAAAGCCTCTTGACAGTCCTTATCCCATTTAAAGGTGACGTCCTTAAAGAGATGATGAAAAGGTTGGCAGTGGTCAGAAAGCTGTGAGATGAAACAACGAATGGACTGGAGCTTCCCTTGTAGATTGCAAAGCTGCTTGAGATTGGTTGGGGGTGGCATCTCGAGGATAGCACAAATCTTGGCAGGATCTATCTCGATGCCATGGAAAGAGATGATAAAGCCTAAGAGCTTGTCGGAGAGGACCCCAAAGACACATTTCTTAGGGTTAAGGTGGACATTGTATTGAAGAAGGCGAGAGAAGATGATTTTGAGAATGGTCAAATGGTCACGGCGAAGCTTGGACTTGCCGAGTAGGTCATCCACATAGTCCTCCATGATTTTATGGAGGAGATCATGGAAAATGTAAGTCATGGCACACTAATAAGTGGTGCCTGTGTTCTTCAAGCTGAAAGGCATGACTCGATAGCAGAAAGTCCCCCATGGGGTAATGAAAGTGGTCTTGTGCTGATCTTTCGGAGCAATCAAAATTTGATTGTATCTTAAAAACCTATCCATGAGAGATAGCATCTCATGGCCAGCCGTGAGATCAACAAGCTGGTCAATGTTAGGAAGAGGAAAGTCATCTTTGGGACAGGCTAAGTTAAGGTTGTGATAGTCTGTGCAGATCCGGATCCCCCCAGTCGCCTTGGTGATTGGGATGATGTTAGAGACCCACTATGGATAATTGATGGGCTGGTGAAGGAGACAGAAAGGAGGTGTTGAAGCTCCTCTTTGACAAGGAGGGCAATGTGAGGATGCATCTTTCGAAGCTTTTTCCTAACAAGCTTAGTCTCTAGTTTGGTGACAATGTTATGGGTGGCGATGGTGGGGTTGATGCCAAGCATGTCACGGTAGGTCCAGGCAAAGGCCTTGCTATGGTTTGAGAGGAACTGGGTATAGTCAAGCTGCTCTTGAGTGTCTAAAGATTGACCAATCTTTAAGACGTGGAGAACATCAAAAGAAGGGAGGTTGATGTCAATGGTTGATTCATTTAACATAACCTGGGTCTCAGAAGGGAGAGAGTGCTGGATGAAAGAGTCGTCGGCACCCATGTAGGAAAGAATGGCATCGTCGTCAATGCAGTAGACAGTGTGAATGGTCATTGACTCAGCTTCTATCATGCTGGGAAAAATGAGAGGGAGAGACCTGGACACCCCATTGAGCTGATAAGTCAAGGGTTCCAAGTGGATGGTGTTTATGGAAAAAAAAACTAGGAGGGATGGAAACCACCAACTCTGTAGGTGAAGGAGGAGGGATGGGTGAGCCTGGAGGAGATTGGTCAATGGTTGGTTCAGGACAAAGGTCTGTAGGGGCCTGAGTGGGGTCGTGATATCCCAGGCCATACCATTTCTTGGCATCGTCATCATTGAGTGTTTTGATGGGCTGATGGGAGCCTTACTCATAGCATCCGAAACCAAAACCCTTCCATGCACACCTATAAAGATAAGTGTGTGCAAATGTGGGGTTGCCAAGAAATGAGAAGTCTGATGTGAAAGGTTGAGGTGAAGAAAGAGGATTGCAATCAGTAGGAGCTTGATTGAGGCCCCCATAGACAAGGTTGGTTTGGAGGTGAGGAGGACCATAAGGCACGATCATCCCGATCTGATGGTCGTAACTAGGGCTGTGATGAAGGTGTCCATACTCTTGGAGAGTTTGGAACATGTCTAAGGCCAGCAAGCGATACTCCCCCAATGAAAGTTTTTGGAAGATGTCTTCCATGGGGTTTGTGGTCGTCGCTTGAAGGGGAGGTGTGAGGGCGACTGCCTGTTGTGAATTGGTTGAAGCTTCTGCAGATGGAGGTAGTGTTGAGATTGATGGATTGATAGGAATGAGGATGTCATTTGGACAGTAGGTGGTGTTACAAGTTTTGAAGGGTGAAGGGTCAGTGGGAATGATATGGACTTGCCCATCGTGCTTGAATTTCACACAACGGTGCAGGGTGGAGGGGACACAGGCCATGGCTCGGATCCAGGGTCGGCCCAGCAAGATGTTGTATTGAAACTCTCCTTCAATGATATAGAAGAGCTTCGGGACTGTGCGTGGACCAACATGGATGTGAAAGATGACTGTGCCAATGGTCGTGGCAGTGGTGTCATTAAAAGAGCACAAAATTGCGTCAGTTTTGGAGACACAATTCTTAGGAAGAGCCAACTATTCAAAGGCATGGGTGGAGATAATGTTGATGCTAGCGCCTCCATCGATTATAATGCATTTAATGCGTGTCTGATCAACATAGGCAGTGATGAAGAGGGCGGTGTCTTGATCTTCCGTGTTAGATGTGGGAATCTCAGAATCACTGAATGTGATGGAGGCAATAGTAAAGAGTGGACAAGGGCAGCAAGTGGCTGGGGGTCCTCTGGTTGAACCTCCGCTACCTGCAGGGCTCTGATGAGGGTTTGACGATGTTGGGGCAAGGTTTGGATGAGGTCATAAAGGGACATCTTCACAGGCGTCTGGTGAAGTTGTTTTAACATGGAGTCATGGATAGGTCTTGAAAAAGAAGAAGAAGAGGAGGGTTGAGGCGCGCCAAGGATAGAGATCTTGGGCTTGGGTGGTTGAGGTGGCTGGATGAAAGGGTAGGTCCAAGGAATGGCGGCTTTTTCTTTCGTCTTGTCCTTTTGTGATTTGGTGGTTATGTGAATGGCATTGATTTTAAAGGTAGGCGGTGAAGAAGATAAAGGGGTCATGGTCTACTGATGAGATGTTGATGGGTTTGAAGAGGTCGGAGGGTTATGAGAGGGAGTCAAGGGTTGGTCGAGAGTGTCCTCAAAGAGAAGAGTGTCTTTCTCTAGATAGCAGTGAATGACGGTCTTGAGGGCACAGCAAGTCTCGGTATCGTGTCCTAACATACGATGATATAAGCAAATCTTCGTGTCATCAAACCAGGAGGGCTTAGACCTGAGAGGTTGGAAAGGCCTGATGGGTGGAAGGGTTATGTTGGAAGTCTGCAAAAGTCGGTGCAAGATCAAAGAGTATGAGCCCACTAAAGGGTCCATGCTCGTCGATGTGTGCGATACTGGTGACTTTTGCTTAGGCAGAGTCGTAAGAGGCTTTTGTACCACCTTTTGGGTTGACAGTGCGGCGACAGGTGGAGATGGTACTTTCTTCATGGGAGGTACCACCTTTTTTAGAGAGGGTAGGCTAGCGGTAGGCAAAGGAAGCAAAGGAGGCAACTGGTTTGTCAGAGTGGGAAGGACTCTAGTCAGGGTTGAAGGATGGGGGCCCAAAATGGAGGGTAATGGTGACGGAGGAGGAGGCATTCACCTCTATGGATTGGCAGTCTTCTGTGACTTGGGTTGAAGACTACTATTGGTCGAGGTCTGGTCTAGGTCCACTTTCATTTATGGATGAGTGAGGGTAGAGACAGGGTGAACACCAAGTGACTTAATAGGTTTAGATGGGGTAGATGCGGGTTTTGGTTTTGATGGGGTCAGTTGAGGTTTAGAAACAGGAGTCTGGTTTTTGTTGAGAGTCTTGGGAGATTTCACCATGGGAGGATTAGCAGCACGAGATGAGAGGGCACGAGCATGTTGAAGAGCTGTGAGATGCTCCCACAATCCCTGATGCTCCACTTTCCTTGAAGGGAGAAGTTTGAGTTTCTCCACTAATCGGGAAAATGGCTGAGAAGATGTTGGATGAGGTTTGGGTTCTTGAGAAGATGTGGACGGTTGTGGGGTTGAAGATGAGACTGGTGTAGCAGTCTCATACCCCAGGCATGATGAAGTCGTGATAGGTTTGTCTGTGGCTGGAGATGAAGGAGAGGCAGGTTCTTCACTGGGTGGAGAAGAAACTAGAGAATGAGGCTCCTCAAGCAGGTAAAGGGCAGGGATGATTGTGCCCTCCACTTGTGGTCGAGGAGTAGGAAGGGTTAGGTCCTCCATGGGAAGCAAGAAGGAGGATGGTGAAACTGGTAGTGCTTGGTAAGGTCGAGGCATCCTCCAAGATGAGAGAGGTTGACGGAGAACTAATCGGAGAAAGAGGTTCATCCACGTGATGGACTGATGGGTGGAATCACCTCTTGAAGTTGTTCGGGGATGAAGGGTGAGACCGTATTGACTGTTTGAATTTTATGTTCATGAATGTTGTCAGTCAAGGTCTAGACATTATTTTGAGTTGGTGGATGATTAGGGAATGGTTGCTTGAAGATGTCGATGCCCTGATTAGGTGGCACATTGGGATTGTTGAGGATGAGGTCACCCTTTTCCAGCATGTCTTGGATGATGTTTTTAAGGGTTTTATAGTTTCCTGTGTCATGGCCCTTAACATGGTGGTAGTTACAAAAGTCGTTTTCCCTATACCACGCAGGGATGGCGCGTGAGGGATCAAATTGTGGAGGTGGTCAGATCTGGGAGAGATTGAGGACCCCTTGCTTGACGAGTTTTTCCAACACAGATGCGTATGATTCTCTGAGTGGAGTATATTGTCACTATATGTATCTCTGTTGGAATTGGCAGGTGGCACTCTGGGACGTGGATGGCTCAGGCTGGTTAGTTGAAGGGGAAGAGGAGGAAGATCTAACGACCACAGCATTTGCTGAAGCTTTATATTTAGGATTAGATGAGGGAGGCTTAGAAGAGGGGTCATTGGTCTTGGAGTTGGGATTTTTGCTTTGCAACTTGACTTTATTCTCCTTGATGACACGTAACTCAAGTTTACGGGCCATCGTGAAGGCTTCGTCGAAGGTGTGAAAGGTCTGAACCCGTAAGGTGGAAGAAATATGTCTGGCACAAGCTTGGGAGAAAAGTTTAATAAGTTCAGGTTGGGGTAAGGAAAAGGAGAGTTGATTGATGAGGCTTCTCCAGCAAGCAACAAAGTCAGCTATGGATTCATCCTCGAATTGGTGTATAGAATAGAGGTCTGTGATTGAGACCTTCTTGGTGATGTTGATAGAGAAATGGTCAAGGAAGAGCTGGGCTAGCTGAGTGAACGTGAAGAGGGAATAGCTGGCAAGGGAGCTGTACCAGTCAAGTGCAGCACCTAAGAGAGACATAGGAAACATGCGTAAAAGTAACACATCATCATGGGCGATAAGGTAACAGGCATGTCTGAATGCCCGTATGTGCTATTGTGGGTCTTCCTTTCTTTGAAAATGAGAAAACTTAGGAAGTTCCCACTGGCTGGGATATGGCCTGATCGGGACAGAAGGATGAATGGGCTCATTGCAAATTTATTCATATGAGAGAGTATTGCGTGAGCAAAAATAGAGGTCTCTAGGCTAGACATCTTGTCCATCAGCATTTTGATGATATCTACTGACAGATTGGCAGGTGGAGCACCCCCTAGATTGTAAGGTGCTTGAAAGAGGCTAGAAGAGGCATACGACATAGTTGGTTGTACCAGTAAGGGCGCAACGTACGGATGACTAGTCGTAGGGATAGAAGAGGAGACTAAGGATGGTTGGGTAGAAGCCATGTCTAGGCTTGATGTTGCCATGGGAGGTTGTTTAGTGGTAACATGGGCCAATGGATAGGTAGCCACCTTGGTGTTGATAGGGGCCAAGGTAGGCAGAATAGAGACGACCAGATTCTGAAAGGGGGTAGAGAGTGGTTGAGTGGGCTGAGGTTGATAGGGGCCAAAACCCCGGTGGAAGTGGGCCCAAAGATGGAGGGAAAGGCCACACTTGGATGGTTGGTCAAAGGCTCGTCATTGGTCGAGGCAATAGCCTGGGTGTCTAAAGGTTGAACTATGGATGTTGTTGATATGGCCGCAGTCTTGAGAAGAGAGGTTGGCATTCCATAAATTGGATTGCCCAAGGAGTCTCACGTTCGGCTATTCGCGAGATAGTGCTGCAAGGCTTTGAAGTTGAGGTCCAAGAATCGTGCAAAATCTTGGTCCCCTTCTGGGACAATAGGAGTCTGGGTTGGGGATGGTATAGTAGGAATTCTTTCAGTCTCCGAGTGGAACTCCATTATAGGACTGGTTATGGACGGGGTAGACGGAAGCGGGTGATGCCTCGCATGATCAACTAGAGCCTTGGCGTGACTATGAGTCAGAACCATTCAAGGCAAGAAAGAACATCCTCACAAGATCAAACAAGCAGATAAGAACAGAAAAGATGAAGAACACAAGCAGATCCTAAAACCCTAGGAGTAAATATTTAGGATTATAGTGGCTTATGCCTTAGAATGTGTGTAGAGGAAGATTGGCTTTTGAGTCGGGTTCTAGAAGAAGTAGTCTATGGATGGTTTCGAGTTAGTTATGGTGCTCAAGAAGTCTATGTTAGGTTTTGTACAAGGCCTAGTGCTAAGGAGCAAGCTCCCCTCACTTCACGAGTCCAGTGACAAGCTAGGCCCGCTTAGCCAAAATATACTTCCCCTAGAGATTAGACTCTGCCAGAGAACAGAGTGGGCTTTCCCCTTGGTGATGAAATCCAAGTAAGATCACCGAGACGGGTAAGGTATCCATTGGGGGATGAAATCCCAGTCGGGCCTTGTCTCAGGTAAGTTAAGATGTTTGTTTTGTGCAAGTGGTTTGGTCGTGTAACATCAAGTGATCTAGATTAATTCAATATGCGATTATTAATTACTAAGTGTGGTCTAAGAAATGCAAGCAAGTAGAAATGCAATGCAACGTATTTTAAGCCCCAAGTTGAAATGTTTGTTCGTATGAAGACGAATGGAGAAAGGGTCGAAGAATATGAGTTTTGACTAGTCTAGAAGTGCAAGAAAGAAAAAGAAAAGTTCTTTTTAGTCCTGCTTATGATGTCATTTAGAAGAGACAAAAGATCCAAAAAGGAAGGAACCTAATGCACCTATATGAACGAAAGAAAGAAAGAACCCAAGGAAGGCCCTAGGGTCCCACCGGGCGTGCCAGAATGTTTCTATGCTAAATTTTGCTTTCACATTCAAAAGATAGAAATGAGAAACTAAGAGATGGTCTAGGGTTAGAAGATACCCAGATGTAGTCGTGTGCACTGAAATAAGACGTTGGAAGGTACTCCTCTTTGGCTGTGGAGGAATGACACCTGTGAAGAAAAAGAGACTAAACACAAAAAATGTTAGACGAGGAGACGGTGGGATGTCAAGCAAAAGCTTGATCCCTGAAGTATGAAGACTTCCTTAAGGGATATCAACCCACTAATTAAAAATAGAATATTTGACTGAAGTAGAAATAATGAAAGACAAAATGAAAGGAATAAAAGACAAAAAGTAGAACGTGTACTTGATATGTAGCAAACTGCTCTGCACAGTCGCCGGCGTCGGTCTCTGTGATGGCGTCAGTCAAGAAGGGTGCCGACATCGGTTAAAGTGCCTGCGTCGATAGGGGTAATGACCGACATCAGTCAGGGCAATAGCTTTAGGATAGGGTCTAGTCCAGTTTGGACAGGGTTTTAGGATTGTAGAAGGGTCTAAAGTTTTTGTCTTAGGGTTCGGGAAGCTGGTTTAGAAGTCAGAGGGATTGTTTGAGGGTTTGTACAGGGATCTAGACAGAGTTATAGACTGTATATTCTGTAGAGGGTGGATAGAGATGATACAGTTGAAAGTAAGGTTGGGCCTATGGTCTAACTCTAGATTGGGGTGGTAATATTAAATAAAAATAATAACCAGAAAATGAAATAAAAACACAGAACAAATGCTTACCTGTTATATGCTAAAGACAGAATAGGAGACATGATTGATGTTGCCGATGTCTTGTAGAAGTTTGATGTAGCAGACCTCCAGCGAGATGACTGAAGCAGATTACCTATACTAGAGAGAGAGAATACAAGAGATTGATTGCAGATTGGTTGAATGCAAAAGTTGGTTGATCGTTTGAATGAAGAGGTTGCTGATTGATACGAAGGAAGGTCTGATAACCGATCGAGAAATAGATTGGCAATCAAATGACGAATAATGAATAATGGATAATGAATAACGGATCCTATGTTCAGGTCAAGAATGCAGTGTTAAGGATAACTGATGCTAGCATGACTGTCGACATCGATCGATTAGTGACTGACGTCGGTGATGTCGACCGGGTAGTGACCGTCGTCGGCAGATGCAAAATGGGGACAGAGGCTAGCTTTAGCTTTTTGCTCATTTTTACATGTTGCCAGGGTCAAGGCTCATAGGAAAATGGTTGATAGGGGTTAAATAGGTGTGGAAGAATAAAAATGGGGGTTAAGGGGAGGATGACAAGGGTTAGACACAATTTCAGTGTCTACACAAAGCATGGCTTTAGTCAGTGTCATTGTAACCATTGTGTTTGTCTTACTATGTGGATGATGGTCACAACATTATCCTATTACTATATGTGGATGGTATGCTAGCTGAAGGTTTAGACATATAGGGTTTTACTGAGCTAAAAGTAAGGTTAGTTCAGTGGTTTGCCATGAAGGATTTGGGAGCAGCAAAATTCTTTGGCATGAGTGACATGGAAGATCACAGGTTGATTTTGTCTCTAGTGGGAGCTGATGTGAATCAGGTGTTGGCGAGGTTCAATATGCAAGATGTAGAATTGGAGCACACTAAGGGCTGGATAGTTTAGTATCTAAAATCACATGAGGTTTGGTATAGACCTAAGTTTTCCCCAGCAGTGGGTGCTATCAAAAAGTTTGTAGTCAATCTAGGAAGGAAGCACTGGAAAGTAGTTCAGTGGGTTCTCAGGTATCTAAGAGGGACCAGTAGTAGGGATTCATGCTATGCAGGGTCAAGTACTTCAAATATGGTAGGTTGCTTGGATGACAGGGTTTGCACCACATGATGTGTGGTGTTTGGTCTTCAAGGTTGAGCTTGAAGAGGGATACAAGCCAGGGAATAGATTAGACAGTGTACAAGTACATTGCATCTATTTATCTTCAAGTGGGAGATTGTTAGGTTGTGGAGCTAAAAGCTTCACTAATGTAAATAGGGGAGGAGGTTACTGAGTGTCACAGTCACCAGCATCGGTTAGGCCAACTGGCGTTGGTCAGGGGTAGACAGGAAGGCAATCGACATCGGCAGTATTTAGCCGATGTCGATCATCTCCAGGTAGACAGGGACTGACGTCAGTCTCCTATGTGGTTCTGAAACTGTTAGTTCACGAATAGTTAGTTAACGAACTGGTTGTTTGCATGTTGAAAGGCTAATTTTAGTCTTGAGCTGTGGATCTAATTATTGTAATTGGATGTCTAATTATTATTTGCATGAGATCTATTTAAGAGACTCATGGGCTGTATTGTAATTGGTTCTAGTTTGAGTTGAGTTTGGTTAGCTCCTTTTGAGAGTGAAGAGAGCAAGGATAGCTCCTCCTAGTTCCATAAGGGTGCCGAGTGTGTATGATCAGGGAGATCTATAGGTTGTTGCAAGATCAGGGAGAAGATCCATCGGCATACTAGTTGAAGAATCATAAAGACTTGGTGAGGCAAGGACAAGGGTTCTTCAGGGTGTAGAGAGATCTACATGGTAAGTAAGATTAGTTGATTTGTAGGTGTTTGTTTGTGCAAGGTCTAAGGTGGATCTGTGGGATAGTAAGGTCAAAGGTGACGGGAAACACAATAGGTAGCAAGATCAGGGGAGATCTACTTGGAGTATGTTGAGTACTTGGAGTGCATGGAGCACTTGTGGAGTGTGTGGAGCACTTGTGTACTGGCAGTAGTGATACTGACTGGTGGTACTGGCAGTAGTGATACTGACTGGTTGGAGGTGAACACCAACTCTATGTTTGACTTGTGTGTTGGGACCGTAAGAGAGAGAGTGAGCTCTTGAAGAGATTTATTGTTTATGCCCTAGAGGTGTGGGAGCCCTAGAGGTGTGTAAGGAAGAAGACTGTGGCATCTTCTTTGTTGTATTTCCTTTTGGAAGAGTATTAATACAATTGGGTATTGTCTTTCATATTCTATGTTATTTCTGAATTCTAGTTACTTGTGCATTCTAGTTAAATTTTGCATGTTTAGTTGCTTGTACATGGTAATCAATTGTGCTTTTGGGTCCTAACACTTAGCCTGAAATAACTCTGAGAAAGAAAACACTTGGTGAAAAGTCGAAAAAGAAAAATAAACCTGTACTCCTACTGGAAAAATTGGAAAGCCCTTCACTTGGATTACTTATCTTTCATGAAAATTAATCCACATCAAATGTCCTTTTAAAACTTCAAAACCTCACTACCTTGGCAAATATCAAAAATTATTAACTATGACTTATGCTTGTGTCTTAAAATTTGTATGACTATGTTTATGCTCTTGACCTATTTTGTCTTTAGGAATACATGGCTATAGGTGGACATGTTTATTAGGCTCAAAATAAAATTTTAGGCATTGTATTCCTTTTTCACAAAACTCCTTGTATCTAATGTAGAATGCCATTTCTCCAAAATTAAAACACCATGGAGATAAAACTTTCATCCTCATGCTCTTGACCGTGCTTAGGATAACTTGCCCTTGTATGAATTGTATCTTGTCTATTACCTCAAAGAAGGCTCAAAGGTATATTTTATCATCATTCCTCTTCATGGTTGCTTAATTAGTCCATTGGAAAACATGAACCATATGGGAAAACTCACTGCCACCTTAACCTTCATCTCCATGCTTGTCTTTCACCCCATGTATGATCATAAGTACTTATCACTAAATATTGATAAATACCTTTCTTATTTCAACATATCATCTTTGTGAACACACTTGATTATGTAACATTGTTTTAGGTCCTCATCATGATTATATTTGATACTTTAACTGCCTACAAATCCCTTTATTTATGCTTTTAGACTTTAATTCACTAATTTGACCAGTTGTATAGGGAAATTAACCATTCTAGGGAAAGTTTCAAATGATGTGGGTAGTAATTTGGCCTTGATAGGCCAAAATTACTAACACCCACTAAGGAGGATATGGTATAATAGGGATGGATGGGTAGATGGATTCATTATAGATCTGATCATATGATAAGATGTTGGGAGCACCAGGGATGGATAACTCTAAGGTAGTTATTTTATCCATGAGAATTTTCATGAGATCTATTTGGGGTTGTGCAACTAGAAGGTTTTAAGGTGCATATTGTTGTGGTGGTTGGATGACATATTGGTAATTGGTTGGAGGTTGAGAAGCTACCGCATATTGGTATGTGGACACTGGTGATTGGGTGGAAGATTTGTAGGGGTAGATAGATATAGGTGGTTGGGTAGTAGGTAGAGGTACATCACATTATGGGTTATGGATGTATCCTAAGTTTGGTGAAATTAGAACCTATTGGGTAGAAGTGATGGATAGGTTGGTAGTCAAAGGAAGGGTAGTGACCTTTGTGTTGATTGGTGGTAAGGTAGAAGGTATATGTACCAAAATATTTTAAAGTGGGGTAGTGGTTGATAGATTAGAGGTAGCTAAATAAAGGTTAGTAGTGTTAGTGGTAGGTACCCTCATTGTGAGGGGAGTATAGTTGGATAATGGTTGAGTTTTTCATAGGGTAAAGGAATTTTTGGTGGAGGTGGAAGGTATAAGGGTGTTTGTAGGTTGGGCAAGTTGGTTTTCCATAGTAGTATCAAAGGGGTTATTGGTAGTTAAAGAGGCTTGGGTTGTCAATGGTTGGGTAGTGACCATGGAAATATATGTGTTTCCCATAAGGTGGGAAGGCATGCCATAAGGTGGGTCCATAGGTAGAACTGAGATAGGGGTATGGTGAGGCATGGTGGTAAGATAATGTTGAAGGGCCACTTGATTATTATCTAAGAAGGTAGAAAAGTTTGCATCTCCTTAGGGAACTACCCAAGGGAAAGAAGGATGTCTTAAAGGGTGAGGAGAGTTTATTGGTTTAGAGACATAGTCTATAGATGAGAAGGTAGAAGAGTTTGATTGGCTTGGTGATGGGTTATATTCTAATAGATTATTTTGTTGATGATGAGTTAGAACCATACAAGTTAAGGGAGAGAGAATACATAAACAATCTCACCATTCAAATATAGAGAAGATAGGAAAAGATCAAGGAAATCAAACACACACTAAAAAGTACATAAAGTATTAGAGTTCCTTTTAGTCTCTCTTTTGGCTTATGTCTTAAGCTTTATAATAAATTGTGTGATTGAAATTAGTTTGTAGAGTAGGTACTAGAAAAGAAGTCTATGGTTGGTCTCAAGTTGTGTTTATGCTCTCAAGAAGATCTATATTGGGAAAAAATATGTGGCTTGGTATTGGGGCCTACCCCCTCACTTCACACACTATAGTGATAAGGGTGTTGGGTTCATAGCCAATATATACTGATTTATAGAGTTTATACTCAACTAGAGAGCTGAGTTGGTTCTCCCCTTGGTAATTACCTACAAGTAGGATTGATAGGAAAGGGTAAGGTGATCACTAGGTGATGAAATCCTAGATGGTCCTTATCTCAAGTTATTTGATGTTTGATTGATGAAGGTGGTTTGGTTTAGTGTGTGAAATAAGAGTGATTCTACGATCAAATTACTTTTCTTTAGTTTAGCTAGGTGACCTAAACTTACAAGCAACCAATGTATGTAATAAATTTTAAACCTAATAGAATTTTTGATTTTATTTATGAGCATATAATAGGGAGAAGATAATATAGAATCAAACAAGAAAAACCTAAGTAAAGACTCAAGGTCCCATCAGGCATGCTAGAATGTTTCAATAAATTTTAGCTTATATTTTGAGAAAGGAAGAAGAAGAAACCAAATACAAGTATGGTTGAAAAACCTATTTGATTGTGCATGCATTGAATTAGATGATTGTGAAGAACTCCTCTTTGGGTTGGGAGGGTGACCTATAAATAAGACAACACTATAGCAAATGGTTGGTTAGATAGATAGTTGGGTAGATTGCCTAGTGCTAGCTAGTTCTCAAAAGCAAGAGCTTCTTCAAGGGTTTTCAATCCAAACATTTTAAATAATTAAGTTTAGAAAATAAAAGATAAATTTCTTGAAATAATAATACAAATCTATTTAAATTGAACACAATAAATTATTGATAAAGAAATAAAATAAAATGACTAAAATAATAATAAGCAAGTCAATAATAGTGCTAAATGGGTCGAATATATTTCAAAAAATTAGGCAAGAGTCTATCAACAGGTAGGGACATAGAAAATTTGATTTGGTTGGGGGTAAGAGGGTGAACATAACTTGTTATTTTCTACCATAGTGACCATTGGTAGTTGGGATGACCATCAGTGGTTAAGGTGACCATCGGTGGTCAAGGTGGCTATTAGTGGTTAGACAGACCATTGATAGTTGAGACACTCATCAGTGGTTACTATGTGTAGGCTTAGGTTGATAAAGACTAATTAATGAGATCACAAACTTGGATTTTGAGAGATGGGTTGGTGTTGGGTTAATTTCAAAATGGAAATAAAGTAAATGAATATTATAAAACAATTACTTATCTTACTAGATGTTGATCTAGTGAATGGTTGAGGTGGTTGGCCTATTAGTGGAATAGAGCATGATTTTGACAAAGTAATGGTACTTGATAGTTTGGTAGAGAGGTGGTGATAAGTCATCTCTTTGATGTGATGGATGGATCACTAGATTGATAGATGAATTTACCTTTAAAGAAGGCTTTGGATGTAAAATCTCTTGAAGTCATCAATCCAATTCATCTCCTACTCTGTTATTCTTATAGGCAAGGAAGGAAAGGTACAAAAAGATATTAACTAAGATTTCTAATTATAAATCATGCATGCATTGGCTCACATGTGTATTTAGATGAGTTAATTTTATAAAAATAATGTAGATGTTTACATGCAAGTGCTTTGAATGATGGACCTAGATTGTCAATGGTCAAGGTGACCATCGACAGTCACCCTAACCATCGATGATTAGGGGTCAAAGGTAAAAATGTGGTTAAAGAGTGGGTTAGTCAATTGGTCTAACTAACCATGGTTAGCATCTATTAGGTTTAAAAGGGTCAAATTGGTCCCAATGAGATCTTAAGGTGGTCTAGGCATGTTTTGACATTCAAAATTATGATGTGTAGATTTTGGATGTCTATATAAAGTTTCATGGTAGTTTTTGAATAAAATCTTCCAAAATTTTGGGTTTAATTAGGTAGTCAGAAATATGATAGCCTCTTGCATTTATTTCCCCATGTTTTCTATGATCATCAGTGGGGTTCATAAAGGATTTTTTCCAATAGGTATAGGTCTTAGACAAGGAGACCCTCTCTCCCCTTATCTATTTATCTTAATGGTTGAAACCTTGAGTAGGATTATTAACATGGCGAGATCTTCCAAGGTCATCAAGGGAATCCTAATGGATCTTAACACTAGACCTATTGCCCACCAATAATTCATGGATGAAACTATAATGATGGAAGAAGCTTTAGTGTCTAAATCTAAATGCTTTAGGAAAATCCTTGAGATCTATGAGATAGTGTCAAGCCAAAGTGTTAACCTAGTCAAAAATTCCTTATTTTTTAAAATCAAAACTCCACCTTCTCTACAAGGATAGATTTATAATGTCATTGGTTGTGTCATTAATAATATTCATTCCTCCTACCTAGGTATTCCTATTTTTGATGGAAATATGAAACCAAAATATTGGAATCCCCTCATTGATAGGATTCAAAGGAAGTTATCTAGATGGAAAGGGAATTTGTTGTCTTAGTCCAAAAAAATATAGTTACTCAAGACTTCATTACAAAGTATTCTAGGATATTTCATGTCCTTATTCATTATTCTTGGAAAAGTGGTATAATAGGTTTAACAAATTCAAAATAATCTTCTTTGGAGGGGAATGGAGGATGAATTCAGATTTCCTCTTGTTTATTGGAATAAAGCTTGTCTTCTTTTATCTAAAGGAGGACTAGGGATCAGAAGGGTGAGATCCATGAATAAATCTCTATTATCAAAACAAGGGTGGAGGGTGATCAAAGAAGATAATCATTGGACTAGGATCATTAAGGTAAAATACCTAAATTCTAAGGAGGGTTTTTTCTTCCTAGTAGAAGAAGGTCCTGTTAATGGTTTAGCCTTCTGAAAAGCATTGAGATATATGAAGGATATTCTAGAAGAGGATTCAAATTAAAAATTGGGAGAGGAAATAAATTTGATTTTGGTATGATCTATGGCTAAACCAAACCCTACTATATTCCTCTCCTCACATAGTAGAGTTATCTACATATTTAAAAGAGTCCATTGGCCATAAGGTGCATGATTATTGACAGGAAATTAAAGGCAAAAAAAGGTGAAAGTTTCTCCATAAAGAAGATTTGAACCAACACCAAATTTTTTTATTACAAGAGCTAAACATCATGCTTTAGAACACTCATATCAAAAAATTTCCAGAAGAAGATGCTCTTATTTGGAAAGTGGGCCCTAATGGATTATTTTCAATCAAATCTAGGTACCTCTCCCTATGGGACCAAGTTGAAAATGAGGAGAATTAAAATTACTTGTGGTTTAAAAATATTATCCCTAATATCAATGTCTTCTTTTGGTTGGAATCACAAAACAATATTTTAACAGTGGATAATCTTATGAGGAGGGGAATCCCAATTCCCAATAGATGTGTTTTTTATAAATAAGAGGCTAAATCTATAGAACATATTTTCCTTTCCTATTATTTTGCCTACTCTATTTATCAGTCTTTATTCAATTTATCCAACTACTCTTGGGTTCCATCCAGATCCATTAAGGGTTTGATTAATAAATGGGTGCCTCCTTGGGATTATTCATCTTTGAAATTTTGGTAGAATTTGGTCCTTCCTAATATATTTTGGAGCATTTCAATTTCAAGGAATTTGATTATCTTTGATAACCTCAATCCTATCCATTCTATCACATTCAAGAAAATCATGGCTTTTGTAAATTAAAATAGGCTCTCCTATGCTTCATCTTATGATGGCTCTCCTTCCCCATATTTTTCTCAAATCTTCCACATATTAAACTTTAAAATCCCTATTCATCCTCACAAGCAAAGCATTGATTGATCAAAGATCAAGTAGACTCCTCCTCCCCCCCAATGGTTCAAACTAAATTTATATAGAACCGCTAAGGGGAATCATGGCTTGATGGGAGTGGGAAGACTTATCCGAGATTGTCATACAAATCTCAAGGCTACCTTTGTAGGACCACTAGTGATCCAAACAAATCATTTGGTGGAATCCAAATCCACTTTTTGGGGCATCAATTTTTTGGTTAAGCTGGGTTTAGAGAAATTACAAGTTGAGGGAGACTCTATGAATATTATCAATTACTTAAAAGAATCATCACAATTTTCTTGGAATATAACTGAGATTATTGATGATGTTAAAAATCTACTTACCTTCTTGAAGGGGGTGTCTATTTCCCATGTGTATAGAGAGGGTAACAAATGTATAGACAAAATGGATAACTTATGGGTCTCTAGTAGATCCCTTACACATTGGCAAGGTGATGAGGCATTCCATAATGAATTCATCACCTTCATCAAGATTGAAAAAGATCATTCCATCAAGTGATATGACAAGTTAATTATGTTTCAACACACTCAAAAAAAGTGAAGGAGGACATCATGCCTTGTTCATACCTTAAGATTGTATACATGTGGATTAATTTTGAAATGAGATATAATATTTTAAATGGCACTGAATTCAACATCACTTGATATTTTATTACAAAGGACCCTAACCATAAAAACTATAATAGAATCACACATACTAGGATGGAAGGGAACCATGATTGTGTTGAACGAATATTCTATGTAGAAGTGAAGGAAAATGCATATGTTTGGAATAAGATGATCAAGGGTGGGATCATGACCTATATGGAAAGAATGGTTGGTCATGACATCATGATATATAGATATTTTTCTCATAGATGGAATGATAGGTAAGTTTTCATGTGTGGGATGAGGCTTATGATTACCTAAGAGGTTATAAGAGAAATCACTGGCATGGACTACTTTGATGTGAAGGTGTTTAAAGATAAGAAGAAGAAGGAAGAGCTATTCAAAATATTTAACAACACTAACAAAAAGAAGCTAAAAGCTTTGAATCAAAAAGGGTTCTTGAGAGTGGATTTACCCAAAAAATGGATGGATGTTTGCTTGCAGATTATGAGGTACATAAATTTAGAGGGGAAGCACATAGTGATTTTATATCACCATTTTATTCTCCTAAACCATTTTAGGGGACATCTAATTAGCTTACCCTTTTTTCTTCTCAAGTCTTTGGAAGCATCAGTCCTCAATTTCAAATCCAACCCCTCAATGGACCTAATCCACTAGGGGCTCATCTTGTTCCTAGTCAAAAGGGAGAACCCCTCTAGTTTAAATTCATAATGAAGGCCATTAATATCATAAGCGAGCATGAAGAATCTGGTAGGCAATATGAATTCTTCATGGAAACTAAATCTAAGAGTGGGGGGGGGGGCAAAATGAATTCATTAGAGATGATAATATGTAGGGGGATTTCAAACCTAGTGGAAGTCAAAATGGAGTTCCTAAAATTATGACTCCCATTTCCAATAGGGGTTGGTCCCCCTTCAATTTCAAGATGAAAGATGATATCAAAGTCTTTTAAAAAATTGCAAACCAAAGTGAAAATTCAAAATATTTTGTATATGGAAATCATTGATGAGTTTGAAAATTTGAAAATTTTATTGGTTCCTAGTGACTCCATCTTAGGTAAGGATGACTTGTAGTAGGACAGGGAAGAAGATGTGGTGGCTGAGGATACCCCCATAGTGTAGGAAACACCCATAGTGGTAGGGGTGATGAATCTAGGATAGAATCTGAGTAAGTGATGGAGGATTTCAAGTCCACTAGGATGAAGCAAAAGAGGCAAACCTTAGATACTATTAAGGGAATTAGAACTCATACTAGAGGCAATGAGAAGAAAGTAGAGAACATAGGGACTAACAAATTTGTCCTTTATTCTAAGTCCAAGTATTCAAACTAGCTATTTTGTGGTCTAGGCTTCCTCTCATTTTTTATTGGTTTTTCACATTTTTTTGGATGAAGACAATTGTTCTTGTTGGTTTCTAGGTTTTATCTTGCTCTATTTTTCTATTAACTCCTGAATATCTTTCGTGATCTCTTTATAAGGGTAGAAGACCCATAATTTATATTTTAACCTATCAAATAAAAAAATGTTAATTTGTTTTAAACAAGTAAATGGACCCCCACCCATAAAAAATGTTTATTTGGTATTTATTTTAAATAGTATTGCTCAACTCTCATGAATTTATTACTTAATAAGTTAAAGTTATGAACTTTATGAAGTTATAAAGTAGTTAATTATAAAGTCGCTAAATTTTATTTTAAATTTAATTAAATTTATATGACTAAAGCTAAATAAAAGTTGGTTTTAAGTTAAAAGTACAATTAAATTTCTTAAAAATACTTTATAAGGAGAATTAAAGGAAATTACAAGGGAAAAAAACATAAACAAGTACTAGAGCTCTCTGATTTTAACTTTTAAACTACACTTCTTTCCATGAAGTGTCTCTACTCTAAGATTGAATGTCACTTGTAGAAATACCGAACACATTCACTAATGGCAAAGTAGTCTACTTGATATATATAGGTATATCCATGTATATTGTTTACTTTATAAACTAATTATCTAAAGTTGATCAGGTATTAATTATTTTGATGATTACATAAATATGTTATTATATGCACTTTAGTCATTTGTACTTCACCTCAATAATAATGAATACATTTTTTCTCTTACAACATATTGTTGGGTTGTCATTCTATAGGGATTTTTTTTTTTAAGATTCATTTGTAAATAGTGTTAAATACATTTTTCCCAATAAAATCTTGCATTCAACTAATCTTTTATTAAACTCCTTTTTGTATAATTTATTTTCATTTTTATTCTTAGTTTAGTTATTTTTCTTGTCACTTTATTTATTTTCTAATCTTAGATTAGTATTTAATTTAATCTTTCCTTAGATTAATTTTCTATTTAAGTTTTATTTATTTTAATCATTCTTCTAATTAACACATTAAATATTAATTTAACCTTTATTACTTAGTTTCTGATGTATTAGATTAATAATATATTTACTTTAATTATGATAATTGTTAAGCCAATATTGATTATAGTATAATCTTTATCTTTGGTTTTTGCATTTATTTGTTTTATATTTATTTTATTTTATTTTGTTACTTCTCTCTTGGTTTGTTTTAGTTTTGTTGTAGTGTTTGAGGAAGTTGATTATATTATCAAAACATACTAATTTGAAATAATATCAATAATAATTAGTGTTCTTTCATTCAAGAGAATGCCTCTTTCATAAACTCTACTTTGTTGGATAAATTAGATCATATTCATAAATATGATTCAATATTGATAAAATATTAAAGTAATAAATTTATTATCTAAATTATGAAGTTTGATTTACTCTTTTGTTAAGCTTATCTATTCCCAAAACTATTAAACTACCATGTGCAAGCATTAGTATTAATTATTAGTGCTTATGTCCCTATGATTATAATAGTAATATTCCATCTTGACCTTTATGATAGGTAAATGATTTGATTTGTTTATGTGAAAATTTCTAACATTGATAAATTTGGTGAATCTATGAGGGATCTTAGAAATCAATCTATGTTACTTTTCATCTTTCAAATCATTTTTATTTTCCCATGACCATTATAGGTCTTGCACCTATAATCCAACTTGGTATTTATATTTTTGAAGGCCAAGTTGATATAACATCTAATCTTTTATGATTTGATTAGTATAATATACCCATGATTTTCATCATATTCTTGAGGTCATAAATTTTGAAGAAGATAAAACATTTAAAATATACCAATATCCTTTTATAGACAATAAATGAATTATATAACACCTTATTATTGTACACTTGTAAAATATGTATTATGGTCATACCCTTCATCTATAAGACCTTCCATCTATTGAGAGGCTCATGTTTGCTATCTATTTGTGCCAAATTGAATATTTCTTAGTCTGATCATATTTTATTCTAATGACAAGGCCTTCTATACTATGCAAAATTATTTAAACATTATCATTATCCTTCTCTACCAATTTTAGACCTATACTTATTTTCTAGTTTCTTAGACACTTTTGTCTCATCCATTTACATATGTTGACATAGGTGGCACTTTTCCAACTAAGTGTCCAGTGCCTAAAAGTCATCCAATTTGAAAATTTAGCATATCCATATGGTTTTCCTAAGTGCTTTGGTGTGAGATATTTTCAAAATGGATTGGCATATATATAAGATTAACCCTCATTAATTCCTCACATACTAAATCCATGCCTCTCACATAAAAATTAAAAAAAATAACTATATCAATTGAGCATTCAAGTGAGCAAATTTTCCATTTTCTTTCCTATTTCTATATCCCTCATAGGATAAATCTATTTATAAGTCTGAAGTATTGAAGGGGCAACCCATGAGCCATATTTTCTAGGTTAAAAAATATGTCACTATATGTAATTTATTATCACATATTTCATCTTTATTCACATAAAATACAACACATAGGGGAGAAACATATAATTCCTAGGCACTTGTTAGATTATTACCTATGTAAGTAGTACCCATTAATAGAGGGGTCCTTGGGACAACTTAAAACTATGTGCCCACTAACTTATTTTTCCCATATTCACTCCAAGGGTGAATAAGCTATGGTTTTTATAATTTTATGAAGAGTGACTACTTATGCACATGATCTATATACATAAATAAAAGGTGATAGAAAACCTAGAAGCCTCTAGTTAGTCACATCCATAAATAGTTAGTATTCTATACTAGAAAACTAAATCCAAATCAAATAACTAGTAAAATGAAACTATGAAGACATAATACAAGTTTATGAGGCCACAAAAAGTAAAACTATAGGATCTAAAAATTGTTCTAGGATCCTAATCTAGTCCACTTATAACCTATTTCAGCCTAGATCTCCATGTGTACAATGAACTAACTAATTACTCTTGTTCCTAATTTAATTAAAATATCAATCAATAGTTATACTTTATATTTTTAGCATATATTAATATTTAAATTTAGAATATTATTTATCTAAGTTTTCAAATTAATTAGCCTACTATAGATTTATTTGTCACCTTTATGCTTAATCAATTTTATATCCTTAACCTTATATACCCTTATATCAATCAATTTATGGTTAAAATTTTTTGTGAACCCATATTTTTATACAAACACTAGATTTACCTAAGGTATTCAACCTCATTAGGTTTTTAATTGTTTTCTTTTTCTGTATTTACTATACTATTTGTATGTAACCTAGACATAGTCCTAGAATAGCTAGTATTTCTATAGAACACTTATAACTTCCTCATTTTACACCTAAGATGGATCAAAACAATTAAGTAACAAATCCTATACCTAATGAATTTGAAAATAATG
This sequence comes from Torreya grandis, assembly GCA_037957365.1. Classification (NCBI taxonomy): domain Eukaryota; kingdom Viridiplantae; phylum Streptophyta; class Pinopsida; order Cupressales; family Taxaceae; genus Torreya; species Torreya grandis. The sequence goes on from JARHVA010003044.1 coordinate 1,205,223, forward strand.
AAATTAAATTTCATAATGAAAAGGATATCATATAATATGATTTTGATCATGAAAATAATGATTTTAATGAAAACAATGTACATGAACAAATAAATCAAAAGAAATTATAAGGTCTTTCTATGTTTCAAGATCTTATCTATCAGAACCCAAATTATCTTGATGAGATCCTTAGAAACATATTATAATCCAATAAATAAAAAATAATAAATGAATAACTAGTTGCATTTATTGATCATGTTATTATAACTATGTGATATCCCCGTATACTAATAACTCTCCCCTTGAGCACATCATCACTTCATCCTTCTAATGGGGGAATGATTTAGGTGTTTACATCTTTATTCCCTAAATAAAATCTTAATATTGCTACATATTTCATGGGAAATGAAGCCACCAAATCTTTCACACTATAAGAGGGTGTTCAAGCCTCTTCTAGATTTTGGCAACATGGGAACACTTCCAAGCATGTGGGTGTACCTATGGTGGAAGTGAGCCTCTAGATTTAAGGGCTAGGTCCCTGAATACATATTGAAATGTTGACACCTATGATAACTAGTTACTTATGGGAAAAAGAATTAGAAGTTTCATGAAATTAACCTATTCTAGGGGGAAATACACCAAGATGTTTTCCATATGGCCATCATACTTTTTTGTACTAAGAAATAAGGCATAAAAACTAACTTCCAACTCCTATGGATTCTAACATGAGTATTTAAATTTAGAGGTGTGATGTGTGAATCGACACAAGGAAAATGAAAAAAAAGGTTAAATTACACACTCCAAAGACATTTATACACTTTAAAGAGGCCTAACAAACTTGACTACAATCTACATGACCTATTAGAATAAGAACTCTTGCACAAACATGGAAGGATAAGGGAAGAAAGGATAGATAGTTACCACTTTGCATCACCATACATCACTTGAAAACTTAAAAAATTATAAATAAACTTGAAATCAGATTTGAATTAATTTTAAAAGGAAAAATATGACATCATTCTAGTAGGGCTTCACTATACATGGAGTGGAATTAGATTACAAAGGCCAAAATGGTAGCTACTTATAGAATTTGAGAGAGAAGTGGGAAAAGAGAAGTCTAAAGGTCACAAGAAAACTTGTAATTTTGTGAAGAGGATTTTTATGTTCATAATAATGAATTAGGAGATAAAACATGTAAAGTTTGATAGGATAAATGGCTCTCTAAATTATGCAACTCATGAAATATGGCAAAGGAGTTCTCATTCTACACAAGAAAATTGTCTTCATCATTCACCCCTTTTGTAACATCCCAAAATGAAATAGGGATAGGTATAATTATTTAAATTATATGAAATGGTTGCGTACATGATCTTTCATGCATTAGATGCATTCTTAATCATCAATATTCCTCTAAAATTGAGCCATCACTATTTGCAGTCAAAGAAACTCTTTTTTCAATCATCTCTCATATTTGGCATCAAAATTAGCTTTAGTTTTACATTAAAATAATTTAAAGGGATTGTATTACACTTTTCAAGACCCTATATGGACTTATATTAATTATTTGCACCTTAAATAATCTTCCACTTGAAGTTCTCACATTTCTCACTATCTTTCTCATTTTGCCAGTTTTGATTGGTTGCGATGAAGGCACATATATAAACACTTAAGATATTTTATTCTATAATAAATTAAAATTATGGGTTATCCCAATTCTAAATAATTCTCCTAAATTTGGTTTCATATCTTTAAACCTCTTGAAACCTACACAATGCACAAAATAATCAAATAAACCAATAATGTACCCCATTTGTACAAATAGGGAGTGCCTCAATTGGATGAAAAGGGTCTATAGAGAGTACTATATATTTTCAAATAATTTTACAAGACATTATAGTCTATTTATATATATCTCCATCTTCATTTCCTTCATCGAGTCTAGAACCAGGGTTTGTGAGGGTTTTACACCATTTCTACCCTTAAGCTTTATTCATTAAGATATGACATTAGAAATATAAAAAAAATCCTTGAGATTTATTTTAAGGACCCATGTTAACCTATACAAACTCCTTGTATATCCATGTAAAACCTCAGAGAATATATGAACTTCCAAAGTTTCCCTATTGAGCTTGATTCCTCATTTCTTGAAAGCTTGAATTGGTCTTGAGTCAAAGTGGGATTTCCTGTGATCTACCCTACATTATAAAATATTGGATAAATATTTAGTGACCCTATAAAAAATTTAAAATCTATTTTAGTGATCACCTAATATTATAAATTAAGTTGACCCCTATTTGGATTTTAGGCCTAACCATGCCTAATAGGCTTGTCTACAACTTTGAGGGTCTAGGCCACCCTATTGATATTAATACTTATGTGATATGTTTATCATGTTTTATTATGTGTAATACAACTTAACACACCTCATTTCAAGGTATTATCATCCCTTATCTCGTCCCCTTATCTCTCTTTCTCAAAACTATAGGGTTTATGCACAAAGGGAGTGTCCTCTATCTAAGATAAAATAGAGGTCACTTCCCCTATTTTATCAAACAAAATTAATGTTGGAGGAGTTCCTAAAAGTTAAAAAGATGATTTTTATTAATTTTTTTCCCTTTTTAAGGTCATTTTATCCTCTAAAAGCACTAAAACCCAAGACAAACTTTTAGGAAAAAGATTGTGTAGGATTTTGGATGTGGACTATGTATTACTTGTTTAGAACCCCTTATCTTTTTTATATCCACCATGAGACTGACATGATATTATAAATATCCTTGTGAATATATTAAAATCTCCATTATTCACTCTAACCTTATATTTACCCCTTGAACTCTCAAGACTGTGTGCAATATTTGACTTTGTTTTGCTCCAAGGCATCATACCTATAGGTTACATTGCATTCTCAAGCTTGAGAAAAATGACCTAAGACCTTATAAGAGTTTAATAGGGTAATTATCATATATTTATACAAATTTACCTAGTTTTTATGTAATATCAACACCAAAACATCACTCCTTAACCCACGGTTGCCTATAGTCAACTACAGTGGATTGTACTGAGACAAGTAGAAGCCTCTGAGTGATAATTCATCTTATAACATGTGACACATCACCTTTGGATCTTATGAGACAATTATAATCATCTTAAATAAACCAATGTAGGTTTTTCCATGCTTAATTATCTCTTGTGGATGAATTAGGAGTTGACATTCAGTTGTAGGTGGATGCTTTCAAAAGAAGGGACACCTGTAGGTGTGAATATGGTCAAAACTCAGTATATCATCCTCTCTTGATGACATTTATGCTCATTGATATGAATTTTCACTTAATTAGGTCATTAAAACATGAGGGTATGCATTTATTATCACCTTTATATGTTAAGGTCACCTTGAATCTCTAAACCTTGTAGATATTACTGCCTAAAATTAATGGCCAAAGGGGCATCTTTGGGCCTTTCAACAACTACCTTCCATTGATCATAACCCTCCCATATTTTGTATATTTCCTATCCTATGATAGGTATATATAATTATTTCACTTGGAGTGATAAAAACTAAACATTAAATTGTCATAATACATCTCCAAAATGGCTAGGTGATTTGTTTTTCCATTTTAGGGATAAGGTCCTTGAATACAGTCATTTCACCTTTCAAAGGCAATCCCCTATCTCATCTACAAATATAGCATTCAAAATAGGTATTTTATGCTCTATAAAACATATTATAACTTTAATAAGGGTTATATACCATGTTACAACAATTATATATGACACTTTCAATTCTCTGTTAGTACCACTTGTAGGTGGATCATGCAATATACAGTCAGTGGGGTGATATTTCAAATAGTGGACATTGTATGGGATTATACCCAATATTGTCCTTTCTAAAAGTTCTCAAATGTATTCTCTTCATCTTGGAGAGTTTGAAACCTATTTCTATACTCTTACTCTAATGTGTTCATTCTTTTTTGAAACACCTATAGGTGCACTTTCATGTGCAAGTCGTAAGTATAAGTATGGATAGTATGCATTGAATTTGACCTTCAATGATTTTTAAAAATATATCAATACATACAAATGTATTTTAAAAACCTTGAATGGATTCAATAATATATGTTCCTTATTTCCATGTGATTTTATCCTTCCAAGCACCTATAGGTGCACATGCATGGCAGACTATGTAGAAGTGACGCATATGAATGTCATAGTGTTTTCTTTACCATTTGAAAGATAATGTAACTACCTCATTTTACTATAATATATATCATGGATTTGAAACTTTCATCACACTTTTTTTCATGTTCTCAAAGCCATTACAAGTCATAAATGAGACTGAAGAGGAGTTGGGAGTTGACTGTGCATCTAATTAAACTACAAGCTAATTGATGTTCACCTTAGAGGTTGAAACTTATAAAATAAGGATATTATATTTACTCCATTAGGTTGAATAATAAACCATGGCACATTGGATTTAATCCATTAAATATAAATAAACTTTCTATAAATTATGAAATTGGAGTGCAAGTTGAATATCAATACCTTCTTATAAAGTGAGTTGTTTGAGATATCAAATCCCTTAAAAATGTGATGTCAAGATCCTACTGCCCACTTAAGGGCACACTTGATTACCTTTGTATTAGCAACTAAACATGAAATTTAACCATAATGAATAAGTAACTAGAAATATGAAACAACACAGGATATGAGAGACAATACCCAATTGTATTAATACTCATTTAGAAGAAAATACAATAAAGAAGATGCCACACTTCTTCTTCCCACACCTCTAGAGCTCCCACACTTCTAGGGTTCACCATTAATTCTCCTTCAACAGTTCACTCTCTCAATCACGGTCACAACAATAAACTCAAACACAGAGTTGTTGTTCACCTCCACCAGTCAATAACAATGCTGCCAGTACACCAAGTACACAACCGCACTCCAAGTAGATCTTCCCTTCTCTTGCTGCCACCTGCAAATCAATAGACCTTACTTACCATGTAGATGTCTCTACACCTTAAAGAACCCTTGTCCTTGCCTCACCAAGTCCTTATGATTCTTCAACCAGTATCTCGGTGGATCTTCTAGTAGAACTTGCACAACTTGCAACTCTCTTTGATCATACACACTTGGCACCCCTTTGGAACTAGGAGGAACACACCTTGCTCTCTTCCCTCTGAAGGAGCTAATATTTGCTCTCTTACTCTCTAGCACACTTTTACAATACAGCCCATGAGTTTATTATATATATCTCATGCATAAAATAATTAGACATTCTTAATTACAATAATTAGACTCGCAACTCAAGACCAAAAATAGTCTTTACATGCAAACTACCTGTCCAAAAATAGACCAGTCTGGAACCCGCATACAAACTGCATGCACACACAGGTCGCCAATGTCAGCTCCTTCCTGATTGATGTCGGCCAACTTATAACTGATGTCAGTTGCTTCTGCACTATAATATGACCGACGTTGGTTGATCAGACCGACGTCAGTTTCCCTGCAACTTGTTCTGCAACTCAGCAACCTTCTAGCAACCTCCTTCCCTGTTTGCATCAGTGAATATTTTAGCTCCACAACCTAACATGTGAGACCAAGAATGGATAAAATTAAATAATATAATAAAAATCATATATATTAAAAATCTCCATCTATATTATATGGACTTATCCAAACAAGAGTAAAACCTATAAGATATGGAAAATAGTGAGCAGAAAAGCATAGTCAACTTGTTAGAGAAGATTCATAAAGAAAAATTAACTAATAAATTTATATATATATATATATATATATATGTATATGTGTGTGTGTGTGTGTGTATGTGTATATATATATATATATATATATATATATATATATATATATGTATATGTATGTATGTATGTATATATAAAAGTTTAATATCAACTCCCAAAGGCGTTTGACCTAGAACCTCTCTAACTGGCCATACCAAGCATAAACCTACTAACTGGTTCTATGTGTCTAGATGGGTGATGAAGGATTAAAATGGTTTTGGACAATTTTTATCACTTAAAAAGTATTTCAAGTGCTAATATGAGTTTGAGGAAGATGAAGATCCATTACATGACCTTCCCCCATGTGTCACACTCTCTCATGGGTTGTACACACACCAAACTCTTCCTTTTTCAATTGATTTCCTAATTTTTAGTTAGAGAACTTGAAATTTTTAGATGGAATTGACATTCTTGATAGGTAATCTGACATTTTGGATGTTTTAATGAAAACTATGACACTTGGGCACCTTAAAAACCATGTCACTTTCATATCTGACCCTTTAATGTCTCCTAAGTGACTCAAAATGACATATAGACTAATTAGACCATGAACATAACTAAAATGGCATTAAATTACATAAAATAGACTGTAACACACCCTATGACAAAATATTATACCCATATATAAGTTTTTACTATAGTGGGGTTGACCCATTTTTACTTGTGGTCAAAATGGTCAACATCTTTGGTAATTTCCCAAGGGTGGCATGTTTTCTATGCCAAGACCAGTTGCCTAATCTTATCCATTAGGCCATGGAGTCACTTTTACATAGGTTTGACACACACTTTTCCTTTTAAAACACATAAAACATAATTAAATACACAAAAATCATGACAAACTCAAAATAAACACACATGTGCTTCATGAGCACTTATGTAACACACACACCAAACTAAACAAATTGACTCAAACACAAACTAACCTGAAATGAGCACTTCATCTAGTATCAAAGGATAAGTTTGAAATATCTCTTGCTTCGTGACATGAAGGAATGAATGATACATGTATCTTTTTTATCCTTAACATTGGTGCCTCTATCTTCTCCATGGAGTTTACCAACTTCATTGGCATGATGTTTAATGAAAACCAAACATCCCTAAAAAGATTAGCTATAGAAATAAACTCTTTTTACATCCAAACAACCTCATTTTTCTCATTTGGATATTCAATTATAACCTCTAATGGTGGTTCAATAAGGTATACCTTCTTTTTTTCATGATGCTCTTAATGAGATTGGGTTTCTTCTCAATTACAAGTTATTTAAGCTCATAAAAGAGATATTCATATTCTACCCAATCTTGATCATTATCCTCCATGGAAGACTCTTTCTTCACATTTTCATGTACTTGACCCTCAGATTGGAAAATACTTTCAAGCTCTTGAAATATCTCCATTTGTTGTTTCTGATCATCCTTACTCTCCTTGTCATCTACAACCACTACTTGTTTAATTTTCTATTATTGATGTAGGGGGTCATCAAACTGGTGGTCTTCATGTTTAATAAATACATATAAGGGTGATTCAAAATCATATATATGTCTTGAGTCATCTCCAATAATGATATGTCATATCTTGGTCTCATGAAAATCTCTTAGGACTACAACTTCTTTAGGAGTGATTTAACCTTTATACTTGATAGTACATTGATCTTCATGATTGAGATGATCATAAAAAACTTTGTGATCAGATATAGAGTCTTCTTCAAATAACTCTCTCTTTAGTTTTTGGCCACATTCCTCATGGATAGCTTCAAAAGAGTATTCAATATGTTTCTTTTCATCTAAGAAGGTAGGATTGCCCTTTTGTTCACCAAGGGGAGTCCCTATGGTGATTTATTCCTCATAGTCACTCATGACATCTTCTTGGTTAGTTATGGCTTGGGTTCTTTTATTGTCACTTGTTTCTCTCAAGATGGGCTCTTATTTAATAATGGTTGAGGTGGAAGGTTGATGGATAGGCTCATGTAAAGGATCTATAATGTGAGATGTAGTGGAAGGTTTATGAATTGGAGATGGAGTGTGAGGAGAAGTAGAAGGCTTGTGAGTGGATTTAGGAAATATAAAAAAACTATTAAGCTCATAAAGAAGTGACTTAATGGGATAATTAGAAGGACAAACATTTACATAAGCTAGAGTTTCATCTTGCCAATAGTTTCCTTGAGTTTATTCAATAGCAACATGTTCATTTTTGAGCTATTTATCCTCCCACATACTTAGCCTATCTATAGAGCATTGATGTCACTTCTTTTCCAAGTCCATTTTTCCTTTGATATCTCATTGGATTTCATCTTAAACCACCTACCATACACTCATCCATATTTTAAGAAAAAATCTTAACCATTCCATGATATGGTTAGGAAGCACGTAAAACTCATCATCCTATGTTCCCATAGTGTTTTCACTATCTAACAGCTTTGATAGAAGTGCTAAGAAGGATTGGACATGAGATGGGACTAATAGAAGAGGAGAGGGGTAATGATATAGATTAAGGCCAACTCTATGTTATTGTAATTGTGTTTCTAAGAATTCATACCTTGTCTTGTAGTATCTTTGTGTATAATCCATGCAATTATTTGATTTCTCATAACAAGACTCATAGGAGTAATCTTGAGATTGATAGGCATCATAGTATGAATGATAGGGCTCATATTAGGAATGATAGGGAAGAATTTATTGATAGGTTTATTATTATCCTTCCTCATAAATTTTTACAACAACATTGTGTCCATATAGAGATGGAGATGAAGGACTATAGGGTTTCCATGGCTCATAAGATTGATAGCCATTTTGATAAGAATGTTGATGAATAAAATGTGGTTCATAGCAAGGATGATAGGGAGGCTCATGAAAGAGGTATTCACCATAAATGTTCATGTAAAATTCATATGTCAAAGGAAACATAATAAATGATCAATTTTTTTAATTAGATATACTTGGGCTGCTTACAACCAAAAGTTATCATTTAGAGTCACCATTGGTTTTATATTGTTTTATTCTAAAAATTGATTAGAGGAAAGACACACAAAAAATCTTCCCACTCTCATGGACCTTGGTCCCACTGGGCATGCCAAAAATATTGTCACCAAATCTCACACCATAGAAGAGGGTGTTTAAGCCTCTTTCAGATTTTTTTAACAAGGGAACACTTCCAAGCATGTGGGTGTACTTATGGTGGAAGTGAGCCTCTACATTTAAGGGCTAGCTCCTTGAATGTGTCTTAAAATTCTCACACCTATGCTAACTAGTTTCTTATGGGGAAAAGAGTTAGAATTTACATGAAATAGACCTATTATATGGGGTGATACACCAAGATGTTTTTAATATGACCATTATACTTTTTTTCACTAAGAAACAAGGTATACAAACTAACTTCCAAGTCCTATGAATTCTAACATGAGTATTTAAATGAAGAGGTGTGATGTGTGAAGAAATAGAAGGAAAATGAGATAGAGGGTATATTTCACACTTCAAGGATATTCATACACTTTAAAGAGGCCTAACACACTTGACTACACTCTACATGACCTGTTAGAATAGGAACTCTTGCATAAACATCAAAGGATAAGGGAAGAAAGGATAGATAGTTATCACTTTGCATCACCATACATCACTTGCACACTTAGAAAATTATGCATCAACTTGAAATCATATTTGAAATAATTTTCAAAGGAAAACTATGAAATCATTCTAGTAGGGCTTCACCATACATGGAGTGGAATGAGATTACAAAGGCCAAAATGATAGCTGCTTATAGCATTTGAGAAAGAAGTGGGAAAAGAGAAGTTCAATGCTCATAAAAAATCTTGTCATGCTATGGGGAGGAGTTAAATGTGTATAATAATGAATTAATAGATATAAAATGCAAGGTATGATAGGGAAAATGGCTCTCCAAACTATGCAACTCATGAAATGTGGTGTATGAGTTCTCATTCTGTACAAGAAAATTATCTTCATCATTCACCCTTTTTTAAACATCCCAAAATTGACTATGGATGGGTATAATGATTTAAATAATATGGAGGGGTTGTGTACATGCTATTTCATGCATTAGATGCATTCTTAATGATCTAGATTCCTTTGAAAGTGAGCCATCATTGTCTATAGTCAAAGAGACTCCTTTTTCAGTCATCCCTTAAGCTTGGCCTCAATTAGATTTAGTTTTCCATATAAATACATGAAATGGAATTTATGACACATTGAAATACCCTCCATGGCCTTCTATTACTCAGGTATACCTTAAATAGGTTTCCACTTGAATTTCTCACACTTACGACTATCTTGCTCACTTTGCCAGTTTTGACTAGTTGAGATGAAGGCACATATAAAAACACTTAAGATATTTTATTCTACAATAAATGGACATTAATGGTTATCCTAAGTCCCAATACTTATCCTAAATTTGTTTTCATCTCTTTAAACCTCTTGGAACCTACACAATGCACAAAATAGTTAAATAAACCAATTCTATACCCTATCCATAGAGATAAGGAATGCCTCAATTGTATGGAAAGGGTATATAGAGAATCCTCTATAGGCTCAAAGAATTTTTAAATCCATTATGTTCTATTTGGATATCCTTCCATCTTCATTTCCTTCATCAGGTCTATAACTAGGGTTTGTGAGGGATTTAGACCATTTCTACCCTTAATCTTTGATCATAAAGCTTATGAAATTATAACTACAAAAAAAATTTCTCAAGAGTGATGTTAAGGACCCTTTTTAACCTCTCCAAAATCTTTGGATCTCCATGCATAACCTCATAGAAGATATGAACTTCAAAAGTTGCCCTATCAAGCTTGATTCTTCATTTCCTATAGGATTGAAGGTCTTGATTCAAAGTGAGATTTACTATGATCTCACTTGCATTATAAAAGAGTGGATACATCTATATTTACCATATAAACATTCTCCAATACATTTTATTAATCACCTAATATTAGAAATGAATTTGACCCCCCATTTGGATTATAGGCCTAACCATACCTAGTAAGCCTGTTTACAACTATGAGGGTCTAGGCCACCCTATTGAGATTAATTCATATATGATATGTTTATCAAGTTTTCCTATCTGTAATATAAATTCCCACACCTCATTACAAGGTTTTATCAACCCTTATCTCTCTTTCTCAAAGCTGCAGGGTTTATGTACAAAAGGAGTGCCCTCTATCTAAGACAAAATAGAGTGAACTTACCCTATTTTATTAAAAAAAATGAATATTGGAGGAGTTCCTAAAAGTGAAAAATATGATCTGTACCAATTTTTTTCCCTTGGCCAAGTCATTTGACCCTCTAAAATCACTAAAACCCAAGATAGACTTTTAGGAAAAAGGTTGTGTGTAATATTTGGGATGTGGACTGTGTATTGCTTGTTTAGAGACCCTTATCTATTTTATATCCACCATGAGAGTGAAATTAGACTATAAATATCCTTATTAATATATTTAAATCTCCATTAATCAATCTAGCCTTCTGTTTAGCCCTCCATACACCTTGAACTATCAAGACTGTGTGCATGATTTGACTATGTTTTGCTCAAGGCATCATACCTATAGGTTACCTTGAAAGCTTAAACTTGAGTAAAATGCCCCAAGACATTATAATAGTTTCACAGGGTCATTTCATATATTGAGACCCATTTTCCTAGTGATTATATAATATCAACACCAAAAAATCATTCCTTATCCCACTATTGCCTACAGTTAACTATAGTGGATTGTATTGAGATAAGTAGAAGCCTGTGGGTGAGAAATAATCTTGAGACATGTGACACATCACCTTTTTATCTTATGATCCAATTATAATAATCTTCCATAAACCAATTTAAGTGTTTCCATGCTTAAATCTCTCTCATGAATGAAGTAGGAGCTAATAGTCAGTTTTAGGTGGATGCTTTCAAAAGAAGGGACACTTGTAGGTGTGAATATGGTCAAAACTCAGTATATCATCCTATCTTGATGACATTTATTCTACTTTATATTCTTTTTCACTTGATAAGGTCATTAAAACATGAGGTTATGCCTTTATTAGTACCTTGAGATTAAGGTTACCTTGAATCTCCAAACTGTGTAGATATTACTGCCTAAATTTGGTGGTCAAAGGGACATCTTTTGACCTTTCAAAAACTACCTTATATATACACATAACATTTTTAAATTTTATTTATTAATGACAATTTGTATCTTGTAATAACCCATCAAGTATCAATCTCTATAAGTGCATGCCTTAAAGGGTGCACCAGGAAAGGGGTGGGTAACCCATTGGTGCTTCATAATATTGTCATCCCTTTTACCACTTGTCATCTACACATTTGTCTCCTAAAAATATTAAACCTAATATTATTCTTCTTATCCTTACCCATTCTAATCATTTTCCTCTTTCCATCCTCCTTTTCTTGCCTTAAATCCCTTTTGGATTGTCAGCTATTCTAGGTTGACTAGGGTTGACCATGTATAGTTTAGGGGTATTTTTCACTCTTTGGGTTTTTTATCCCTTCTACTGACCTAGCTCAAACCTACTGAATCATCCCCAAAAATGTATAGGGTTCACCATGGTCGACCCTATATATCTGACATTTATGGGAGGATTTAGGGAAATATTTTCCTATATATACAAGTTCATTTCTAACCATTTGCAGAGAAGAGAAGTGAAGAATAATAAGTGCAAATACACATCTACTTATTAACCATTATACTTTAGGAATAAATCTTAGGGTTCCATACTTTCTTTTGAGATATTGATCTTATCTTATGGATAATTATTTTAGATGCATAGATAAGTTGTGTATCCTAGAGATGATTTGTCTCTGTTATCATTACATACCATAACAATCTCTTGTGAAGCACTTTGGCCAAGGGAGAGATTGAGGCTCAATGGGTTCATCTTCAAAGGTAAGTATTCCTAATTTTATATCTCCTCTGTAAGAGTAGATAGATAATGGAGTTATAATTATTTCTTCCATGCATTGGTATTTTTTATATATTGACATGAGTATATGTCTTATATGCATATTTAGTTTAGTTATTTGTTTTATTTCTGACCCACACTTTGTGCTACAAGATTTAATGTCTACTAAGTTGCATTTACTTTATTTTTTGTTAGAATAGAGTGAACATTAAACCTAAGACACTTTTAGGGTTGTTACATGATTGTGTTAGACTATAGGCTATGGATCCCTACCTCACATGATGTATTATGATAAGTGATCCCCTAATAGGGTCTATCAGATCCCCATATTAGTCATGTTCTTGCTTAACAAATGTATTCCCAATTAGAATTGTAGTTATGCTCTATCTTGTCCAAGATAGGATTGATTTGTAGACATGATGCATTTTTTATTACATACATTCTAGTGAACCTAATGTGAATCCTATCCCACCACTGGTTGGATTGTCTTCATGTCTTCATTTTTATTTCCTTTCTTATTAGCATTAGATTTAATTTGGCTTCACCTTCATATTACATTCTAGTGAAGCCAACATGAAGATAACCCTTGCAAGATTTATTTCACTTTCTTTCATTATTTTTATCATATATTTGCCATACTAGATTGAATCTATGAACCAAGTATCTAATCTCTATACATAGATTTTTAGGAATAGGCAACTGGATCAACTCAAACAAACTAGTACAGGTTTCCAAAATTTTAGACATCTAGATTCAGACTACTAGTTCAACCCAATAGACCCTATACACTTTTAGGCATCTAGATTCAACTACTAGGTCAACCATGGTCAACCTTGTACATTTTAGACACTCAACAGTAGGATTTTATAGATCTTGATCAACTCAATTGACCTAGTTAGTAGAGTTTTCAATCATATTCTAAGGTTCTTGACTATAAATATTCATTCTCAGCATCTATGATCCACCAAGGTTCCTTTATATCTATCTGTCTCTTTCTTTTTTATCTCTCCTTTCATAGTTTGTAGTCTTTAAAACTACCCCTACATAGTCAACTGGATCAACGTTGTCGACCTAGTTCTGTGTGCTATCTGAATAACTAGGTCAGCCCTAATTGACCCTATTTATTTTTATACCTTACTTCTATAGTACAAGTTCAACCCTATCAACCCTATTCTATATTTTGTGCATATAATATAAACACTATACCTTGTTTCAAGTTGGAATTAATCTATATATGCTAGTAATTAGTTCACACCTTTATTTTCTAGTTTCTTACATGTTTAGAATAGTTCACATAGTCTAATTAGAGGGTTTTTAATTAAATATCTAGTTTCACTATTTCTATTTTATGCACACACAACCAAATCACATAATCTAAACAAAAATTTTAACATTTGTCTACCCAAGGCCAACCTACTTGGATTTCATCACCAAGGGGGAAGTTAACTTGATGCTTTGATTAAATATAAATTATGTCTAATGGTATATTATATCTAAGCACCTAACACCCTTATCACTACACTGTGTGAAGTGAGGGGGTAGTCCCCAATAATAAGCATGTATCATTACCACTACAGTCCCTTTCAACCCAAATTACCTAAAACTATCCTTAGATTGATATCTAGTTCCTTGCTTATAGCCAACTTCCTGACACATTTAAAATAAGTTATTAATAATCTAAAAAAAAAAATTAGGTTAACCAATTAGTTATCACTTTACTTTTCAAGTTGATTACTTTCTCTTTGTTCAATTGTGTGTGAAAAACTTGAATTAACCAATGTTAGTGCAAAGTTTTGTATTGTGTGCTTCAATTGGATTGGTTAGCATTGATCCAATTGATTATTTGTTTCCCTTCAGTTCTTACTTTCCTATATTATCTAAAAAAATTGTCTTGTTTCATTTCACAACTTGTTACAAACTTTATTTTCTTTTTTGTCTATTGTACTAGGTCAACCCAGTTGACCCTATACTTTTTTCTAGCCCCTGTGCACTATATAGGATCAACCCGATCAACCCTATACTATTTTTAGCCCTTTTACCTCTTTTTCTAGTTCTTGTTCACTATATTGGATCTACCCAATTGACCCTTTATAATTTTACAATCCCTATTTATGTGATAGGTTGACCTAGTCAACCATGTACAATTTTACAATCCCTATTTCTATGGTAGGTCAACCTAGTCCACCCTTCATTATTTTAGTCACTTCTTGGTTCTTTACTTTCTCATCTTTCTTCTTTTCCCTTCATCATGAACTTTCTTCTTGATAGTGACACTGAGTTGTAGTTAGTAAACATAATCAACTTTACCAATCCTCATAGGGTCTCCTATAGATAGAGTATGGATCCTCTCTTGGATGCTAGTAAATTTCATATTCCCACTCTCATAATGATATATGGGAACCCTCCTAATACCTTTTTATAGAATAATTCTCCTCTTTTAATAGAGGACCAACCTATGTTAGAGTATACTCTGGAAATCCTCTTCTTTATCTTTGAATTTCCTCAACATAGAGGAAAAGATCCTTTTACGATTTACAATCTTATGAATAGTGTTCAAGTTGAAGAGTATCATTCACCTACTCATACATTATCAACTAGATTTTAGGCTACCACTTTATTTTATTCCCATCCTCTTCCTTTGATTATGACACCACCTCATACCTTGACCTCTTCTTCTCTAACTTCTTCCACCTCCATGCCTAGTATCTCAACTAACATGGTAGGTACTACATCTAGTGGGCCTCTATTAAGATCCAATATCCGTAATCCATCTACTAGTGCTTCATGTGCTACCCAAGGAAATCATGACTCTAGTGCTTCTTCCTTTCAACCATTCACTATTCCATCTTTTTCCACATAAGTAAATTTTGCCACTAGTGCATCACATTTTCATAATTCCTTTCAAGTTCCTATCAATACCAATAATGGTACCCACACCATTAATAATACCACTAATTCCAACCCTAATGATTCTATTAATTCTAATAAAACACAACAAGTTTTGTTGCAAACTCTCAATCAAATGAATACCTTTCAAGATCATAACATAAATCAAATGATGAAAATGTAAAACCACCTTATTCATATTAAAACTCATCCTCAACCAATGGCTTCGGGAACACATAACAAAAATGTTCCCCCACCTCTTATTTTATATTCTCAAGGAAATCTCATTCCTCAATCTCCTTTAATGAATAAAACCATGAAGCATCTACAAAATGAGCCTCTCACTACTCAAATTACTAATATTAACATTGGAGGTATCACATCTACAATTTCTTATAGTGGATCAACTAATCCCACCCTTCATCTTAAAACATTTGGAAATATTTATAAAGATTGGGTCAAATTAAACACCTTTGCTACTACCAAGCTCCTTTCCAAAACCCTCATAGGTGTGCCTTGGATAGGTACAATCAACTTAGACCATATTCCATTACTAGTTTGGAGGATTTATTAAATGCTTTAGTGAAATAATTCCAAACTATTAATCTTCCCAAAAACACTTTGGCCCATTTCATAAATTAAAAATAAAATTAAAGTAAAACCACTCAAGCCTTTGTTAAAATGTGGAAAATTTTGTCAAATAAATTTGAACATAACATGCCTAATGATAATCTTTTCCATCTCTTTATCAATGCCATTTTTCCTAAGTTACAATATCAAGTCTGCACTCTCTCTCCACATACATTGGAGGAGGATATTAACCAAGCTAAACATCAAGATTTCCTAATGCATTAATTCTAGCCACCCAAACCTTATGCAGGTATTCATCTATTACTAAAGAACAAAAACCAAAATATTACTAATGATGGTGTTATAAGTTCTTATGACACCATTCACAATGTCCAAACTATCATTCCTATCCAATCTTTGGAACCAACTCCCCCTTCTCAAAAATACACTAATCCTTATTTCTCTTCATTAAATAACATCAATGTTCACAAACCTCTATGTTGAGCTAAATTTCTTAAGCATCTACCTAGGCCTCTTCTATGAGAACTTGACCCTACCCATCTTATGAAATCTTGGTATGATCCTAACAAGTTTTTTTGGTTTCACGCTAGTTGGGGTTATTCACATGAGACATGTAGACAACTTCATAATTTAGCTATGGGTTTTCTTCTTGGTCCTAATTTTGATCATGCTTATATCATTCAAAAGCATCAAAAATATTATGAGAATGCTCTCAAAGACTATAAAACACATGACAAAACTCAAGCCTTGAATCAAGCAAATGCTTATTTGGCTATCTACAAAAATCCTCTCCCTAATCATCAACCAATTCAAGACACCCAAGACAAGCCCACCCCTTCCACCAACAATGTAGAAAGTCTTGTTGACCCCACTTCCAAATATAATGTGGTTAACATGACTAACATGTGAAGGGTGTTGGCTTTTATTGATTTTCAGCCTATCTACACTCCTCTTTCATCTAAAATATATCTTGTTATCCAATATTCTTCTCCAACTCATTTAAATGAGTTGGGGCAAGAAGATATTATAACCTTTGATGATCCAATTTATGATTCCCCCTTAGATAACACTTCCCATTATATTTCTAACACTCTTTCATCATCTTATTACACTAATAATAATAAAATTTCTACTAAAACTTCTTCTACCATTTCTCTAAATCAACTTGCATCAACTACTTCATCATCACAAAATGATTTACAACCTTGTTCTAAGCCTTCTTCTTACCAACAAAAATTACAATGTAATTTATCTCCTCCTTCTAAGGACCTCCTTAATCATCATGTACCTACATCTAATAACATTCTTATGGGTTATGATGAGTGGGATTCCATTATGAATATTACTGATCTCCCATCCCAAATTCTATTCCTTGAGCTCATGAGGACTTATCCATGTCATAAAAACCATATTATGCAACTATTATTCAATATGAATGTCCCTCATCCTCCCTTAGTAGGATGGGAGGTAGCCTTATCTGAATTTAAGGATAGTATATTACAATAATGTGAAGAGATGTCTATCAATGTTGATGAAACTATGGACACTTCCATTTCCTTAAAATTTCCCATGGATTTTATGATTATTGACAAGATTCTAATTCATGTGGATGATCCTCCCTTATTTATTAGTGTCCAAATAGATGATATCCAAGTTAAGCATGCATTGATTGATGAGGTTTCTAGCACTTGCATTGCCTCTCTCAAGTTCATTAAGTCTCTTAGTTATTCAAAATGTAATATCAAGTCCACACACAACACCTACCAAGGATATGATCAAAGTAAAATGCCTCCTCTAGGTTGTGTGTGGATTCCCATTGATGTCTCACCTATCACCATGCATGTGAAGGTGATGATATTTAACTTTACCCTTTATTATAACATCTTTCTTAGTAGGCCATGGTCTCACTGTATGAGAGTTGTTACTTCTTCCACCTACCAATGCATTAAATTCCATCATAATTGAGCCATTAATAAGATTCAAGGTGACACTAACCCTTGGAATTTTGAACAATTCCAAGATCATGATGTTTTTAAGACTCCTACTCTTGATCCTTTGCTAAGAGTTCCATTCTATGAGTCTCAATGTCTCAACTTTTTTATTAATTCAACTCGAGGTTAAAATGGGCATCTTAAGCTCATTGGTAACATTCCTCTTAACCACTTAGATTATGATGATGGTGAACTTGATGAGATTAACTTAAAGATAAAAACTTTTGATCTTTCACCTCATCTCATCTTGTCGCTTCTTACTTCCTTGAAACCTCATTCTCACAAGCCTCCTTACGATGATATTCTTGTCTTGACCAAGACTAGGCATTATATTTATCACACTTCCTTAGATGATAAGGTTCTATCTACTTTTTTCATTAATATTCACACCCCAAATTATGATGATGGCTATTTTTTAGATGATCCATTTCTAGGCAATCTTGTACAAGCCCATGATGCTGAGATTGTCCATTATCATTATTCTTTATTTGAGTCTTTTTTTGCATCTCATCATCTTCATTCATTTATAGTTCCTGATTCTAGTATTTTTCCTCTTTATTGTAGTGTAGAGATGGTACCAACACCTATAGTTTCTAATAATCCACATAGGAGTATGCTCATGGATCATGATATGACTAGGCCTTATCATTTTTCTAGGTACCCTGACCCTCACATCTTATTTACCTTTGAGGATAGTGAGACTCTCCTTATACCTTCTATATATCCTTCTCCTCCCTTAGTAGAGCCCTTATCAGAGCCCATTGCCTTTTCTACTGTAGTTGAGCCCATTCTTACTCTTACTATAGTTGAACCTATTCCTACTCCCACTATTGTTGAGCCTACCCCTACCTCCCATCATATTGATCCTTCTATTGAGCCTAGTTTTATTCCTCCTCCATCACCACCTTCCCTTGGTGATGGTTTGATTCCCTTACTTAATATGGATCCTCTACCCACTAAGTGGGCTAGTGAGTGTTCTATAGGTTCTTCCACTCTTGTTATACCTCCTTTCATGAGTGTTTCTACTAAAACCACTCATAAGTGTATCTATTACTTCCATGGGATAGACAATAATTCTTCCTCCCATTGCCACAATTTATAAAAATATATTGATACCTTGCATCCTTTTTCCCTATCATTAGACAAAGCCATACCTCCCCTAGAGGTACTTCCTAAATATCTACCCAGTATGGTGAGGTATGTTGTCTATGAAATATATGTGGTACCCTTTATTATTCAATAACATCTTAAGGATCAACTTATATCCATTCCTAGTCCTTCTACCACTCCTCCCATAGGTCATCCCTGTAAGAAGGATCCTCCTTCTCCCATGGTTATACTTCTTGTGGTTTCATCCCCTCCTATGGTCCCTTTTATGCCTCCACCCTTTATTCCATCACTTGTGAACCTTCCCTCACCTGTAGATCCCTCTCCACCCATGAGTTCTTCACCTGTGGATCCTTTTCCACCCATGATTCTTGCATATCCATTAGATCCCTATTCCATGCATTATCTTAAGCATCCCTTGCCTAATTTTACTTATCAAAATTATTCAAAAATTCCCACTTTTTCAATTGAGGAGATTAGAAAAGAAGTATTTGCCAATTATTCATTAAAGATTGATGAGAGATTAGCAGTAGTTCATCTCTAGATTCATAGAGATTTATCCAATGTCCTGGATAATGTGTGTGGATAGATTTCTTAGTATTTATGAGTACATGCATGGTGTTTTCACATTTTCATTTGGGTTGGATGTGTGATATAATCTTATCTTTATATATTTATTATATCATTTGACACTGTGTCAAATTTTTCCTTATCATATATGGTGATCTTACTTGTACTATATCTTGATTATCTTATCATTTATATTTCACATATGATTATCTTTATTTATCATTACTTTCTGTCTTTTTCATGAATTTTTCTCAAAACTCTTTTCTTTCCTCTTCATGATTGTTTGATTTCTTATCTCCATTTTTCATAGTTAATTATCATTGTAAAATGGTTATACAAACCTTGTTCCCTTTGGTCATTATCTCCCTTTTACCATGTGATCAGTTAGCAAATAATGTATCTCATTATACTATCTCCTTATACTAGTCCACCTTTGGATCTCCTTTTTCCCTTCTTACTTTTTTGAAAGTTAAGCATATACATAGTTGAGACTTGAGATCACATGCTAGCTCATTATTAAGCTTAAGTGTCCTAGTCATTCTTTGTCTTTGGTTACTTAGCTTCCTTTAGCCTTAGCCTATAGCTCATTCATGTGCATCACTACATCTCTCATGATTGGTCATTTCAAATTTTTATGGAGGAGGAATCTTAAAAATACATAAAAAAATTAAAAGCCAAATCATTTAAACAAAAGGCAATGATATCAAAAGGCAAAAATATTCTTAAAATTCAAATCACACTAAAAAAAATTGATTCAAAGAACATCTCCTTCTTCTAATATAATCTCAAACTCCATAATTGGCCTCAAGATAGAGTCGAGATATTTTGGGGTGTGGTATGCCATTAGACTAGAAGAGGAGAATAAAAAATCTTTTATTGCCACCTACTTTCTCACGTAGGTACCCAATCTTCATAGTAAACCGATGGTTCTATAAGGGGTCTTGAATAATGGGGAACACATTGTGGGAAGGTAGGTCTATTTTAATTTTTCTTATACCAATCTACCTTCATGATTTTATCTTAGTAGCACACCTATTTTCCTATAAAGCTTTGTGTCTATAGTGAATAGGTTTCCTTTGTACATAGATGACCACTAGTCATTTAGTGTCTTATCATGTCCTTAGTATACATCCTATCTCCTAAGGTCTTCTCATAAGATGCCTATGTCTTGATTTTTACACTACCTTTTTCATTCCCTATATCCCTCATATTTCCTCTTGAGAAATATTATTTTATCTATTGATCACTTCCCTTGGGATTTTATTTATGATTTGATTTGTAAGACCATGGATAGGACCCAAAATCCCTCACAAATTACCATATTTTCCTTCTTATTACTCACATCCTTGATTACCTAATTTTTCTTATTTATTCCACCCAAGTGGTGTTCTCTTTATGAGTTGCTTTTTAAGACTATGGATAACATTCCTCACAAAATTTTCCAATACCCAAGTCACAATCCAAAATTACATATGTCAAATATGAGATAAGATGTGATTGATTATGAAGTTACACATCATTGGCATGTTTCCCAGCTTAATTTAGTATGTTTTATGCTTACTTCATTTCTCTTTTTCTCTTATCTTCTTATTTTTTGAATGTAGTAAGAATACAACCATTTCTTGAATTTTTCATACTTCCTAGCTTGAATTAGTGTGATCAATTTAAGACCAATCTTTTGCCAATTTTATTTTTATTTTATACTTCTCAACATGGTTTAGGACAATTTATTGACTTAATTTAATATATTTTTATACCATTTATGCCCTTTTACATACCTTCCATTTTATTACATTGTTTTCATACTTTCCATTGCAAATTAGTATTATTTTACTTGTTTTAATTTAGTGTAAAAATCTTTCACTTTGGTTTAAAGACAAATTTATTTTTACCATCCATTGGTTCTTTATACTTAGTCATTTATTTTTATTACACATTTCCCATCTTGAAATAGTGTGTAGTACATTTTCTTGGTTAATTATATTTTTCAAGTCCTTTTTGCTTGTTTCTTTTAACCATGCATGTGTTTTTCATAATACTAGAAAAGAAACCACATCTCATATATTTCTTATAGCATATACAACAAAGCTAAAATACATGTTGTAGAAATAAATATATCCAAAGCATCCATAACCACAACCATAATAAACCATAATGACAACATACACAACCAACATCAATATGCCAAAATGATACATCACACACACACACACACACACACACACACACACACACACACACACACACACACACACACACAAAGTTTTGATACAATAAGTACAACCATATACAATGATCCAACTCTACGGTTGGGCTCCATCTCGTCTATCTCATTGCCTAGCCACACTAAATATTAAGACCTTGGTCTAACTCCTCTAAAATTTATGTTGTAAAGAATCCATCTAGGATCTCAATCCCTCTACCTGTCCCTATAGGTATGCTACATACATTTGTGACTATGTTAGTTGGGTCCAAATATCTATCATCTATGTCACTATGGCCAAATGAAAATCTCTCTCCTCAACTAGGGCCTATCATACCTACATATTACTTTCTCTCATATCTACTAGTGGATGAATCCTCTCTCTATGCTTGTATCTATCGCACTGCCTCACCAACTAGGCTAAAATAGCTCACCTGAGTTAGAGTAAATGGTATTCTAGGGTCCTCCAATATAGCAAGGTCATATGGTTGTAGAGTCTCATCCAAGATGCCATAGAGTGATCCCCTCACTAGGGACCCACATCTTTCCTCTACATCCTCTACTATGCCTAAAAAATCACACCCAGATAGATATTATATCACTATTATATCTCACAATATCTATCTACCTTTAGTCTTTATTCCAAATAAAAATAGAAAGAAATAATTTAACCATCTTTTCTTACCTATCTATGTCTCAACTACTATGGGCTCATGATCTATGTGACCACATAGCATAGTAGGCCTATCTACGTAGCCTCTTAGTACCTCCTCTATAGGCTACCTCCTTAGTTCAAATCCCTCTGTCATGGTTCACATCCATCTCAGCAAATTCCTGAGTGGTCTCTCTATCATCCATCCCTCCTCTAGCTCCTCTACTCACTCATTAGAGATGACTTTGATCTCTACTATCTCTTATTGCCTCTATCACCATCATGTCTTTAGTGGTCATAAATCCTACTCCTATGGAACTAGTAGTGGTAAATCTAGTATCTCTACCTTCACCTCCCTATCTTCCTACTCTTTTCCCTATCATACTCGACCAATCTATGGTCATTCATAATGTGTTCTACGTGTTGATCTCACTATTAGTGGTCCTAGTCCTCTCCTTATGTCTCTCTCACATGCTGAACCCATTACTCAGGCATGAGTATCAATGTCTCTAGATGATGTGGACCCATCTATCCTAACACTTATGCCACCAAATATGGCTCTCTCCACCACATGTAGTGTCTAACCACCTCATTCCTCATTGTCACTGGTGCAATTATATGACATATTACCCATGTATTTTTTATGTGATCATATGGCTACCACATTTTGTATATGAATCTCACTAATTATAGTGCCAACACATGGGGTACAACTCATGTTACCTAGTCCTCTCTCCATCTCTACACTCAAAGTGACTTATCATCAACTGCATGGGGTAACCTAATCAGTTGATACATAGGAAACCTCTCATATATCTAAACTATTATTAATATGATTAGTCTCATGGTCTTCTTCCTTTTGACTAACATCTTATACAGATCATGTATGAGTTAGACCTAGATAATAGATCCTAGATCATAAAGAACTCACTCTTATAGAATCATCTTACTGAAGGTTACCATGAATAGTGGTAAATTACCATCTAAATTATGACATATCACTCATTATGTCACAATACCTATCATAGATTTATATATATCTAAAAATTGTGATGCATATACATCATCCATACTGACTCTTTATTCTCCCAAATGCATCTCTAAGCTTGAAGCCCACATGGCTAAGGCTCTCCTCTCCTCTATATTGTTTGATATCCCTGTGGTCACTGGTGCTCTTGTTATGGGTAGTCTAAGGATGTTATGGACATCCTATAGTGTGATGGACACCTCTATCACATCCCCATCCACCTCCCATCTAAAGGTGTTTGTCAGTCATTCCTTGTAACCAAGGAACATGACTAATAAATCAACACTAATGGGGATCTTGCACATATCAATTATGCCTCCTAGACCTATGGATACTAGTATAGCCCTATCTCCATCTGACAGTCACTCTAATAATTTTGGTAACCAAGACACATCCACCAATCTCTAGAACACCCATCACCTCTACAACTAATAAACAACAAAGGATGTATCAATTCTTTCATGTCATGTATAGTCACCATACATTCTTTTTACATTTTTAAATAAAAAATAAGCTTAATTGCTTTTACATTTTATTCATTTTTACCTATTTCTATCTTCCTCAGTCCTTCTTTCCCTCCTTTGGCTATTTTGGGCCATACTATCCCTCTTTAAGCCTTTTGCATGCTTTTTAGTGTTTCTTCTAGTTATTTGGTCAAACTAGTTTGACCAAAATTTCCCTATTTTTCCCTACTTGACTCCAAAATCTTAGTCAAACCTCTTATTTTCCCCTTCCTAGTGCTATGTTTTTATTATAGACCTTCAAATCAGTTGAAAAACTATATTAGGTTGGTTGCCTCTAAAATGTACAACGTCAACCCATACTTACTAGGTTGGCACTGTGGATTCTACCTAGTTTTAGCCTAAGGGGTTGACTGGGTCAACCTGGTTCATTCTTCCTACTGACCCCTTACATTTTCCTAAAAAAGTGTGATTTTCCTACTTTATTCCTAATTCGTCTAAACCCATTTCCCATCTTGCTATTTGGTACCCTTAGAATCTAATTTTATCTCATTTTGACACCTATAAATGCTTAAAATTTAAAATTACTAAAAATATACTTAATTCACTATAAATTTCAAAATTTGGTTTGAGATTCATAGTTGCATACCTATAATGCACCCACTAACTTTGGGTATCCCTCTCATCTAGATTGTTATCTCCTTTCCATCCTCGCTTTTTTGATCTCTAGAGCTCTTTTTATCTCCTTCACAAGTCAAATTAACAAATGACTTATCTTTTCCCCTATATACAAAGACTTTTCAAAATTCAAATTCTTTAATTATTTTCATATAGATTCCTTGTTTTGTCTATATCTTTGTTTTTACTCATCCATTTTAAAAACCATAAAATGCATTAGATTCATGATGATGTAGAAATTCTTTTCCACTATCATATGCCTATTTTTTAATTTTTTTTAATTTTTGGCTATTTTTTACACTAACTTCTATAGGTTCACATATTGTTCTTCACATTGGATGCCTTCACTTTCTCTTATAGTCTACTTATTTTATCTATATCATTAAGGTAAGTAAAGGTATGTGTTTTTAAATTCTATCATTTATTTTATCTTATTTCTTTCTTACTGCACTTTACTTAGCATTAGCATTGTGTGTTATCTTGTTTTATTTCTCAAAGCACCATCTCGTGTTACACTTATGTGACACATTATGAGATTCAAGTGGGGCATATGTATACACAAATATTTTTAAATTTTATTGATTACTGACACTTTGTATCTTATAATAACCCATCAAGTCTCAATCTATCTAAGTGCATGCCTTAAAGGGTACACCGAGAAAGGGGTGGGCAGACCATTGGTGTTTCATAAGATTGTCATCCATTTTACCACTTTCCATATACACACTTGCCTCCTAAAACCATTAACTCTAAGATTATTCTTCTCAGTCTTACCAATTCCAATCATTTTCCTCTTTTCATCCTCCTTTTCTTGCCTTAATTCCCTTTTAGATTGTCGACTCTACTAGGTCAACTAGGGTCAACCCTATACAATTTAGGGGAGTTTTTCACTTTTTGGGTTTGTTAGCCCTTCAACTGACCTAGCTCCATAGTGAATTATCCTTGGAAATTTATAGGGTTAACCATGGTTGACCCTATACAACTGACATTTCTGAGATTATTTAGGTCAAGATCCACCTGTATATACAAGTTCATTTCTAACCATTTTTATAAAAGAGAAGAAAATAAGAATAAGTGAAAATGAATATCTATTTATTAACCATTCTACTTGAGTAATAAATCTTAGGGTCCATAATTTCCTTGGATAAATGGATCTTGTCTTATGGAGAAGTCTTTTGGATGCATAGATAGGTTGTGTAGCCTAGAGCTGATTTGTCTTTGTTATCCTTACATAACACAATAATCTCTTGTGAAGCACCTTGGCCAAGGGAGAGATTGAGGCTCGACAAATTCATCTTCAAAGGTAAGTATTCATAAATTTATTTCTCCTTTATAAGAGTAGATAGATAATGTAGTTGTGATTATTTCTTTCATGCATTAGGATTTTATATACATTGATATGAGTATATGTCTTCTTTGAATTTTTATTTTAGTTGTTTTTTTTGTTTCTAAACCTGACTTTGTGCCACAAGCTTTGGTGTGCACTAGATTAGATTTACTTTCTTGTTTATTATAATAGAGTGAACATTAAACCTTGAACTCTTTTAGGGTTATTGCATGATTGTGTTAAACTATAGGCTTTGGAACCCTACCTCACATGGTATATTGTGACAAGTGATCCTCTAATTAGGCCTAGTGAATCCCTATATTGGTCATGCTCCCACTTAACAAATGTATTCTCAATCATAAGTGTAGGTATGCTCTATCTTCTCTAAGCTAAGATTGATTTATAGACATGATGCATTTTTGATTGCATACACATTCTAGTGATCATACTCCTCCCATATTTTGTAGAGTTACTCTCCTATGATAGGGATATAGAATGATTTCACTTGGAGTGATCAAAACTCAACATTCCATTGTCATAATATATATCTAAAATGTATAGGTGTTCTATTTTCACATTTTAGGGATAAGGTCTTTGAATATAGTCATTTCACCTTTTGAAGGTAATCCCCTATCTCATCTACCAATATAACATTCCAAATAGGTCTGTTATGATCACTAAAAAACATTATGACTTTAATAAGGGTTCCATATCATGCTCCAACACTTCTAATTTTATGTTAATACCACCTATAGGTGGATCCTAAAATATACCATTAGTGGGGTGATATTTCTAATAGTGGACATTATATGGGCTTATAACCCATATTGTAATTTCTAAAAGTTATCAAATGGATTATCTTAATATTGGAGAGTTTGAAACATGTTTCCATACTCTCACTCTAATGTGTTCATTCTTTGTTGAAACACTTGTAGGTGCACTTTTATATGCAGGCAGTAAGTATAAGTATGGATAGTGTGCATTATATTTGACCTTCGATGAGTTTTAGACCTATCTCAATAGCTCAAAATATATGTTCAAAACCTTGAATGACTTTAATGAGCTATTTTCCTTATTTCCATAGGATTTTATCCTTCTAATCACCTGTAGGTGCATATTCATGGTAGACTATGTGGAAGTGATATATATGAATATCATAGTGTTTTATTTACCATTTGAAATATCAAATAACTACCCCATTTTTATATAATATATATCATAAATTTTAAAACTACATCACACTTCTTTGGATGTTTTTAGAGCCTTTACAATTCATGACTAAAATTGAAGAGGAGTTAGGAGTTGACTGTGCATCTAATTGAACTACAACCTCAATGATTCTCACTTTGGAGGTAGAAACTTTTGAAATAAAGATAATGTCTTGACCCCATTGGGATAAATAAGACACCATGTAACATTGGATTAAATCCATTGCAGAGAAAGAGACTTTCTACAAATGGTGAAATTGGAGTGTAAGTTCACTATCAACACCTTCTTGTAAAGTGATTTATTTGAGATATAAAATCCCTTACAAATGTGATACCAAGCATGAATAACATTAAATAATATATTTAACATCATATGGATGCAAAATAACTAATTATACTATATGAACTTATCCAAATAAGATCAAAATCTATAGGGTATGGGAAATAGTGAGTAGAAAAACACACTCAACTTATTAGAGATGATTTATAAATCATAGTTGACAAATATTTAAAATCTTGTTATGAAAATGGATCTAAGTTTACTATCACATCACAAAGGTGTTTGACCTAGAACCTCTCTAACTGGTTATACCAAGCATAAACCTCCTGGTTAGTTTTGTGTCTAGAAGGGTGAAGAAGGAAAAAAATGGTTTTGGACCCTTTTTATCACTTTCAAATCATTTTAAGCACTAATATGAGTTTTATGAAGATTAAAATACGTTACATGACCTTCTCCCATGTGTCACACTCTGTCATGGGCCGTACAAGTGCCAAACTCTTCTTTTTTTAGTTGATTTTCTAATTTTTCAGTTAGAGAACCTAATTTTTTAGATGGGACTAAAATTATTGACATGGAATCTGAAATAGATGTTTTAAATAAAAATAGGATAATTTTTCACCTTTAAAACCATGCCACTTGCATATATGACCCCTAAATGGCTCCTGAGTCACTCAAAATGACATATAGACTAATTAGAACATAACCAAGGCTAAAATGGCATTAAATTACATCAAATAGACTATAACACACCCTATGAAAAAAATAATAGACCCTTATATAAGTTTTTACTATAGGTCAATTAACCCATTTTGACTTGTGGTCAAAATGGTCAATAGGAAACATTGGTCCTTCAACCCAATTACCAATTTCAATGCCTATATAAACTCAAACTATGGGTATACATCCGTTGATGGCTTATCAAAATTCAAACCTTAGTGATCAAAATGTGAAATATATTGTCCAAACTATATAAAATTTTCAAGATAATATTAAAAATATCAAATAAAATTATATAAAGTCACCTTATGTTATTGATTCACAAGAGGTGTTGCATAACCCTATTGCACCTAAAATATATTTTCACCCCTTGTCAACTAGTTTTATTACACTTAAGTTCACATTTTATGATGGCAAGGTTTATCTTTAATATCATATTTTCTAATTTTAGGTGGCATGCCTTGATTATGCCTCTAATGATAAACTTATGACTAAACTATTTCCTTAGATCCTCAAGGACTATGCTCTAAAGTGGTTTTTTGATCTACCAATCTAATCATTAATAGCATTCAAGGTTCTTGTGGATCCATTTTTTCCACACTTCTCTATCAACATTACTAAAAATGTTTCCTATGCCAAAATTAAAAATATCAAACATGAATTCAATGAACCTATCAATGAATGTGTCTTGAGGTATAAAATAATATTGGCTAAATGATCAATGCAGTGGAAGATAAAGAGCTTTAATACAACTTCAATAAAAAAATTCTTACCCCAATACATGAGTCCATTATTTTCTAAAATTTGAAATATTTTGATGACCTATGCCATATTTTTCACAATCATGTAATGAAACTTATGTCATCATTGAACAAAATTAAGTATGTAGAAAACACACCAACTACATACAATACCAAGTTTACTATCAAACCAAGTTGTAATATGAAACTTATAGATCTAAAAAGGAAAAAACTAATATAGTTAATATAGTTTCATGGTAACTTAATCACCTTATCTTATCTAATGTACATCTCTCCCTCTTCTTATAGAGGTTGATATGAGTTGACCTCTACCCAAAGGATATGATTTAAATATTTATTTTGACTATCACCAAGGCCCTAGGCATTCTAATAATAGATGTTTTAATTTGAAGCGTAAGATCTAAGACCTCATCAATAACTAAAAAATTAAATTTGATGATCCCCTAAAGGAATCAGGTTCACAACCTAGTGATCACCATAATCAAAAGATATTTAACAAACCTTTGCAATACCATTCTAAGAATGGTCCATAAGTGTAAATGGAATTTAATGCACATCCTCCACCATCACATTATAGACACCCAATCAATGATATTATTGGTAGTCATACATGACATACCTCTCCCATAAATTAGGGACCTTGTATTAATTTTGATGATAATGAGTTGTGGATGATGACTTAGATGTTCATTCATTTTTCATTTGAGCATTCTTGGATCACCAACCTATACAGAGTGTTATGATTAATAATGATGATAGTGATAATTTTTACACCATGACATTACTTATGAATTTAGTTTATACACATGATGATTTACACCCTTAGACAAGATCACTTAGAGCCTTTGATGGGACATCACAACATGTTCTTGACAAGATTGACTTACCTTTACAGGTTCGCCAAGCACATGTAGTTACTACATTTTTAGTTATACCATATAAGGAGTATTTGATATGTTATTGGGATGACTTTGGATACATAAACTCCATAAAATACCCTATATAGTGCATGGATATATTAAATACATTCATTCTAACTAGTTATAAATTTTAAAATTCCATATGAACATCCACTTGAATAAGATAAGTTTATGTCTAGGTAATTAATTATCAAACCTACTAAGGTTAATCCTTCATGAAAGGGTAATTAGTAGAACATCCCATTTCATAAGTAGAAAGTATTTGAGGGATCATTTCACTATATATACATAGTGGATTCCATGATATCCTCATCTACTACTACTCAACATATTTAGTTACCTAGATCAACCCACCATGTTCCTATTTTTTCTCTTCCAAAGAAACCACATGGAACTCAAGGATGAATTACATGAACCCACAATCCTTATCTTTTTTCTTCATGAACATTAAGTCCTATTATATATATGTATAGCATCATATATCCTATAGTGTTAGATATTACACCTATGCATGCTCCTTGGTAGTACCACCAGTTTATTGCACTAGGTTCTTAGTGGAGAGATACATATGAGCATCCCTTGGATTATATCATAACATAGTATTTTATTTTTTAAAAATAAAAAATATAAAAATATGTATCATTTACATGTTTTATTATCTCCTTGACATATATGTTGGTGGTTCCATATTGTTAGATAACATATCATTTATTTCTATATACACGCATATGTTTCACACATCTTGTGAGTGTGATATAAGAATACCCAAGCACATGATATATGTACATACAAATGTTGGACCTTCCTTATACTCATGTTATTAGTAAATTTGGGGCATCCACTTATTTGATCATAATATACCTAGGTTATATTATTCTATGATCATTTTTCATTATCATGTTTGATCTTATATACTTACACATGCCTTTATCCATGCTTATATCTTTCATGGTGTAATTGATATTATATGTGTATACACATAATATTTTTATAAACTTTATCATTTACTAAAACTTTCCTTCTTATAGGAACCTATCAAATTTTAATCTGTCTAAGTGCAAGCCTTAAAGGTTGCATTGAAAAAGGGGTGGACATATCTTTGGTGCTTTGCAAGATTGTGAGTCCTTATAACATTACCTAAAACCACTACAAGCTATGTTTTTCCAACTCCATAAGCAATTAAAACCCACTTATACACTATTATAATCAATTCACCTTAAAAAATATCCCCTAAGAAAGTATACACCCCATTTTTTAACTTTCCTTTTATGTTAGCATAGTTGATCTTTTTAGGGATTAAATTCACATTACACAACTCCATCGACCTAGATGACCTAGTTTAAGGCCTAATGGATATCTTTCCCTCTAAACAAGAGACATGGCCAACCTTATTAGATAAATTCCTATGAGGTTTTATGTTCAATCCTTTTCTATAAATATCCCCTTCACTTTAATCTAATAGATACACACATTTATTTTTCACATTATTACAGTTCATAATTCTACTATTTATACACTTGAGGAGTCATCACTTAGGGTGTTTCCTTGGAAGGAAATAATATTGTATTGTGGGAAATTATTAGATGCAAAGTAAAAATATTTTAGCCTAGATTTTCTTTATATAGTGTGATCCTTATAAATCTACAAAAACATCTTGTCAAACACCATTGGCCAAGGGCGAGATTGAAGCATGGTAGGTTCAATTCAAGGTAAATATTCCTGACTTTTACCATTTCAATTCATAGATGGATAATGCACAAGGTAATAGGGTGAATTTTCTACTCCTTTCTTACTTTACCTCTACATTTAATTGACTATAGTTCTATTTGCATGTTTTTTTGTTTATTTAACCACCCCCCTTTGTGTAACAAGATTTAGTGAGAGCTATATTACATTTATTTTATGTATTGTAGGCCTAGCTAGGGTTATTACATAATGTCATTTGCCTAGAGGCTTTGGAATCCTCTCTTTTGATGTTATGTAATAAGAGATCCCTTAGTTAGGATTAATGGATCTGAATTGGTCATGTCTTGATATAAATAGCTATGCAATGAACTTTTTGGTAAGATTAACTTCTCTGAGCTTGGAATCCATTAAGTAGGACAAGTTAAAGATCCATCCTAATTCATTGCATACATTCTACTGAAATTGATTTGAATATAACCCTTTAAATTTTTAATTTTTCAATTATATGCAACTAAATCAATCCATTTTTATCTTCTATATGTATGTTTTCAACCAGATTGAGCTTATCTATTGGATTTTATCTTATGTGTGTAGGATTTCATATAGATCAAGCCTGTCAATCACATTTTATCTTCTATGCATAGGTTTCAAATTAGATCAAGGCTATCAATCTTATTTTGTCTAATATTTATAGTTTTTAATTTAATAAAACTAGATTAAGATGGTAAATCTTGTCTTAGTTTACTATTTTCTGAATTTTCACTTACAATCAACTAAATTAAACTAGTTGATCTTGTTTAATTTGGTAGCTTTTAATTTTTAGTTTTTATCTTTAAAAATTGAGCTTTTCAATCTTGTCTTATTTTTCTATTTTTTAGTTTTTAGCTTTTTCTAAACTAAATCAACCTAGTTCATTCCATTTAATCACTATATTTTATATATTTTTGCCTTTACAACACTAAATCTTGCTTGGATGACCTAGTCAACAAAACTTTAGTACTCTCAATAATACAACTAAATAAACCTAGTTGATTCCATTTAACCACTATGTTTTGAATATTATTACCTTTTCAGGACTAAATCTTGCTTGGATGACCTAGTCAACAAAACTTTAGCACTCTCAATAATACAACTAAATCAACCTAGTTGATCTTGTTCTATTTTCTAGGTTCACTCTTACCAACTTAGTAATTTAATTTTTTAATTATCTCAATTTTTCAATTATGTTTCTCAGTAAAATAAATTAGTACTTCAAATTTCCATTTTGTTTCTTCTTTTTATTTCAATTATATTAAAACTATATTACACAATCAACTAGATAGAATTGGTCAATCTGGTTTTTTCTATTTAACTAGATCGATCTAGTTTATTCTAGCCTTTTTTTCATACATATATTTTTTCTTCCTAGAATTCAACTAGATCAACCTAGCTGACTATATAAGGCATTTTTGACCTAGTATAATTTAATATTACTATTTTTCTTCTTAGAAATCAACTAGATCGACTTGGTTGACCCTATAGATCTTGGCCTAGTTAGTTTAGTGGGTGGTTTAACTAGATTATTTTGCCTCTATTTTATAATAGAGTCTAATAGGTGGACAACTTAGTTTAGTAAAATAATAATTTCATAATTATGTCTTCTTTTCAACTTATAATTAATCAAAAAATTACATAATGAAATCTTTAGATCATAATCTCACATATATTATCACTTTATATGAAGTTGTTCAATGTATTCCCTCATGTCTTCCTAATTTCAAACTAATTACTACATCATGTAACCTAAATTTTGCTTCTTAAAGGCAACCACAATGTAATACAGTTGAGGTTACACACCTTAGTCCTCCTATTATCAATGTTAGAAATTCTCTACCAAATAATCCCTCCTATACTACTAGTATAGGGAATTCTCTTCCTACCAACACTAACATTCCTACCACAAGAAATTAAAATCCTCCCATTGATACTACTCAAATCCTTGATCAAATAATTAAAAAAATGACCAGTATATGAATCTTTTGACTAATCAAATGATGTGAATGTAATCTCATATATTATAAATGGCTAGTGAACCACCTCAAGTCATTATGACTCAGCCAAATCATAAATTTTTCCCTCCCATTAGAGATTATGATGGGAATCTCATCCCTCAACCTCATTTTTATAACAAAATTATTTAGCATCTTCAAAATGAACCTTTAGATCCATTTATTGTATCTATAGATATTTGAAATGTTTCTCCAACTATTACATATGATGGAAATAAATATCCTACTATCTTTATTAAAATATTTAACATTATCTATAAATAATTGTTCAAAACTAACACCTCTTCTACCACCAAGATCCTATCCAAAACCTTTGTTGGAGATGCACTTAAATGGTATAATCAACTTCCTAGATATTCCATCTCATAACTAGAGGATTTAGACAATGATCTAGTGAAGGAATTCTAACATAACGACCTTCCTAGAAATTACCTTAGCCATTTCATCAATGTTAAATAATTTCCTAACAAATTTGTTCACACTTTCATCAATTATTAGAAGTATCTAGCTCACAAAGTGGACCATAACATGAAAGATGATACTCTTTTAAAACTATTTATTGTCATTCTTTGAGCTCCTTTTCAGTACAAAGTTCAAATGTTTTCCCTTAAAACTCTATAAGAAACCTTAGACTAAGAAAAAAGGTAAGAATTTATTATGACTCAATTGGATCACCTAAACTAACTACTAATAAATGTTTCTAATCATTTTCTCATAACATTAATTCATCTAAGCCTCCAAACCTCAAAAAGGAGCATCTCATTCAACCAATTTTAACACATCCCACCCTCCCTTAAGTCTAGAAGAACTTAACAAGAAATTGGAACCCTCTAAACCCATGAACTTTGATCCCTAAAAACCTCATCCAAAATAATACAATATTGATAAGTTCTATTTGTGGCATGCTATGATAGGTCATTTTCATGAGACTTGTCATGATATTCACCAATTTATTCTCACTTACTGGATTGGTTCACATTTTAATCTTAATAATTTTACATAGTAATGGTATCAAGACTATATTGAAGCTTCACAAGACCAATATAAAGAATCATAATCATATCAACATCACCTGCCTAATGATCAAAAATAATTACCACATACTGTGATCTAGGAATTTGACTCAAGAGAGGATGGTTAGTATGGTGTTAGTTCCAAAATGAAATAAACACACTAATAACATAATATCTCTAGGCCTAGACACTAGGGATATCTTAATTAAAAATCATGAATGAAACACATAGCTAAAATGCAAAATAAAAATTGTTTACCTTCCTTGGCTGCTCCAAAATGCTTGTTGTGGTGGCTTTCTTAGCGTGTGCTCATAAAGTCTTTGGCAATGGAAGCTTGACAACTCCATCTCTCCTTGGCACTTTTGGCTTGTGGCTTGGCTTGGCTTGGAATCAATTTGCCATTATAAAACTAGTTGCTTGAAGCTTTTTGTAACTAATATTGCAATATAACTTTGCACTAATTAAGCTTAGAAATGATGTTGTGAGGTCTCCTATTTATAGATTTTTGGATTTGATCAGAATCAACCTCAACCATCCATATCAAGATTGAGATGTGTGGTTGAGGATTAATTAAATTTTTGGAATTATGTTTTTAATTATCCTCATCATGGAATTGGAAGAATGGGAAACTAAGAGGAATATAGGGCATCATAGAAGCATTGATGAGGCATAGAGGGCATGAATCTTGATATTTTGGGCATTCATGACCTAGGGATGTCTTCCCAAAAAATGAGGTCACTTGATGATGTATATATTCAATATTCATTTCCAAAACAAAGTATTCAACAAGTATCCATGGAATTATTGATTAGGCATTGATTTGGGTTAATTAGCTCTTAAGCATGTTTAAGCACTTTGTGCACAAATTACCCAAACTGATCAGAATGTCTTGTTATTAGTCCTAAATTTGACTAGATTGAAATTAGAAGGTGTTGTTAGATACATTAGAACCATATTCCTATTTAGGATATTTCAAAAAACAAATAACAAAGGCATGAGTCTTGTTCAAAAGATTTGATAGGAAAGAGTAGTTTAGAGCACATGGGTGCAAAATTGGCATTTTGACTCAAAATGAACAAATCAAAGTTAGCTGGCCCATAAATTGCATTACCCTATTTAGTGATAGCCTGACCAAAATTGGCATTTAAATATGTCATTTTCACATCATTTTGCATGTTTTATTGTTTTTAGGCCAAATTGTACATTTTGAGTGGAAATTAGCCAAAAGCTTGGTTGGAGGTTATTGATGGCTAGTTTTAGGTGTCTACAGTTTAACCCTATTTGGGAAGATGTTTCAAACCATAGGCAAACCAATGTCTTCTCAAATAATGAGAGATGGTCTATATGCCAAGAAGAAGATGATGAATAAATAACAAAGATCCAAATGGTTTTTGGAAGTTTGTGATGATGCCCCCTCGAGGGAGTGGCCATCACATTTGTTGATGGATGGTCCCTCAAAAAGAAATAAGAAGAAAGGTGGAATTAACCTATGGTTTAGATTAATCCAAATGAGAAATTAATTACATGCATTGATGTAAAATGGATGTTAAATTTCCCAAAGGTAGTTATAATTAGGAATAAAAGTCAAAATAATGATTTGCCCATAGGCGATTATAATCATTAAGCAAACCTGAATTGGCTAAAACTGATGGTGCCCCAGTTAGGGCTGATTAGCAAGCATAACTCAAGGATATAACTTGGAATATAGACTAAAGATGAGTGGATGCAAAGTGATGAAAGAGATGGATAGAGGAATAAGATTAATAAATGTGAATGATTTAGTTGTACTTGCTAATGAGGAGATGCTCGTCCTGATTAATAATGATTCAACTAGAATAGTCAAATGAGTTATATTGATCAAGGTGGGTGGGAGGATTTGCCAAGGTGCTAAGGAGAAACTTATATGACTCTATTGATTGTAGACCTTCATGAATCTAGTTTTTGTTATATCATGTGATGGTAGGCTTCATGATAGAACACCATGAAGACTTGGCCAAAATATGCATAAGGATTGACTCTCGATCCAGTAAACACTTGAAAATAATGCACCAATGATAAAAACCATGATGACAATGTTGACATATGAATATAAATAGACTCAAGAACAATGTGTACAAGGAATCACCTAATGAACACATATAGACTGAGTCAAGGTAGTAGTGTTGAAAGTAAGAAAACAAGCAAGCAAATAAACAAAAAAACAAATAGAAAAATAGAAAAACAAACAACTTGAAATAAATAAACAAATAGAAAGCTTGAAAATAAAATCAAAATAAAT
Source organism: Torreya grandis (assembly GCA_037957365.1). NCBI lineage: Eukaryota > Viridiplantae > Streptophyta > Pinopsida > Cupressales > Taxaceae > Torreya > Torreya grandis. The sequence goes on from JARHVA010003044.1 coordinate 1,242,304, forward strand.
CATCTTAACAATCACAATGCCCTAGTAAGGCAGATCAAGGATAACTGAATAGGCTTAGACAAGACAAATATTTTTGGATTTTTGAAATTCTATGAATGTTTTTGGAATTTTGAGGTATCTTAACTCATTAGAGAATGACAAGATACCTACTCATAAAATGGTGAGAGTGTTTGGCTTTGGTTGCTTGCAAAATAATGAGAGCATACAGAAAGGGGGACTGAGGTGACCTAAACATGAATTGAGCATGACCCACATAGTCTTGAAATGACCTTAAGTCAAAGTAATTATGTCCACATAAAAGGTGGGTAAAAACCAACTAGGTCTCAATAAATTCTCAAATCTAGCAAATGGCCAGTGAAATGAAAACAATAATGGCAAGGTGATACAGCAATACATGATAAATAAGTGTTGCCCCTAGATTTCCCATAGGTGATTATAACTACGATACAATGGCATAGGTTAATGATAATAATTTTCCCATAGGTTATTATAATTAGTAGAAAGACAAGTGAGGCATTGATTTGCCCATAGGTGGTTATAAGCAAGTTTACATAAATAAACTTGATAGGATGAAAGATATCTTGTCAAATCAACTATCACACTACTTTCATCGACTGTCATTATAAAAATGGACTTTAATGATTGTTGAAAATTTATTATAATCCCCCCATAAAAGGTGTGGGAAGAACCAAATGAACCAAGATCAAAATAGGATTGGATAAGATGAAAAAATAGGCTTTGGTCTAGATATGAATGGAATGATAGGATGGCATGGCATTTCTAAGGCTAATGACGGTTTGATAATTGGGTTAAAATGGTAGGAGGGTTGTCCCCAAGTGATGGGTTAAATGGTTGGGATATATCATGGAAAATGGATATGTAACAATAGCGATGGCACGGAAATGAAATGGTATGGTACATGTTTTTGGCCTAGGTATGATTTTTTATTCTATTGTGCCTATTAAGATGGAGATGCACGTCCTACTCAACAAATGATACAAATAGAATACTTGATCATGTTAATTGCTAGCCCACACCTCATCAAAATAACTACTCTATCAAAAACCCAATGTAGATATAGTTGTCAAGAATACTTTTGTGATCTTCATTGGTCATTGATTTTGATTCCTTCAAGCATCACGATAAGGTATCTTTATAGCCTTTGCAAAGGAAAGTGTGGTCATGGATGGTAAAAAAGGATAAATAATGGATGGAAAGTTTGATTTTGAAATGGAATGGCAAATGATAATGGAATGTGGAATGGTGGGGAAACAAATGAAGATCAGGACTTTCAGTCATACATAATGTTGTTGATGCCAGATTTGACATAATTTTGGTTGTGGTGGGTCTGAAGAATTATTCTCTCAATAAGACCACTATATTTTTCTATTACTTGATCTTGAGAGTAGCTATCATCTAATTAGACTATAGATAAGAATCTATTTTGATTTAATCTTTGATTTTGTCTTCATCAAGTAGTGAAAAAAAATTGTGCTGAGCTATTGGTGCCTGAATGAGGTTTTCACTAATGAAGTTGTCTTGATTGTCTCATAGCACCTTTGGGAAGGTTTCACTAAGGAATGTGGAATTTTGACTTTTATTGTCTTCTAACACGTCTGAAAAAGTTTCACTAGGAGAGTGTTCTTTTACTACATGAATGTGGTCTTGGCCTCCTTGCTCTTTTTCAACTACTATATCACCATGGATGTAGTTCACCAAAGTGTGATTTTGTCGATCCTAATCAACACTTGTGGGAGATGGAATGTCAATAATATGGCTATCTTAGTTGATGGTAATAGCTTATGAAATGGTAATGAAATGAGGAGAGGCTACACAATCCTTGTAGAAGATACTAGGATAACTTATGTCAAAGCTAAAGTACTTATCCTTAAAAACTATAGAAGGATCAAAAATGTATTTGAATTGATTTGTGAGGCATGCATAACCAATGTTATAACATTCATGAACATATTCTTCTTTTGAATTTGATTTTGACTCAAGGGACTCTAAATCTGATATCACAACTGATGTTGATTCTAATTTTGATGTTAAATTTGATGTCAGTTCAAGAATAAAACCTAACTTTAACTTTAATTATTCATCTAATGGGTACTCTATTACAATGATGTCTTATTGAATTCTTGGTTTTGGATAAGTAATAGCCTGTGATGGCATAATAGGCTCCACAAAAAGTAGTTTTTTAAAGTGAGACTCCTCTAGGATGGGAAAAAGGTCAAGAGACAACTCCTCAAAGATTGGCTTGTAAATAGGAGGCTCTTGAAAAATAGACACATGGTCAAGGTAATTATTTACCCAAAGGTGGTTATAATCATTAAGAAGTAACTCAATAAAGACTAGCTCTTTAGAGTGAGACTCCTTGATAAATGGCATAGGATCAATAGAAAATTTATCATAGGTTGACTTATCACAAGTGGTTGGTTCAATAAAAACATCCTGGATTGGTTGGTTCTCTTGGCTTTGGTTTCTAATGAATTGGAAGATACCAATTTTAAACATAGCTTGGTTTATGAATGATTGTATCGGTTGAGGCTATAATGGGATTGGTACTAGATGAAGAATGACTTGTGTTTGGATAATGGTAGGGCATTAGGGAGACTATTTACTCACATGAGCTAAAGGAAATAGTCTTGAGATGGTAATGATAGGCTAGTATGGAGCATGATTTCTTGCATAAGCCAAAAGATGAGGTCCTAAAATGATGGAGTGTTGTGGAGTTTGATTTCTCACACAAACTAAAGGATGAGGATCTAGTATAGAAATGGTTGGGTGTTATGGAGCTTAGTTACTTATACAATCCAAAGGACTAGGTCTAGGATGGTAATGGTATTCCTTGGATATTGCATAGCTTGATGGCTCATATAATCCAAAGGAGGGTTAGGGGTAGTCAATGATTAGATAGTAAAAGGACATCATGAAACTTGATTTCTTACATAATCAAAAGCATCCAAGTCTTCCTCATAAACCATATCATCCCATTCATGAGTTGGATCATAAGCTAGTTCTTGACTGTGTTCCATGTATTGATTTTTGAAAAAAGGGTATGGATTCCTATCCCAAAAAACATAATCTATAGTTGGGTCTTCAAAGTCCTCTTCATAATCCTCTTCATAATAATCAAGGTCTTCAATTGGATCATAATTTTCTTCATGACTTTTTTCCCATAAATGATTAATATGAGGTGGATAGAAATCTATCTCACAAACCATATTAACATCATTGGCATTTTGACAAAATCCATAAAATTCATTTTTTGTGGCCATTCTATCATAAGTTAGATTTTAAGTGACTCCACCATAATGTAGTGATATATATCCATGTAAATGATGAAATCTCCAAAAAAAAAAAGACTTGGAGTTATACAAACTCTAAAAAACTATGTCAAAAGGAAAAATGGTTCAAACTTGGTCTAACTTGGTCGAAGGGGTGGAGTTGTCTCTCCAAAATGGTTTGTGATAAGACTTGGCATAAAACAACCTATCATCAAATGTCTAATTTCAAATATCATACACACAAAAGGTTAAGTGTCTAAGTAAAATATGGTATGTCAAAGGTCTAGGTCAAAGTGTTCCAAACAAGGTCTAAACTAGGAAAGGGAAAAGTTGAGTTGCTAGCTCTTTTATCCAAATGTGGATTCAAAAGTTAGGATCAAAAAAATAGGCATGTGCTACAAATTTTGGCCAAACCACATCAAAATATAGACTTGAAACAAAGTTTGATGTGATTTGATTTAATCTAACGAGTTTGGAAAAAAATTTGACATAACCCCAACACACAGAATCAAACATAAACATGATCAATTAGCACAAGGCATAAGAAAAAAGACTCTTTGAAAAAGGTTGTATTATCCCAAATAAATGAAAAAACAATGATGAGGATAGGCATTAAACAAATAAATCATCAATAGTTTTCAATTTTGGGTAATCGATTAACCGAAGTTATGTAACCCAAAAGAGAAAGATCTATGTATCAGCCCCATGAATTAAGGCCCAAACAAAAATAAATCAATGTTTGGATCTAAAATTGACAAGGCTAATTGAAAACTTAATGATTAAATCTAGTTTTTTACCAAACACGCTAGACAAGATTGGACAACATGACGACACAATACAAAGGTCTAAATGGTATACATGACATGGTTGAGGTAATGATTTGCCTAAAGGTAGTTATAATCATTAAGAAGTGGCTTAAGAAAGACTGGATCATAAAAGTGAGACTCCTTGATAACTGGTATAGGATCAATAGGCACTTTATCATAGGTTGACTTATCACAAGTGGTTGGTTCAATAAAAACATCTTGGATTGGTTGGTTCTCTTGGCTTTGGTTTCTAATGAGTTAGAAAATACCAATTTTGAACAAAGCTTGGTCTATGAATGATTATATTAGTTGAGGTTATGATGGGATTGGTACTAAATGAGGAATGACTTGTGGTTGGATAATAGTAGGGCATTGGGGAGCCTATTTTATCACATGAGCTAAAGGATAAAGTCTTGAGATGGTAATGATAGGGCAGTGTGGAGCATGATTGATCACACAAGCCAAAGGATGAGGTCTTGGAATGATGAAGGGGCATTTTGGAACTTAATTGCTCACACAAACCAAAGGATGAGGTCCTGGTATAGAAATGGTTGGGTGTTGTGGAGCTTGGTTGCTTGTACAAGCCAAAGGACTAGGTATAGGAATGGCAAGGGTATTCCTTGGATATTTTGGAGCTTTATGGCTCGTATAATACAAAAGAGGGTTAGGGTTAGTTGATGATTGGATAGCAAAAGGACATCATGAAACTTGATTACTTACACAAGCAAAAGCATCCAATTCTTCCTCATAAACCATATCATGCCAGTCGTGAGTTGGATCATAAGCTAGTTCTTGACTGTGTTCCATGTACTACTTTTTGAAAAGAGGGTATGGATTCCTATCCCAAATAACATCATCTATAGTTGGGTCTTTAAAGTCATCTTCACAAGTCTCTTCATACCAATCAAGGTCTAAGGTTATATCATAATTTGCTTCATGACTTTGTTCCCATGAATGACTGATATGAGGTGGATATAAATCTATCTCACTAACCATATTAGCATCATTAGGGTCTTGACAAAATCCATAAAAGTCATTTTTTGCAGCTATTATATCATAATTCAGATTGTAAGTGACTCCAACATAAGTGTAGTGAGACATATCCACATAAATGGTGAAAGCTTTGAAAATAAAAGCCCCATGAATTAATGCCTAAACAAAAATCAATCAATGTTTGGATCCAAACTTGACAAGGCTAATTGAAAACTCAATGATGAAAACTAGGTTTTTACCAAATAAGCTATACAAGATTGGACAGCATTATGACACAATATAAAGGTCTAAATGGTATACATGACATGGTTTGAAACAATGATTTTTTGTACAAGGTAAACTAGTCTTGAAACAAATTGAGCAACCTAACGGCATAAGCATGCTCAAATGATGTGATCTATGCTATGTTTCAAAGACTCAAATTCAAAATGGTTTGACATGATTTGGGTAGCATAACACTACCCTCTGCAATTCAAATGTCACACAAATAAAAAAGTTTAAAAAATTTCAAAGCACAAGTGTGGTGTCAAATGGCTAGTATAATGCCTCTTTAGAAAAAAGAGTGATGTATAGACAAATTGGTTTTGACATGGCTTATACACAAACAAACAAGTTTTAGTCTCAAAACATACCAAATGAAAAAATGACCAAAATACACTAAGTATAATCATCCAAGTCCTAACAAGGGTATGGCATGTAGGGTTGACTAAACTAGCAAGGTTTTGATCATTTTAGGGGAATCAATTACACAATGACTTTCATGCCAAACAATGCAAAATAAAAGCATGTATTTTGGGTCTATATCACTTGGCTTGTTGTGAAAAGGTCTAATCATTTTTGTAACCACTACATCCTAATGTTCGCTCAATCTAGTGCCATGTCCAAAGTGCCACTATGTCCCGTGTGCAACTCCAAAGGAGCCAAATGAAGTCAATTCTAGAAGATGAAACCCTAGGTCAAATTTTCCCTAAATAACTTATGGGAGGTGATGAAGTCCCCCTTGCAAGCCAAGATGCATAATAAATAAAACATGAAAATAATAAGACTTTAGGGTCATTTTCAAGGTCACCCAAACTTTAAATGATTTTTTGGAGAGTGCTTTAGACAACTTTATTTTTAAGCCTTAGACTAGGATACTTGTAATAGGAATGGTAATTTTGACTCCAAGGGTTCCCTATAGGGGAAAAATAGAAGAACATACACACAACATTCCTCTCTTTGCCAAATAAAATCTAAACAAACAACTATTGCACGAAAAAATTGACAAGTTTGTTTAATTTTAAACCCAAATAAAGTGTTTAGTGCTCTTTTGACCCCTTGGTCTTAATTGAAAACTTTGAAAAAAATTCATCAAAAACACCTAAATGCTTTGTTAAACACCAAAAAAAAGTTCTTAATCAAATTTTAAGCCTACAAAAGTGATTTAAATATGTTTTGAGCAAATATATCGCTTGGTCATGTAACAAAATTGTTAGCTTGTCCCTTAGCTTTGAAGCCCTTTTGAGTTTGAAACAACAAACTTTGAAAAAATAGGTATCTAGTCTATGTTTTTGGAAAAACATAGTGATCAACATCAGTTAATACCACTGATGTCAGTTCCTACTAACTGAAATCTGAATGATGTCAGTTCTGCTAATTGACATTGGTTAAGCCAAGTAACTGATATCATTATTTATGTCAACATCAATTACTATGTAAAAACCATGGCAACTAAAAACAAAAAAATAAAGTTAGAAAACCAATTTTCAAGAGTTTTAAAAGCTCAAATAAGTTTTTTAAGGTTGTAAAAGGATCTCCTTCATGTGTAAGATGCATCTTGTCCCACCGGGCATGCCATTATGTGATCTAGGAATTTGACTCAAGAGAGGATGGTTAGTATGGTGTTAGTTCCAAAATGAAAATAAAATGAAATAAACACACTAATATCATAACATCTCAAGGCTTAGACACTAGGGGGAGCTTAGTTTACAATAATTAATGAAACACATAACTAAAATGTAGAATAAAACTCTTTTACCTTCCTTGGATTCTCTAAAATGCTTGTTATGGTAGCTTGCTTGGCTTATGCTCATGAAGTCCTTGGCAATGGAAGCTTGATAACCTCCATCTCTCCTTGGCACCTTTGTCTTGTGGCTTGGCTTAGATTGAAATCAATTTAGCATTATAACACTAGTTTCTTGAAGATTTTTGGAACCAATCCTACATTATAACTTTGCACTAATTAAGCTTAGAAATGATGTTGTGAGGCCTCCTATTTATAGATTTTTAGATTTGATCAGAATCAACCTCAACCATCCATCTCAAGATTAAGATTTGTGGTTGAGGATTAACTCAATTTTTGGAATTAAGTTTTTAATTATCCTCATCATGGAATTGGAAGAAGGGGAAATTAATAGGCATGGAGGGCATAAATCCTAATATTTGGGGCAATTATGGCCTATGGATGTCTTCCCAAGAAATAAGGCCACTTGATGATGTAGATATTAAATATTCATTTTCAAAACAAAGGATTCAACAAGTCTCCATATAATTCTTGATTAGGCATTGATTTGGGTTAATTAGCTCTTAAGCATGTTTAAGCACTTTGTGCACAAATTACCCAAATTGATCAAAATGTCTTGTTATTGGTCCTAAATTTAACTAGATTAGAATTGGAAGGCATTTTTAGATGCATTGGAACCATATTCCTATTTAGGATGTTGCCAACAACAAATAACAAAGGCATGAGTCTTGTGTAAAAGATTTGATAGGAAAGAGCAGTTCAGAGCATGTGGGTGCAAAATTGGCATTTTGACTTGAAATGAACTGATCAAATTTAGTTGGCCCATAAATTGCATTACCCTATTTAGGGATACCCTAGCCAAATTTGGCATTTGAATATGTCAATTTTTTGTGTTTTAGTGTTTTTAGGCCAAATTATGTGTTTTGAGTGGAAATTGGCTAAAAGCCTGGTTAGAGGTTATCGGTGGTCAATTTTAGGTGTCTAAACATACCTCCACCTCATCTAATAATGTTTTCCAAACCACACTTGGTCCTTCTTCATGCACCAATAAGGAAAGGATATCTAACATGAAAAACTTCAAACAAGTGGTTACATTCATCAAACCTCAACCTCTTAGGTCACACCAACCTAAGGAGTGCCTATTTCACATGCCTAATCCAAAGCTCATCATACACAGTCATCATTCACCTTATATACCTATTCATACCTATCCTACATGTTCTATGCCAATTTCAACATCCTCAAAATCCAAGATATCAACACATTTACTTGTATAACTACACACATCAACCTAATGTAGCTCATGTTAATAGTTCAATTTCACCTCACTCCACATCACATGTTGGGGCATCTTACAATGCCCATACACATGTCACTTCAGACTTTGTGGCATCTTGGGATTCCCATCCCTACATCCAATTACCCTTTGGGTCATCTTATGTTTCCCACTTTTTTTCTAAATTACACAATAACAAATAAATTTAACATAAAGAAACCCTCCAAGACACATAGGCTTGTATTTAACATGCTCATCTTGATATAGATGTTAGAATAAAATTTTCTCATTATTTTTGTCTCATGTTTATTTATTTTTGTGCATTTCATTTTCATTTATTTTTACCTTACACCATTTTTTCCCTTAGGATCTTTGGTTTTATTTCACTTTACTTACACCATTGTTTCCTTTAGGTTCTTTGGTTTTTCATGTGATTTAGGAATTTGACTCAAGAGATGGTTAGTATGGTGTTAGTTCCAAAATGAAATAAACACACTAATGGCATAACATCTCTAGGCCTAGACACTAGGGAGAGCTTAGTTAACAAAAGAAAATGAAAAACACAACTAAGAAGCAAGGAATGAAAACACAATAATTCCTTCACCTTCCATAGAAGCTCCAAATGCCTTTGTAGTGGTGGCTTGCTCGGCTTGTGCTCATGAAGTCCTTGGTAATGGAAGCTTGGCTACTTCCATCTCTTCTTGGTAACTTTGGCTTATGGCTTGGCTTGGATTGGAATCAATTTGGCATGGTAACACTAGTTTCTTGAATCTTTTAGAACCATTTAGGCATTATAACTTTGCATAATCAAGACTTAGAAATGGTGTAAGGCCTCCTATTTATAGATTTTTGGATTTGATTAGAATCAACCTCAACCATCCATCACAAGATTGAGATGTGTGGTTAAGGATTGATTAAATTTTTTGAATTAAGTTTATAATTATCCTCATCATGGAATTGGAAGAAGGGGCAATTAAGAGGCATGGAGGGTATCATGGAAGGCATGTGAGGCATGAATCTTGATATTTATGACATTTATGGTGTAGGGATGTCTTCCTAAGAAATGAGGTCACTTGATGATGCATATATTCAATATTCATTTCCAAAAATAAGTATTCAACAAGTTTCCATGGAATTATTAATTAGGCCTTGATTTAGGTTAATTAGATCTTAAGCATGATTAAGCACTTTATTCACAAATTACTCAAAATGATTAGAATGCCCTGTTAATGGTCCTAAATTTGACTAGAATTGAATTGGAATTCCATGTCATATGTGTTGGATGTGTATTTCCATTTATGATTTTTCCAACAACAAATAACAAAGGCATGCATCTTGTGTAAAATATTTTGATAGGAAAGAGCAATCCAGAGCATGTAGGTGTAATTTTGACATTTTAACTTGAAATGATCTGATCAAAGTTAGTTGGCCCATAAATTGCATTTCTCGATTTAGGGATCCTTGGCCAAAATCAGCACTTGAATATGTTAGTTTCACATCATTTAGCATGTTTTAGTGTTTTTAGGCCAAATTGTGCATTTTGGGTGGAAATTGGCAAAAACCCTAGTTGGAGGTTATCAATGGCCAGTTTTAGGTGTATATAGTTTTCCCCTATTTGGGAAGGAATTGCAAGCTATAAGCATAGTAACATCTTCTCAAATAATGAAAAGGTCATGTATGCCTACAACTGCAATGATGATAAACTAACTATATGATGCCCCCTCGAAGGAATGGTTGGCACAAAGAGGTCAACAAATGGTCCCTCAAAAATAAAGAATTGAAATGAGGGGACAAAAGAAAGGATAAATGATGGGGTGAAAACATAATTATATTGAAAAAATAGTCAAAATCATTGAGAATGCAAGTGGGATGGTGCATAATGGTTTTCCCAAAGGTGGTTATAAGCATTATACCCTGATAGTGGCAACATGGTATGATAACACAATGATTTGCCTAAAGGTAGTTATAATCATTGAGAAGATGGACTTGCCAAAGGTAGATAGACAAATAAGAGAATAGCATGCCCCTGTATAGGTAGAAAAATTAAAGTGGTGACAACACAATGATTTGTCTAAAGGTGGTTATAATCATTGAGAAATGTAAGTGGGATAGTGTGCAATGATTTGTCCATAGGTATTTATAATTATTGGACCCCTATTATGGAAAACATGAAAAAATTTGTTGAGGATGATTATAACTAAACATATAGGTTAATGATGAATTGAAACAACCTACTAGTAGGGAGATGCTCATTCAAACTAATAAAGGTTGGAATTCTTTCATGGTTAATTATTCTATTTGGGTTATGGTTGGGATTAAATCAAGATTTTGGTGCTGAAGAGATGCTACCATTATTGAATAGACTTCTTTAAGCTAAGGTTTGTTGTAACACATTATGGTAGGCTTTATGATAGAATTCCATAAAGAATTGGCCAAAATATGCATAAGAACTAACTCCCATAATCCAGTAGTCAATAAAAAATAATGCACCAATGATATAAACCATGATGACAATGTAAACATATGAATATGGATGGATTCAAGTATAAGTGTGGGAAAGGAATCATCCAATGAACACACATAAACTAAATCGAGGCAATAGTGTTAGAATCAAATAAATAGGAAGACAAACAAACAAAATAAACAAAAATAAACAAACAAACAATGCAAACGACCCTATGAACATTACCCCTAGAAAATAAGTGACAACTTAACAAATGAACAAAATGGGGGAATAAAAGAAAAATAAGGAGGTGTAAATAGGAATGTTCTTTCAAAATATCAAGTTCATGAGATAAAAAGGCCAAAAAAGATGGGGAAACTAAATGACAAGTGATTTGCTTGTAACTTAGTAAGGGTTCCCAAAATCCTTAAGGCAAAGAAGTGGTCAATGTTTTTATTCTTTTCTAATTACCTTTTGAAATGTTTTTGGAATTATTTGAAGTATCTCAACTCAATCAAGAATGATGAGACACTAAATGGTGAAAGCTCATAAAATGGTGAGAGTGTTCAAACTTAGATTGCTCACAAAATGGTGAGAGTGTGGTTTAGGTTGCTCACAAAATGGTGAGAGTGTGGCTTAGGTTGTTAAAAAAATGGAAAAAGTTTGGCTTAGGTTACTCACAAAATGGAGAGAGAGTGGCTTAGGTTTCTCGTAAAATGGTGAGAGCGTGGTTTAGGTTACTCACAAAATGGTGAGAGCATGGCTTAGGTTTCTCATAAAATGGTGAGAGCATGGCATAGGTTGCTCGTAAAATGGTGAGAGTGTGGTAGATAAGGGTGATTGAACTGACCTCAACAAGTATTGAGTGCTACCTACATAGTCCCAGAGTAGGACCTCAAGTCACTATAGTTCCACCCTTACATCAGAGGAACTTGACTAGTGCAACAATCAATTCAAACAAAATAGGCATAGTTAGTATAAAGTCATAGTATGGTATAAGAAGTGGAAAGTTGGTATGTCAAGGTTTAATGTTGCCCTTGGTCTTCCCATAGGCAGTTATAACTAGGACATAATGACATAGATCAATGGCACTAATTTGCCTAAATGTGGTTATAATTAGTAACAAGACTGGTTGTAAGAAAGAATAATAAATGAAGGATGTAACTACCAAAACTTTTGTCACATGGTCCCAAAATATGAAATTTCTATAACATTATGTTTTTGAACAAACTAATGAACTGATCAGATACCTCGATGCTAAAATTTTGTAATGAATGACAAAAACTAAGGTCGAATCGACTAGGTTTTTCGAACACAATGGGTCAACAGGTTAGAAGTGGAAAGTGGATATGGCAAAGAGGATGGATAAGAATGGTACTTATACAAAGAATAATAATGATAAAATGGCATAATTGAAATGGTATTTATAGAGAATACACCTTAGAACTTAAGCATAGTACCGCCTAAGATGAATAATATTCAACTCTAGCAGTTCCTCTCCATCTGGTGTGGTAAGTTTGTATGCTCCTAATCCATAATCTATAGTGATGATGAAAGGCCCTATCCATTTTGGTTTTAATTTCCCTTTATGTTTCTTCTTGGCTATGGTATTATTTTAGTTATCTTTAAGAATAAGATCACCAAGTTTAAATGTTTTATACTTCACATGCCAATTATAGTGACCTTTGAGTTGATTCTGATAAGCTTGAAGATTGTTGAGCATGGTCGTGTGCTTCTCATCCAGTAAGTATAGATCTTATAGGTGAGTTAATCGATAGTCATGATCATCCAAGACATGCTTGAAAGAGATATATAGTGAAGGCAATTTGACCTCAATGAGAAAGATGGCTTCATTTCCATAAATAAGTGAGTATGGAGTGGCTCATATGGGGGTATGATGATGGTACAGTATGCCTAAAGGGTAGGGAATATTTGGAAGTGCCAGTCACAACTAGCATCATTAAATATATTTTTGAGAATATTGACAATGGTTTTGTTGGATGCCTCAGCCTGACCATTACATTGAGGGTAATATGTTGTAAAAAAGTGTTGTGTGATGTTGTATTTAGTACATAACTGGTCTACATCTTTGTTCTTGAATGATCTTCCATTATCAAATATAATGTTAGAGGGAATACTGTAGTGACAGATGAGGTGGTTGAAGATGAATTTGGATATTTTCTTTTTAGTCATGTAAGTGAGGGGTATAGATTCAACCCACTTAGTGAAATATTTGATGGTGGTAAGGATATGTTTATGGCCATCAGATGAATTCAGGTTAAACTTCCCAATGAGGTCAAGTCCCCATGTAGAAAATGGCCATGGTGTCAACATCAGTTTTAGAATTTTTTTGGGGGCATGAATCAGATTAGCATGTTGTTGACATTTGTCACACTTCTTTACATATGTAGTGGCATCTGTATCTATTGTGGGCTAATAGTAACCAGTATGCAAGAGCTTTTTGGACAGGACTACCCCACTAGAATGGGCTCCACATACTCCATGAACTTTTCTTAATGTTAATGTAGACTCTACCAAAGTTAAATAATGAAGTAGAGTTCCATCAAAACTACAATGGTAAAGGGTGGATCCAAGTAGAGTATAACAATTAGAATGATGAATGAAGGTCTTGGTTTGTTTTTGAGAGAGGTTAGGTGGTATAAATTGGTCATGAAGGTAGTTCTAAAGGTCTAAGTACTATATAGAATTATGACCAACAATATCACAAATCATAGAAATAGTTGAAGGTTCATGGGTTGATATTGACAAATTTTTTATGAGGAATTGATACTCTCTAGCTTTATCTATTTGTCAAATCAGTGAGCCAATAATATCCATGGAATATATAGTTCTATTATTGGACCTTGGTATGTCCTCAAACTGAATGTTGGTAATTTTTTGTTTAAGAGTGTCGATCATGTCTTTATATTGAACTAGCTTGCCATCTTTGGTTTGAAAATAATTTGTAACCTGATTGATGATTAATTGAGAATCACCATAAACTTGGAGATGAGATATATTCCACTACACTTCTTGTCAAAGTCCCACCATAAGTGATTCATACTAGGCCATGTTATTTGTATAAGGAAAGTTGATTCTAAATGATTTAGGGATTAAATCCCCATATGGTTTAATAAATAATAAGCTTGTCCATGATCCATGTGCAGTGAATGAACCATCAAAGTAAAACTTCCAAGGTTACTCCTCATGGGGTGTATCAATAAAGATCATGATGGATTCATTAGGAAATTGAAACGTGAGTGGTTGGGTGTTTGTGAGAGGTGTTTTAACAAGTTGATCTACAAGAAATTATCCTTTAATTGCCTTTTGATTGACATACTCTATGTCATACTCACTGAGAAGCATGATCCATTTAGCCATTCTACCTTTCAAAGCTATTTTAGACAGTAGATACTTGATTGGATCTACCTTTGAAATGACCATGGTTTTATTTTTCAATATATAATGACATAGTTTCTGAGATGTAAAAACCATGGCTAGATAAGCTTTTTCAATAGGCACATAGTTATGTTCATATGTAACCAAGGTATGACTTAGGTAGTGTAGAACATGATCCTTTCCTTTTTCATCATGTTGAGCTAAGAGTGCCCCTAGGGCGTGATCAGTAGCTGATAGGTATAAAAAAAATGGATTTATTGGCATAGGAGGTAATAAAATAGGTAGATTGACAAGATAGTCTTTAAGTTATTAAAAACAAAATTGGCAGTGATCATCCTAGTAAAATGCAACTCCTTTCTTCAAAAGGTGTGTAAATGGATGGCACGTATCTTCTAACTAAGAGATGAAGCATCAGATTGACCAGATCTTACCCTGCAAACTATGGAGTTGCTTTAAATTGGTTGGTGGTGACATCTCAGTTATAGCATGGACTTTAGCTAGATCAAATTCAATACCTCTATGAGATACAATGAAGCCAAGTAATTTTCTTGAAGTTATACCAAACACACATTTCTTTAGATTGATTTTGATTTTATACTCTTATAGTCTTTCAAATATCTTGTGTAGTACTATTGGATGGTCAGCCCTGGTCTTGGATTTTCCTAATATGTCATCGACATAGTCTTCAATAATATCATGCATCATATCATGGAATATGGTAGTCATGGCTCTTTGATATGTAGTTCCTATATTCTTAAGGCCAAATCACATCACCTGATAAAAAACTGTTCCCCATGGAGTGGTGAACACTATTTTATGCTAATCCTCTGGTGATATTCATATCTAATTATATCCTAAAAAGCCATCCATGAGTGAAAGCATTTCATAACCTACCATGGATTTGATAATCATATAGATATTAGGAAATGGAAAATCATCTTTAGGACAATCTTTGTTGATGTCTCAAAATTCAATCCAAATTTTGATTCCTTCAATATTTTTGCTAATAGGTACTACATTGGAGATCCATTCTGAGTAGTCAATGGATAAGATACATCTTGCTTCTAAGAGTTTTTTTGACTCTTTCTTTACCAATATAGTAATTCAAGGAAAGGATGCATCTTACGTAGCTTGTGTTTTACTAGTTTGGCATCAAGATTAACCATAAGGTGGTGTATAACCAAGGTGGGGTCTAAACCCAACATGTCAGAGTATGCCCATACAAAGATATCTACAAATTCTCTCAACAGAGATGTAAAGATGTCACATTCCTCCTCAGTGAGGGATGTTTCTAATTTTATCCATTTTTGGTCTGACAAAGTCCCAATGTTTACCTCCATGGTATCTTCGACTAGAAGGGTCGAACCATCTTCTAGGATAGTAGGCAATGAATTGAGCTATTGGACTATATCAAGGTCCTCTGTTAGGAATTTCTATTCAACTTATCCTAGGCATGATGAATCTGAATCCCCTAATAGGAGATCTATCCATGTGACAAAAATAGTCAAAAATTATTGAAGTATTTGATCAAATACTTATTGTTGCACAAAGCTAAAATCATATCCATAGGCAAGTTTATCCTTGGTGGTCTCCTAGTCTAAATTTGAATAAGAATGAACACCCCCATCTAATGACACTTGAGATAGGTTTTTACCCCTAGATTAGCCTTTATTTTTACTTTTTCCCTGGTCAAAAAGTGCCTCAAAGAGGTTTTCACTTTGGGACCTCATTGTTTTAATTATTTACTTTTGGCTAAGGGTGTTCACTCACTCTCCAAAATAGGCTATAGGATCCAATGTGATTAGGAATTCTGATTTATGATCTCCCAATACGACATTGTCTCTAAGGCCTAAGAAATCATAGAATGCCTCATAATTCTAGAAATCATCAATAAATAGACTAGATTCTTGTTGGTCATAATCTATCAGTTGGGGGTAATATAATGGTAATTAGTTGCAATGAATGGCAAGGGTAAGGGTAAAAATGGAATTATTATCAAACAAGTTGGTTTTAGTTAGGTTATCAAAGGTAAGTCTATGATCAGACTCTACTTTACTGTTGATATTATCATCACTAGTTGTTGGTTATGGAGTTTGAATAAGATATGTGAGGTCACCCCCAGGTGGTTTAAATCCAAGTCCAAAAGGTCTTTCATACTTAGTCATGGAAATTGTCTCGATGGTTCCTTGCTCATTCGATCTAAGGCTTCTTCCTTTATAATTATGATGCTCTATGATAATATTAGGAGTAGGATACTTTGCACTTTTATAACAATCAACTTGGTTGCCATTGTATAACCATGATTCATCCCCTTCAAGATGGTTAGGTCCTAGGCTAGATGCTGGTATAAATGTGACAGGTCCCTTATTTTTTTCTTTTATTGCCAATGCATATGTGGGATGACTTGAGGTCACCCAAAGGTTCTTGGATTTTGAGGAAGATTGGAAATATGAAATGTATCATGAGTCACATATTCTCCTGGTCTATTATTTAAAATGGTGAAATGATTATAAGCTTCAGGAGGTGGCATGTGGGAAAGGGAATCCAAGGTATTAGGATTTATGCAATTATCTAGTGAAGGATCAATAAGTATATCCTTTCCTTTATCCTACTTGGAACTTGGATTCATGTCATACTGATAATTATTTCTTTGAAACTCAACATCAAGATGTTTGTAGTGCTCATATGGGTGTAAATCTCATGGAATATTCACCTCCATCCCTGAGTGATAAATCTTGATACATTGGTGCAGTGTTGATGGGACTGCAAGAATCTCATGTAACAATGACCTGCCTAAAAGCATGTTGTATGATAACTCTAGATCAAGCACATGGAAAAGTGTATGATGGGTCAAGGCCCAATGATAACTAGAAAACTGATGGTGCCTTAGGATTCTCTTTTTTGCTTATCATTGGCTTTGATAGTTATCATTTTTGGCTAAAGATCTGTCATTGTGTACCCAAGAAGCTTGTTGAGCTTGAGAGACACTATGTTGAGGCTAGATCCATTATCTATAAGGACACATTTCAATTTATGTCATTTTATATAAAATTATATGTGTAATGGATTGTTATAGAGTGAGCCAAGGGAAGACATATCGCTTTGGTTGAATGTGACTTGTTGGGTTAGAGCTAGGTGTCCAACCAAAGCTTGAAATTTATCAGGGGTTATGTCACTAGAAATAATGGATTGGGTCAATAACTCATTCAAGATGTTCTTGTGGATTATTTATGTTCATAGTAAATCTAAGATAGAAATTTGTGATGGTGTCTTCTATAATTTTTCCACAATATCAAACTTCTTGTTTTGGTCAGTAGTGAATGGTTTATTCTAAGGCTAAACTATTGGTTGGATGATAGGAAAAGTGGTAGATGGTTGTGGGCCTGGGATAGTAATCTTTGACCTCTAAGTTTTGATTTTAGAATCAAGATTAAATACTGGACCATTATTTCTAACTACTATTGGAAGTGGTGTGGGACTGGATAAGACAAGTCTCAGTTACCGATGTACTTGCATGTGGTCACATGGTGAGAATGAGTTGTCATTATAAGATCTAAAAGTAGAAGTCCTACTTTGATGGTTTGCTTATATGCATTCTTAGGTCAAAGAAGGATTATCCATGTGATTTAGTTGAATATTATTATTTATAAATGGTCTAGGATGATTAGTGTTTTGTCTGGGATTAATAGAGATATTATTAATACTACCCCTTATAATATGACCTATAACCCTATTTTAGTCATGTGCAACTACATGGTAGGTTTGTTGGTTGTTACCATTTAGACCTTGGTTTTGTTCATTATTTTGTGGATTTTGCTACTAATTTTGTTGAATTTGTTAGTTTGGCCTTTGATTTTGTTGTTGCACTGGCCATGGTTGTTGTTGTTGCTGATTATTTTGTTGTTGTTGATTGTTATGTCAAGGAAAAGGGTTTTGATAGATCTCAAGAGTTTGATTGGAAGTGGAAGCACCATTATCTAATGTTATTTATTCATTCTCCAACATATTCTCAATTAAATGCTTGATTTGGACACATATTCATATATTATGTCCGTTGACTCAATGATAGTCACAAAATTTATTTTCATGATACCAATCAGGGTAAGGAATACCTTGCAGATAATGCTTTAGTATAGGCCAAATAATTATATTAGCATTAGCAATCTTGAAAAATATAGATTTAATAGGTTATCCTAGGTCACTAAAGACATGATATGCAAGCATGGTTCTCGTAGAAGGAGGGGTTTGTAATGGTAAGGGCTACTATATTGATTGTGTAGGTTTTGGTTTTTGTGCTTATGACATTGGTTGGAGAGGTTGTTGGGTAGGAGTAATCTGAAAAGGTGGTGTGGATGAGGTTTGTATAGTATACACATGATGAGATTCGGTTACTTCATTTCCCACAACATTCCTATTTTGATTGAATTGGTTTGGTCTTTCTTGATTATTGACCTATGCTAGTTATGATGCTTGTGTTTGATTAGCATGTTGGTTATTTCCTTGATTGGTACCTTGATTTTCATTATTTGAATTTATATTGATGACTCCCTTATTTATGAGTGACCTCTCCATCAACAAACCTTTATCAATGATCTCTTTGAACATATGCTCACATTATAATTTCAGATGATAGGCTATCTCACTATGCAAATTTTTAGTAAACACAACAACTAATTTTTTATTTGGTAAAATATGAGTGAAATGACTTGCAAGGGCTCTCCATAATTATAAATAATATGCAAAACTCTCCCCAGCTTTCTATTTTGTTTGTGTTAAGTCTACTAATGAAATATCATGCTCGAGATTATAGGAAAAGTGTTGCATAAAGTTATCAAAAAGATCATCAAAGTCTGTTATTGAATTCTTGGGAAAATTTAAAAACCACTCTAAGGCTTGTTTAGCCAAGCTCCTTGGAAATAATAACAAAAGTTATATGTCACTATATGCCACTAGTTGACATGTGATAAATAATTTTGTCAAATGAGCCTTAGGATCACCTTTCCATTTGTATTTATCAAACTTCATTGGTTCATATCCTAGAGGAAATGGTATTTACAAATACTCCATGTTGAATGGATAGGAACATACATCATAAAATTTGAACTTTTTAGTTTGCTTCTCCACCTGAATAGTAGCAATTACATCCTTCATTTGTTATAATTCTTGGGAGAGGAAAGTGGAAGGGACATTAGTTTGAGGGAGAATGTTGGTTTGGGCAAATGGTTGAGAGGTCATAAGTGGGACACTTTAACTAGGGTATGATGTCGATACCTATTGAGGTATATTGGCTTAGTTGGGGAATGGACCAGGAATATGCATACATGGATTAGGATTTACTGTAAATTACACATTTGGTTGCATAATATTCTAGTTTGGGTTGGAAATAAAGGTTTAACTTGGAGGATTTTATGACTGGGATGGGGGGATATAACTATATTGTGCCTACCATGGTTTAAAAGGGACATGCTACTGACTAATCAAACCTTGTTGTTGAGTGGGAACTTGTGGACCAAGACCCTATCTCTAAATTTATGGCACATTTTGAACCATCAATTATCTAGTAGGTACTTGAGAAACATGAGGACCTCCTTATTGCAATAATCCTTGTGAGGAAGTGAAAGTCTATTACAAATTTGGCATCTATCATTGACTAATATTTGCATGTTGTTGACTAGTCATTGCTTGTTTTTGAATTGGCATATTAGTTTATGACTAAAAAGGTATGTTCATCATTACCTGGTAAGGTGGAATATTTGTTTCCCCTGACCGAGCTGGTAATGTATTCATCCTTTATTGTGTTTATACACTAGACTGTGTCTCTTGTTGTGGAATACTACTCACTACCTATTGAGGAGGAGTAGGATTCATCACATTATGTCATTAAGGTGTGATATTGGCCATTTTTTGATTACCTAACCTCATAGATTGTATAGTTGAGGAAGTAATTGGTTGAGATTGGGGTGTAAAAAATCTTGTCCCTTGGTATGATGACCTATTCATAGGATTAACTACAGGCACATGTTGTTGGATAGTTGTTTGTATGTTAGTACCACTTTGATCAAGATTGGATGCTATTTTCACATTGTCCACTATGTTTGACTCATTATTTAGTGTAGAGGCTAAAGACACTTCTTCAATAAATGGCATATGTATCAAGTTATCTATCAAAGTGGTTTGTATAAATATGATTGAACTCAGATTTTCTTGTCCAATTAATTCCATCAACACTCCTATTGAGGGTACTAGGTCAATGAGAGGTTTACTTCCCTTGTTCATTTGATTGAAATCATGTGCTAAATTCAGGTAGTTTTGGTATGTGGTTTGCATTTGGTTAAAGTGATCTTCTATGATGCTTTTGCCTTGATTGGATATATTGGAGTCTTGATACGTTGTTTGGACTAGAGCCATAGGATTGCTAGAAGAAGCCTATTGATCATAAATGATATTATGGGGCACTCTTACTAGACTTGGTAAATTTTTATGGGGGAAGCCTACTAGAAACTTGGCCCCTACCTCTATGGCTATAATTAAAATCTCCTATTTATTCTCTAACAAATTTTACTCAAACAAAATGGATCATACATGGAAGTTGTATTAGTAGAATATAACTATTGAAGTACTGGCTCATCCACTACAGGTATCATAGACAAGTATTACATAGTTTATTTTTGGTCCTATTCTAAATAAGGTGGTGTGTTAACTAAATACTTAGCTAATTAATCTTATCTGTGTTCCCCTAATTAAGTATTATAAGAGGGATAAGACTCTATCTCATAAGCAATATTATCTACACAGGGGTCTTGCACCATTTATTCTTGTGTTACTACATTACTAATCCCCAGATTGTACATGAGTCTACTACGAGTGTAAGAATACATGTTGGGATATATAGTCAATTCTTTGTGATAAAATTCAAAGAGTTATATAAAATATAAAAAGGACAAAGTCTAAAATAGATGATGCTTCAACTTGGTTATAGATTTACCAAAAGGATCAACAGGTTTATGCAGAGGTTTGTGAGGAAACAAGCTAGAGTGAAGTATCTAATGTTTCAATTTTCTCACAAAGATAAGTAAAATAGACCAAAAAATTGAAATACCAAAATCTAAGGTTGAAGTGTTTCAAATTAGTGTAATCTAGGAATTTAAAAGTTGTTAGGTTTTTTAGCCAAATGTGGCATCAAAATCTATGCTCAAACAAGGCATGTTCTAGGACTCTTGGCCAAATGATGTCAAAAGCTAGAATTTGAAAATAGATGAAAGTTTTAATCTAACGGATTTGAAACACTTCTAATAAACACTAGGCATTTGATTCTTGGTCATGAACTTGATCAACTAGGTATAAGGTATGAATAAAAGGCACTTTAGTAATAGTTTATTTTCTCATAAATAATGGTATAGAACTTTGTTATTTTTGACAAACAAGCTAAACAAAGGTGAACAATATAACGGTTCTTTAGACAAAGGATCAAAAGTACACCTAGATTGGCCTAAAAATGTAGGAACATATTTGGAACCATATGCAAAAGGATCTATGAAACAATTTTTTGAAATGTTTTGGGTAGCATAATAGCACTATACTACCCAAAAAGTTGTGATAAAAAGGTTTCCTTCAAAAACTTTCTAAGGCAAAGATGCTTTCCTACAATTTTGGTAGCATAACAATACCTTTCTTGACTCAAGATGTTGTCGTGTATATACTTAAAGTGAAAGTGTTTAGCACAAAATGACTTAAGTCTATCAAGTGATGATAATTATTATGAGTCTTAAACAACCTTCAACCTAAATTAGAAATTAAACCTAAGTTCCCTCAAGTTTAGTGCAAATGGTGAATCCACTTAACACATCAACCCTGTGAACTTGTAAAGGTATAATTTTGAATTTAAATTATAAGTGAAGGACTTTAAAAACTTTGGTAAAGGTCTAGACTCAATTGGGCAGAATAACTAAGCCAAAGTAGATGATATGACTCTCAAGATTTTGATAAAATTTGAACAAAGCAAATGGATGGTCTCACACAGGTAGCATAATGCCTCTTTGTTCAAAGGAAAATGAGGACCATGTGTTTGGTTTTATATTATTTATTTATACTAATTTTAGACTCCAAACAAGACTTTAATCTAGGATAAGACCAACTAACTAACCATTCTTAGATCCTGAACTGACAAGGTTGCTTGGTATTGTTAGAATCCATCAATATAGATCATTTGAGATGATTTTAAGTGTTCTTCCAAAAGTAAATGTGCATTATATAGTAGATTTTTTACACCCTGCATCTTTCAAATGACAGTACTGTGACATGGACCTTGAGGCACACCTTGCACCAACAATACTTCCATGGTAAGTGGGGATTTGTCTAATATCTAACAAGTTTCTAAATGATCTAGGGGAATCAATTGCACAATGACTTTAATGCCAAATAATGCAAAAGAAAAGCATAGATTTTAGGTCTATATCACTTGGCTTATTTCAAAAAAGTCTAGTCATTTTTATAACCACTATATCTTACTGTTCACTTAGTGTAGTGCGATGTCCAAAGTGTCACTACGTCTCATGTGTAACTCCAAAGGATCCAAATGAAGTCAATATCAGGAGATGAAAACCCAAGTCAAAACTTCCATAAATAACTTGAAAGAGGTGATGAAGTCCCCCTCGCAAGCCAAGATACATAAATAAATAAAACATGAAAGTAGAAAGACTTTAGGGTCAGTTTCAAGATCACCCAAACTTTGATGAGTTTTTGGGGAGTGCTTTAGATGACATTATTTATAAGCTTGGACTAGCCTATTTACAATAGAAATGGCACTTTTGATTCCAAAGGTTCCCTATAGGGGAAAAATGGAAGAGTATACATGTAACAAATCTCTTTTTTATAAACAAAAATCTAACTAAACAACTATTGCAAGTAAGAATTGACAAGTGTGTTCAATTTTAAACCCAAATGAAATGTTTGGTGGTGTTCATTTGACCCCTTGATCTTAGTTGCAAAATTTGAAAACATTCACCAAAAACATCTAAAAATTCTTTGTTAAACACCAAAACAAAGTTCCTAATCAAATTTTAAGCATAAAAAAGTGATTTAAACATGTTTTGATCAAATATCCCGCTTGGTCCTACAGTAAAAATTTTAACATGTCCTTTAGCTTTGAAACCCTTTTGAGTTTGAAACAATAAAATTTAAAAAAGTAGGTATCAAGTCTATGTTTTTAAAAAAACATAGTGATTGACATCAGTTATTACCACCGATGTCAGTTATAACTAACTGAGACATGGTTGATGTCAGTTCTGCTAACCAACATCAGTTAAGTTAGTGACTAATGTCAGTATTTTTATCAATGTCAATTACTGTGTAAAAATTGTGGCAACCAAAAATGATAAAATAAAGTTATTAAATCAATTTTCAAGAGTTTTAAAGGCTCAAATGAATATTTTAAAGTTGTTAAATGATCTCCTTTAAGTGTAGGATGTGTCTAGTCCTATTACACATGTTATTATGAAATACAACTAATAACATAACATCTCTAGGACTAGACACTAGGGAGAGCTTAGTTAAAAAAATAAAATGATAAACACAACTAAAAAGCAAGGAATGAAAACACGATAATTCCTTCACCTTCCTTGGAAGCTCCAAATACATTTGTAGTGGTGGCTTGCTTGGCTTGTGCTCATGAAGTCCTTGGTAATGGAAGCTTGGATACCTCCATATCTCCTTGGCACCTTTGGCTTATGGCTTGGCTTGGCTTGGAATCAATTTGGCATGGTAAAACTAGTTTTTTGAAGCTTTTAGAACCATTTTAGAATTATAACTTTGCATAATCAAGACTTAGAAATGATGTTTTGAGGCCTCCTATATATAGATTTTTGGATTTTTTTAGAATCAACCTCAACTATCCATCTCAAGATTGAGATGTGTGGTTGAGGATTAATTCAATTTTTATAATTAATTTTTTAATTATCCTCATCATGAAATTAGAAGAAGGGGCAATTAAGAGGTATGGAGGGCATCATGGAAGGCATGGGAGGCATGAATCCTGATATTTTTTGCATTTATGGCCTAGAGATATATTCCCAAGAAATGAGGTCACTTGATGATGCAGATATTCAATATTCATTTCCAAAAATAATTACTCAACAAGTTTCCATGGAATTATTAATTAGGCCTTGATTTAGGTTAATTATCTCTTAAACATGATTAAGCACTTTGTGCACAAATTACCCAAATTGATCAGAATGCCCTATTATTGGTCATAAATTTCATTGGATTAGAATTAGAAGTCCACGCTAGATGCATTGGATTCATATTCCCATTTAGTATCTTTCCAATAATAAATAACAAAGGCATGCATCTTGTGTATAATATTTGATAGGAAAGAGCAATCCAGAGCATGCAGGTGCAATTTTGACATTTTGACTCAAAATGATCTGATAAAAGTTAGCTAGCCCATAAATTGTATTTCCCCATTTAGGGATAACCTAGCCAAAATCGGCACTTGAATATGTCAGTTTCACATCATTTAGCATGTTTTGGTGTTTTTAGGCTAAATTGTGCATTTTGGGTGGAAATTGGCCAAAAGCTTGGTTGGAGGTTATCGGTGGCCATTTTTAGGTGTCTACATTTCACATTATGTTTAGAATTTTTTTCTATTTTGGTTCTTAGATATCTATTTAATTATTATCATTTATTATATTTTTGTGTCATTCTTTGCCTTAGTATCTTTATGATTATTTGACCCTTATTTACATTCCCTCTTTCTTGGGATGAACATTTACCTTTGCCCTCTTTTGGTATGACTAACACTTTTATAGGTGATTATTTTAGATCCCTTGTAGGTTAGTATGGCTTATTTAGTGACATGACTCTCATCAAATATTCCCATTCCTTTCAAATCACTATTTTACCTCTTTGTGATCAGCTATGAGCATATTCATCATTATATCAATTATTGCATTGGTATATGGTACTTTCAATTAATTTCACTCCAATTCAACATTAATTTTAGTATCTCATTTTTAATTAGCTTAGTTAGTATGTTTTTATGTTATTTCTTGAATCACCATCCCATGTTACACTCACATGACACGTGATGAGATTGGAGTGGGACATATGTATACACACAATATTTTTATAAACTTTATCATTTACTAATGCTTTATCTCTTGTATGAACCCATCAAGTTTTAATATCTTTGAGTGTTTGCCTTAAAGTGTACACTAAGAAATGGTTGGATATACTTTTGGTTCTCTCAATATTTTTGGTCTCTATACCATTACCTAAAACCACTATAAGTTGATTTTTTCCAAAACTCTAAGAAATTAAAACTTGCTTATACACTCCTCTAAGCAATTCACCTTCCAAAATATCCCCTAACTAAGAATTCACCCAATTGTATTCACTTTATTAATATTTCATATTGGTTGATCTTGTTAGGTATTGAACATAGGTTATGAAACTCTATCAGCCTAAATGACCTAGTTTGAGGCCTAATCATTATCTTTCCTACCAAACAAGATCAACCTATCTGACCTTATCGACTAAATTTGTGAGAGGATATAGGGTCAATCATTCAATATAAATATCCCCTTCACTTCAATCCAATAGATAGGAACATTCATTTTTTGCATTATTATAGCTCATAATTCTACTATTTCTACACTTGAGGAGTCATTGCCTAGGCTCTTGCCTTGGAAGGTAAGAAGGTTATCTTGTGGGAAAGTCTTAGATAAAAATAAATATTATTTTATCTTATAGCTTAATTATATAGTATGAGACTCACAAATCCACAACAACCTCTTGAAAAACACCATTGGCCAAGGGAGATATTGAGGCATGACTAGTTGAATTCAAGGTGAGTATTCCTAACTTTTACTCTTTCATTTAGTAGATAGATATTGTACAAGGTAATTTGATGAATATTTTACTCCTTGCTTATTTTACCTCTATATTTAATTGAGTAGAGTTATCTTTTCATGTTTTTTTATTTAACTATCCCCCTTTGTGCTACAATCTTTAGTGAGCACTACATTAGATTTATTTTATGTATTATAGGCCTAGTTAGGGTTATTACATTATATCATTTGCCTAGAGGATTTGTAACCCTCTCCTTTAGTATTTTGTATTAAGATACCCCTTAGTTAGGATTAGATTATCTTAATTGGTCATTTCCCAATATAAATAGCTATGCAATGAGATTTTTGTTAAGATTACTTTCTTTGAGCTAGTAATCCACTAAGTAGGACAAGTTGTATATCCATCCTAGTTTGTTGCATACACTATTTACTTTAAAAAATTGCTAACCCATATATCCATGAACTAATATGATATGCTTATGCTAGTTGTTTATGATTCCATGCTTTCCATTTTTCACTCCTTTGAGTGTCTTGACTTGATTTCTCTTATCTTATTTGTTTGAGCATTTAAATATGCTCCATTGCTTGTGACCCCCCTGCCTTTATTTTCTAATTGTGATATTTGAACATGTCATAGTTTGTTATATATGAAAATTTGAACATGTCATTATATGATTTGTGAAAAATTGACTAAGTCATGTCCCTTCAATTATGCAACATTTGAACAATACCCTTGTATAATGTCTCTTTAGACTATTTCCTTTTGTTTTACTTTTGAGTGTTATTGTGCGTGTACTTGATTGTTTGTTGATCTTGAATTTTTACTTTATAGACATTTACATTATCTATATCATGCATATTAGGACTTAATGTGATCACGTGTTTCCTATTTTAATGATATATCAACCTAAACTATTCTTCATGTATGTTACATGATCCAATACACAACTTACATAGTTATCTTATCCTTTTGAGGTAACATAAATACCAATTTATACTTCCCTCACTTAAAAATTGGGGGAATATTAGTGGCATGTCATAGAGGAATGTATTACATATTTTTAGAGTTTAATATTTAATGGAGGTATGTCAAGAAGGCATTACCTCCACACTTATTCAACACTCAACATATCCAAATTATAGTGAGGGGATGTTATGGAAAAATGTTCTCCACACTTACACTAGCTCTTAGATTCTTTATATTTAGTTGAGGTATGTAATGAAAACATGTCTTGCACACATGTACAAATTTTAAACTAGCCAAATTTCATAGTTATATGATTTAGATACACATTTGTAGCAACATTATATACATTGTTACCATTATGATACCTAGAATTCAGCTTGAGACATATATGAGGTGCATATGCTTGTAAATGGCACCTAAAATTATAAAATAAAACAAATTTATATATTTCAAATAATACTATAGACTATTATCATACCCATGATGGAATTTTATGGATTGTTATTGAGCTAATCTACTGCAGTAGGTAGTTTTCCTTTTTAGGAGGTTGAGGTGATTAAATCACTAAATCATACCAACTTTATAAGTTAGACTTTATTAAATCATATAGATTCACCATATTTATAGGATAGAGTGATTAAATAACCTACCCTCTATTGAGCATAATCATTGATGTCTGAGATTGGCATTGATGTCAAAGAGAGCATGAGATATTACTGCATTAATGACAAAGAAGTTGTGTTGAATGGGCATGTTGCAGAGACCCAATGAGTGTTATGTGTGCTTATAATGCTTATGAAAATGAAATTAATTCATCATAATAATCATATGAGTGTCTAATTTCAAGTAGTCATCTTTTTAGATATGGCTAAGTAAGCATATTGATGACATCATCATTTGCATGTGTGGTAGTGTCAGAAGGAAATGATCACATGGTGATGTTAAAGTTTATGCCTAATTTTTATGATCTAAGATTCATGTCATGAGGTTGTGTATATAAAAATATATTGAGGTGCAAATTTGGCCTTCTAAGTAGATTATAGTGTTTCCCATACTTAGCCAAAATTACAATATCAAAGATATAATGGTGAGCATTCAAAATATCTAACAACAAGCATCTAAAAGTGATAGATGAAGATCCAATGATGATAATTTAATCATGTGATGAATATCTATGGTGAGCAATTAATATGAATAGATAAGGATCTAATGGTGATCATCTAACTTGTTAAAAATAAATCAAAAGTGAGAATAAAGTTAATTTATTAAAGATCCTAAGAATGAATGCAATGAAGACATGTTTCAAAATCATGGAGTTTGAGAAGCAGATCAATGGTGCACATTTGATCAAGCAAGATCAAATATCAATGATGAGTATGTGATCATGCAGATTATGATGATCCACATCCCTTCTTAAGGATATGTCTCCCTACTGAGGTGATCATCACATGCCACATGTCTGACTGGGAATCACCTCAGGTGTTTCATGACCAACCATATAGGGATCAGGAAGAGGACCCAAATCACTCCAGAGCTTTTAGTGTGATGGCTAATCCTCTATTGGTATCAGAGCTAGGTCTTAAGGTTGAGACCCATGGAAGCTGGTGGGCATGATCCACATCCCTTCTTAGGGATACATCTCCCCACTGAGGTGATCATCGTACGCTACATGTTCGACTGGGAATCACCTCGGGTGCTTCATGATTGGCCATATAGGGATCTGGAAGAGGACCCAAATCACTCTGGAGCTTTTGGTGTGATGGCCAGTCCTATATAATTAGAGGACTAGCCATCACACCAAAAGCTCTAGAATGATCTAGGTCCTCTTCTAGATCCCTATATGGCCAATCATGGATCACTTGAGGTGATTCCCAATTAGACACGTGGTGTTTTATTATCACCTCAGTGGGGAGACATATCCCTGAGAAGGGATGTGGATCATGCCCACCAACCTCTACAGGTCTTAACCTCGAGACCTAGCTCTGATACCAATAGAGGACTGGCCATCACACCAAAGGCTCCAGAGTGATCTAGGTCCTCTTCCAAATCCTTATATGGCCAGTCACAAAGCACCTAAGGTGATTCCTGGTTGGACACATGGTGTGTGATGATCACCTTTGTGGGGAGACATATCCCTAAGAAGGGATGTGGATCATATGATCTAATGGTGTTTATTAGGTTAATAAGTCAAAAGAATGCTTCAAAGGCTTGTGGGGCTACCAAGTGGCAAAAAATCATTGAAGATTGACTATAGGGTGCATAAAAGGCACATAGAGTTACCAAGTGGTATGATCTTAGAAGCACAGAGCTAAGATTAATGGTGAGCGATGCAAGTTAAAGCTAGGAGAATTTTAATCAAATCAATGGTGCTTATTAAAGGTGAAAGATTAGATAGTTTTACCATTCCATTAATTTAAATATTTGATCTAATAGTTGCATTTTAAAGTTGAAACAATTAAATGTTGATCATCGTATCATGGCATGAAGATTTAAGATGACCAATATTTAAATATCTATTTATCTCAATGGTCAGGTAGGGGAACACTCAAAAAAGCACTAAAATATGACAAAAAGAATAATATATATTATTTTAATCTCTCTAAGCTACATTAAATGGCATTTAATGTATATAAAATATTGGGCCTGATACATGCTAAGAATATCATAAGTTAGAAAATGATGGTGGTAGTGTGTGGCTCAATAAGTAAGAGACTTGTCAATAAATAAAGATGAAATGAGTCTATAAAAATAGATAAAAGTGAAAAAGGACCAAGTGTGAACGTAGAGAAGAAGTGAGACCTAGATCTAATGCATGTATACATCATTTAGGACATGCATTCTATGGGTGAAAGAAGAGAGGAAGGGAGAAGAATTATAAGCAAAGAAGAAGAGTAGAGTATGAGTAGTTGCAGAATAGGTTTGTAACATAGAACTAGATTCATTTAAATCATCTTGTAATTAGGAGTTGTAGCTCCATAATTTTCATTGTAAATTTGATTGGTTGGTGCCATGAGGAAATTTGAGTTGGTGCTCAGTTAGGGAGTAGGTGCTTTCTTAGAGTTGGTGCTCTTAAATCAAGATATTGGTGTCTCCTCAAGGTTGGTTCCCTTAAACATTATAACCAATGAGGTTTTATTTTGAGGCTAGATTAGGAAAATATATTCTAATAGCAATTATCACCTTGGTTTTTCCCATATTTGGTTTTCCATGTAATCTAGTGTTAAGTCTATTTTTTTGTGTGTGATCTTTGCATATCCTTTCTAATTTGAACTAAAAGTGTTAAAGGACTAGTTTTAATCAATCTATTTATTCACCCCCATTTTTAGTAAATAGTTGTGTTCCAACAATTGGTATTAAAGCCCTGGTTCCTTAGAAGAAGCTTAATTAGCTTAGGTAAATCTTGGAAAGTGAACATAAATGGCTAGTCAAGAAGGCTCTTCCTCAAACAAAGCACCTCTCTTTGATGGATCAAACTATGATATT
Organism: Torreya grandis; assembly: GCA_037957365.1. NCBI lineage: Eukaryota > Viridiplantae > Streptophyta > Pinopsida > Cupressales > Taxaceae > Torreya > Torreya grandis. The sequence continues at coordinate 1,272,809 of JARHVA010003044.1, forward strand.
TGGAGCATTAGAATGGAAGAATATTTATCTTCATTAGGGTTTGATGTATTGATGTCTATTGTAAATAGATATGTAATTCTTACTACACCTCCTACTTATCAAGCTAGAAAGAAAGCATATGAAAGTAATGCTAAGGAAAAATATGCTATTCTTTGTGGATTATCTAACTTATAGTTTTTAAAATTAATGCATTGCCAAAATACACGTGATTTTTGGAGAAATTTGAAGAGAATCTATACATAAGATGATAAGGTAAAGCAAACCAAGCTAAAAACTTATAAAGGTAAGTTTAAAAGTCAAAATTAATGAAAAATAAAAAATTGTAGACTACCTCCTCAGAGTAGATGAAATAGTCAATGTAGTCAGAGGCTTTGAAGAAGAAATTAAAGATTTATTCATCATCAAAAAGTTCCTAAGATCTTAGCTATGTAGGTATGACTCTAAAATCTTTGTAATAGAGGAAGCAAGAGATCTAGATATACTCACTATTGATGAGTTGCATAGAACCTTCATAGCCTATGAGATGAGATTTGGAGAAGAAAATACTTCCAAGAGAGAAACTACATTCAAAGAGGCCAAAAAGGAAAAAAGTAAAAGCACCTACATCCAGATCTAAGGAGACTGATGAAGAAGAAGCCAATTTTGTTAGAAAATTAAGAAGAGGGTCTAGAAAATACAAAGGTAAGTTACCCTTTAAATACATTAACTATGGTAAGATAGGACATTTTGCTTCTAAAAGCCCTTATAACAAAAAGGATAACTCTAAGCAAGAAGAGGATAGTAAAAAGATGAAACCCCACTACTTTAAGAAGAAGAGATTCTTCAAAAATAAGAAAGGCCTATACACAAAAGAAGATAGTGATTCATTGGATGATTGTGATAGCTTAGATGATGACCATGATTGTGCATTTATGGCTAAGGGAAATTAATTCATATTCATGGCATTAAGATTAGCTTCTAAGGATCAAGAAAAAGAAGTTAAAGACTTTGATGAAGAAGAGGAAGGAGAAGTGGAACTAGAGGGTGAACTCATTTGTGTTCTAAATGAAATTGAAAGGATGAGAAAAGAGAACTCAAAGTAGAAGAAGAACACACAAAAGGAAATTTAAAAACTATCCAAAAGTCTTAAAATTTTTGATCAGATGGTAGTTAGCCTAAAGACACAGTTGAAGAAGCTAAAATAATAAAATATGTAGTCAAATTTGAACTAAAATCTAAATCTGATGAATGCATGAAGTTAGAAGCAAAAATAGTGGCTTTGAGAAAAGAACCTGAAAAATATAAAGAACAAATATAAAAAGGTCTGAAGCTGATAGGAGGTTTAGAAATTATTTATGAGTTGATAAACTCTCAAAATCCATCAAAAGAAAAATCTGATCTTGGTTTTGAAAAAGGGAAAAGTCCCATAACCAGTACATCTGTAAAATCATATGATAACTTCATAGCAAAAGGAGAATCAAGAATAAAGAAGAAGAAAGCTTGAAAGAATGCCTCCATAGATACAAAGATAGACACAAGAACTACTGATATGAATAAATTTGAAGGAGAAAATAAGCCTAAAGAATAGAAGAAGAATAAGTCAATCTTTAGAAACTCAAGGAAGATGTAGAACATAAAGCGAACTGATGTAGAAGGTTTCATAAGGGTGAGAGACTTGAAGAAGATAGATTTAATAAGACCTCCTCATCCTACACAAATAAATGCTATGATTAGGTATTCCTTATTTTTTTATGGTTATTATTATACCTATAATCAGTTTGGTCATATGACTAGTGAATTTAGAGTTATACCAAAAAGGAGAACAAACTTTATGAGTAGAAATTCATTTTCTCCTTTGGTAGATATAAATGTAATATGTTATAACTATAATAATTTTGGTCACATATCTAAACAATGTACAACAAACTTTTTAAGATTAAAAATAAAAAATAAAAGGAAAGGCATGCCCCGAGTGAACAAAGCTTCACAAGTCTCTGAAAAAGGGAAATATAAGATAGAAAAGAAAACTAAAAATGTGTGGAAAGTGAAAGATCAGAAGGGTGTAGAATCCATGATTACTCAAAATTCACTCCATGTTAAGGAACAAAAATAGTGGGTAATAGATAGTGGTTTTTCAAAATACATGACTAGTGATAAGAGCAAGTTCATCAAACTAAGTAGATGTAAGGAATGATCTATCAGTTTGGGAGATAATATTGTAGTAAACACTTTTGGTAGAAGAACCTTGAACATAGATGGAAAATTTCATATACATGATGTCCTTTATGTTAAATGATTAAAACATAATTTGTTATGTGTCAGCCAAATGTGTGATAATGGATATAAAGTCACATTCAATACAAAAGGTTGTACAATAAGGAAATATAGGAGATTAGTTGTAGAAGGGAAAAGACCTAAAAGCAATATTTATAATCTTAGTGAAGTGAATGCTAATAGCTATTTGATAGGATAGGTTTATGAGTGTTGGTTGTGGCATAGAAGAATGGTCCATGTCAACTTTGATAACTTGGTAAAAGTGAGCTCAAATAAGCTTCTTAGACACATGCATAAGATAACCAAACATGTAGACACCACTTGCAAGGAATGTCAACAAGGCAAGCAAAAAAGGGTCAGATTTCAAACAAAGGAGTATACAATTACAAAGACTTTAGAGTTAGTTCATACCTAATCTTTGTGGTCCTACTAAGATAAAAAGATTGAAAGGAGAAAGATAATTCATGTTTCTAATAGATGATTACTTAATAATGACATGGGTAACCTTTTTGAAGGATAATTCTTGGGCATTTGAAAGACTCAAAATATTTAGGTCCATGGTTGAGAAGGAGATTGGACAAAAAATAAAATGCTTAAGATCTGATAGAGGTGGAGAATTTACCCCAAATGAGTTCATAGAATACTATGATAAGCATGGAATCAAAAGGCATTACTCTATAATGAGGACTCTACAACAGAATGAAGTTTTTGAAATAAATAACATAACAATCAAAGAGATGGCTAGAACAATGCTAAAAGAGTCCAAGTTACTTGATGGATACTAGAGAGAAGTAGTATAAACATGAATATATATTTTGAATAGAGTTCAACTGATGGTAAACAATGAAAAACCCCTTAAGAACTATGGTATGGAAGACATGCCTCTATTAAGTACTTCAGAGTGTTTGGTAGCAAATGCTACATCAGGAGAAAAGAAGATAACCTGGGAAGCTTTGACTCAAGATGTGATGAAGGAAAATTTCATGGTTATTCCACCTAAAGTAAATCCTAAAAATGCTACAATAAAAGGATTGAAATAACTGTAGAGAGTATAAATTTCAAAATTGATGAAGGCTGGAAACATGTTAATCTTGACAGAGATACTTGTAAAGAAGAATCAGAGTCTAAAGAAGGAGTAGCTAATGAAGAGCCTGAGGAAGTAAATGAAAAGGCATGTGCAATATTTGTTCATAAGGATCATCCTATATAGTAGATCATTGGAATTAAACATGAAGTATTTCAAACAAGGAGAAGAGTTGCAAATAAAAAGGAGAAAGTAAGTTTTATTCGAATATATTAAATTGAGCCTAAGAACTATGTTGAATCTAACAAGGATGAGAATTGGCTAAAAGCCATGGAAGAATAACTAAGAAAAATTGAAAAGAATAAAACTTTGGAATTAATTCTAATACATTTAAATAATAATGTAATAGGTACATAGTGGATTTTTAGAAACAAGCTCAATGAGGATGGAACTATTATAAGGAATAAGGCCAGATTGGTGTGCAAAGGATATGCACAAGTTAAAGGTATAGATTTTGAGGAAATATTTGCTCTAATTTCTATATTGGAATCCATAAGAATGTTTCTAGCATTCTCTATTGATAAGAAATTCAAAGTCTATCAAATTGATGTCAAGTCTACTTTCTTAAAGGGGAACCTAGAAGAGGAAGTCTACATAGAACAACCTGAAGGTTTTCAGCTATCAAAAGAAGAATATTATGTTTACAGAATGAAAAAATATTTTTATGGTCTAAAACAAACACTTAGAGCATAGTATTCAATATTAGACTAGTACCTACAACAAAAAAGACTCAATAGAGGATGTGGAGATAACAATCTATACTTCAAATCAGAAGGTGAGCATATGTTTATTATTGTTATCTATGTAGATGATATCATTTTTTATGGCAACAACAATAAAATGTGTAAAGATTTTTATACTCAAATACAAAATTATTTTGAGATGTCCATGCTTAGATAAATTTATTTCTTCCTTGGTGTATATATATAACACAAATTGATGAAGGGATATTTATATCTAAAACCAAGTATGCTATGAAAATTCTCAAGAAGTTTGGAATGGAAGACAACAAACCAGTAGGTACTCCCATGATATTTAAATGTAAATTGAGTAAAATATATAAATCCCATAATGAAAATTAGACTATGTATAGATCAATGATAGGTAGCTTGTTATACCTAACTACATCAAGACCTGATATCACGAAAGAAGTGTGTATGGTTGAAACTTTTTAAGTTGCTCCTAAAGAGTCACATGTCAATTCAATGAAAAAAATCTTTAGATATATCAAAAGTATAGTTAACTATGGCCTATGGTATCTTAAATGTGAAGATTTCACTTTGACAACATATCAATATGTTAATTGGGTAGGAAGTGTTGATGATAGAAGATACACTAATGGTGGTGCATTTTTCCTTGGAAACAAACTTATTTCATGGATGAGCAAAAAACAAGAGTCAGTTACTCTTTATATAGCAGAAGCAAAGTATGTTTTAGTAGTGGCATGTTGCACTCAAGTCTTGTGGATGAAATAAACACTTAAAGACATCAAGGTAGAATATAAATCACCTATCTCTATTCTTTGTGACAATTCAAGTGTTATTAATATATCAAATAATCTAGTGATGCATTCTAGAACTACGCACATTTCAATCATCACTTTTTAAGAGAAAAGGTTGTAGAAAAAGAGGTCATAAAGGAATATGTTCCAACCCAAGATCAAGTTATAAACATATTCACCAAACCTCTTCCTAAAGAATAATTTGACTATTTGAGATATAAATTGGGATTGGTTGCTCCAACAACACATCACTAGATCCTTGTAATAGTGCATGAGTCTAGGGGGAGGATCATAGAAGATTTATTAGTCCCTAGAAGAAGAGAGAAAAGGCAATTCAAACTCAAAGAAAATATTACATAAGAAATAAAATGATATTAGGGGGAGTCTTCTAAGCTCTATGAACAACTTATTAGGTCCAAGGATTAGAGAATTCCAAGTTCAGATTGGTGTATGTCAAAGGGGGAGAAATTTTTTTCATATGCTTGAAAATATGTAAGTATCATGAGCATATTAAATAGTATTTGAATGCATACATGATGTTAAGGAATGATTTTTGGCTTGTTGAGGAAGAGACCCTTTGTCATTAATTTCTAAGGGGGATAAAGATCAAAATGAAGGTGCTAATATGTGTAAGAAATCATTTTGAGGTTGTTTTCCATAAATGATAAAGGGGGAGATTATTGAGCATAGTCATTGATGTATTATATTATCATTGATGTCAAAGAAAGCATGAGATACTAGTGCATTAACGACAAAGAAGTTATGTTGAATGGATATTTTATAGAGACCCTATGGGGTGTTATGTGTGCTTAAAATGCCTATAGAAATGAAAGGAATTCATCAAATTAGTCATATGGGTGTCTAGGTTCAAGTAGTCATCTTGACAAATATGGCCAAGTAAATAGATTGATGACATCAACATTTTCATGTGTGGTAGTATCAAAAGGAAATAATCACATGGTGATGTTCGATTTTGTGCCTAGTTTCTATGGTCCAAGATTAATGTCATGAGGTTGTGTATAACAAAAGATATCAAGGTGAAAAGTTGACCTTCCAGGGAGATTATAGTGTTTCCCATACTTAGCTAAAATTTCAATATCAAAGATATAATGATGAGAATTCAAAATATCTAATGGGCATCTAAAAGAGATAGATGAAGATCCAAACATGAGCATTTAATTAGGTGATTAAGATATATGGTGAGAAATTAATCTAACCAAATAAGGATCTGACAGTGAGCATTTAACTTATTAGATAGAGATCAATGGTGAGCATGAATTCAATTTGTCAAAGATCTTGAGAATGAATGCAATGATTCAATGTGTCATAATCATAGAGTTTGAGTAGAAGATCAATGGTGCATGTTTGATCAAGCAAGATTAAAGATAAAGGTTGAGTGTGTGATCATACAAATTATGATCCAATGGTGTGTATTAGGTTAATAAGTCAAAATAATGCTCAAAAGGAATGCAAGGCTATTAAGTGGCAAAATATCATTGAATACTAATTATAAGGTGCACATAATACATGTGAGGATACCAAATGGCATGATCTGGAAAGCATGGATCTAAGATCAATGGTGAGTGATGTAAGTTAAAGTTATAACTTCTAAGAAAATCAATCATGCATATTAAAGGTGAAAGATCAAATAGTTTTCACATTTCATTAATTTAAATATTTGATCTAATGGTTTAATTTTAAATCTAAGATGACTGGATGTTAGTCATTAGATCATGGTGCGAAGCTTCAAGATCTATGGCTTGAATTTAAAGATCTATCTATCTCAAAAATTAGGAAGTAGAACACTTTGAAAAGCAATATAATATGACATAGAGAATGATATAGATTTTTTTAATCACTTCAAGCTACATTAAATAGAGTTTAATGTGTATAAAATACATGGACTAATACATGCTAAAAATAACATAAGTCAGAGAATGATGGAATTGGTGCATGGGTCAAGAAGAAGGAGATTTATTGGTAAATAAAGATGAAATGAGTCTATCAGAATAGAATGAAGTGAAAAAGGACCAAGTGTGAATATAGAGAAGAAGTGAGACCTAGATCTAATGTAGATATACATCATCTAGGACACACACTCTGTGAGTAAAAGAAGAGAGGAAGGGAGAATAATTAGAAGCAGATAAGAAGAATAGAGTATGAGTAGTTGTAGAATAGTTCTATAACATAGAACTAAATTCATTTGAATCATCTTGTAATCAAGATTTTTAATTACATAATTTTCATTGTAAATCTAATTGGTTGGGGCCATCAGAAAAGCTGAGTTGGTGCTTAATTAGGGAGTAGGTGCTTCCTTAGATTTGGTACTCTTAAATCAAGGTATTGGTGTCTCCTAAAGGTTGGTGCCCTTAAACATTATAATCAGTGAGGTTTTATTATGAGGCTAGATTAGGATAGTAGATTATATTAGCTATTCTCACCATGGTTTTTCTAATATCAGGTTTTCCACATACATCTAGTGTTAAGTCTATTTTTGTGTGTGTGATATCTATATATCCTTTTTAATTTGAACTGAAAGTGTTAAAGGAATAATTTTAATAAATCTACTGATTCATCCCCCCCAATCTTAGTAGGTATTTTTTTTCCAACACCCTTACCAAATATGCAATTTGATTTGATGGTATCACTCATAATTTCTAGGTTATAAGTACAATTGGGTTGCATAATTGAGATAAGGTCAATAATTGTGTGAAAATTTAATGTTTTTCAAATATTGGAGGTATGTTTTCATCCTCTGTGTGTGTGTGTGTGTGTGTGTGTGTGTGTGTGTGTGTGTGTGTGTGTGTGTGTGTGTGTGTGTGTGTGTGTGTGTGTGTGTGTGTGTGTGTGTGTGTGTGTGTGTGTGTGTGTGTGTGTGTGTGTGTGTGTGTGTTTGTGTGTGTGTGTGTGTGTGTATTTGCGTGTGTGGGTGTGTGTGTGTCTATGTGTGTGTGTGTGTATGCTTCAAGGTTTCAAAATTTTCCTAATCTTATCTCCAATTATTCATAATGAAACATCTCTTTAAATCAAAATGCCAAAAGGCAAGATTGTTACATCAACACACAAGTGTATTCTAAACCTTGCTCTTTTTAATTTTAATCATTTGAAATTATTTAAATTTCATATTTCATACATTTATTATATACTATAACATGCTCTTGGATATAAGTTAGTCACTATTAAAGCACTCAATTTGGGCTCAAACAAAGTTAAGGTATGTTATACACACTCAGGTATGCAATGTTTTTTCCTTTAAAATTGTAATTTCATTGTTAGATTAAATTTGCGAGGATGTAGACACTAAATATAAATTATATAACACCTCAATCCTGTAAACTTGGAAAATACCTATCATAGTTTTACCCTTCATCTATAATACCGAACCACTACTAAAAGTCTTGTGTCTACTACCTATTTATGCCAAATTACTTATCTCTTAGTCCGACCATATGTTATTTTTATGACCAGTCATTCTATACTATGTAAAATTATCTAAACTTTATCATTATCCTTTTTTACCAATTGTGGATCTATACTTGTTTTCTCGCTTTCCAGACACTTGGGTCACAACCAGATGCCTACATTGACATAGGTGTCCCTTTTATAACTAAGTGTCAAGTGCCCAAAATTCATCCAATTTTCAAATGTAATGTATCCTTATGGTTGGCTTATGTGTTGTAATGAAATATATTTTCAAAAATAATTGGTATATATACAATATCAACCCTCATTCATTCTTCACCTAGAATATTCATATCTCTCACATGTATATAAATAAAATAACTATCAATCTAGTGTTCAAGTGAGAAAAGCTTTCCTATTCATTAAGATTTCTATATCAATCATAAGAGCAGTCTATCTATCAGGTATGAAGTATTGATAGAGGAACCCAAAAGCCATACCAAGTTACAAATAGTTCTCTATATTTAAATAATTATCACATATTGGATCTTATACACACATAATCCAACACATATGGGATAACTACATAATTTTTAGGACCTACTAAAAGTATCAGCTATGTATTAACATCGACAAAGGGTCCTTAGGGAAGCTCAAAATTATGTTCCCACTAACCCATTTTACCCATAATCTTTTAAAATGTGAGGAAGTTAAGGTTTTGATCATTTGACGAAGAGTGACATCCTATGTGTATGATATGTATATAGTGGAAGAAAAGTGATATAAAACCGATAAGGTTCTATTTGGGCACATAGACATCTAGTCATTATTCCATATAGGACATCTACATCCATATTAGATTCCTAAATTGATGTAACAATCTTGACCTGATGCAAGCATCCAAGGCCACATAATGCAAAATTCTAAAATCTAACAATTGTCTCAGGATCCTAATCTAGCCAAATTCAATCCCATTTCAACCCAAATTTGCATGTGCATAGTGAACCAACTAAGTAATCTTGCTTCTAATTTATCTCAATATCAATCAATGGTTGTAATTGTTATTTTTTGCTTATATCAATATTTAAAGTCAAAATATTATTTATCTGAGATTGTAAATTAATTTCCCCCTATAGATATGTTTATCACCCTTTTGATTAATCATTTATATATCCTTAACCATATTTACCCTTTTATCAATCAATTTAGGATTAAACAAATTTATTCGGTATTCAAACTCGAATTCATATAAAAAGGTGAAATTGTCACATTAAATGACAAAAATATCAAATATTGGATGCTAATCCTCAACCTAAAACTAGATTCATCTCTAATAAGTTTATTAAAGATGATTTAGTTGAACCTATTGATCTTTCCAATGGAAAATCAACCTAGATATTGAATCAGGGATATCATTATTGGTATACAAGATGATAGGAATCAAGAATAAATAACTAGTAATGAAGCATATTTTGATGTTGATAATTAAAAAAAAGAAAATCCTTGGATACATGGTAATCCAAATAACATAGGGAAATATCTTGGTAAATATTCTTCTTTAAAATAATTAATATCCTATGTTTTGATGAGATCATATTGAATCTTTTGAATATCATCTAGATGCCTTTAATTTGATTTGTGTAACTATTAGAATAACTAATGAAAATATTTATCTTAGGGTATTTTATCAAACTTTAGAATTTCAATCATATCAATCATTCATTAGTCTAATTGCTAAAGTTATTAATACATGGAATTATATTGAAGATTGGTTTTAACTCTATTTTAGTAAACTTAAAGAATACTTAGAGTTAGTCAATGATCTTGTAAATATTTCCATTGATCTAGGAAAAACTATTAATCTTTTCATTACTAGATTCAGTAAGATGAGATAAAAGATACCGCATGATGTAAATCCATGTAAAAATATATCAAAAATATATTTTTACTAGGTTTTCACTTAAGTATAAAATGGCATGAGAAGATAAATATATTTCAAAATATATATCTACTATCACTTTCTATATTGAATACAAAAAGAAACTTAAACACATTGGTTTTAAAGAATAAGATTTTACAAGTCTAACATCTAATGATGCAAAAATTATAAAGTCCATATATAATAATGGAAATCAGTTGGTTCTCATTAAATGGTAGTTAAATGAAAAACCATCATCATCATGGAAAGTTTCAAACATTCAAAAAGGTAATAATGAATTAAAAAACTCATTATTGTCATGTTTTCGAAGTAAATCATGATCCTAATACTTGTATTGATGTCTAGAAGTTTAAACATCTTATCCAAGGTGAATATAATATTGATATTGACTTGGTTGACAATACAAATATGTATAGTTATAATGAGTCATTAGGTGAAATCAAAACTGATAATGTTTATGTTGTTCAAATAAGGTAAAATTACTCTAATTCTTCCCCTAAAACTAATTGAAATATAGAAAGACCTAAAAATAATCACCTTTCCACTTTGTAGCCTTATTCACAAGATAATGGTAAAGCTACTAATTATACTATTGTATATAATATTTATGCAAATTCTTAGTAGACTAATCCTTTACTTACTAGATTTAACAATGCCCAATATAAATTTGCATATAAAATCCAAACATTATACTAGAATTCATCATATAGATGTTGGACCTTATAATATTATTGATGATATGGAAACTATTAAGGTTTTGTTTTTTTTACTTCAAGCTACCACTATACCTAGTCAACTTGAAAATATTAACAATATGGTTAAAAATATGACTAATGAAAATATAGTAGGCTTTTAAGAAGAAACTAATAATAATGAATCTGATTTTGCTTTTACCCAGTACAATTATCCTCCTCACTACATCACTCCTTTTATTTATCCATAGTAATTTATAATAAAGTGATCCATAATTTTATTTTTGATATAGGATATTCTAAAAATATTAATCCTAAATTCATCATTGATGAAATAGGCATATCCTTTGAAATATATAAGAGAAACTTACTAGTTTCAATTTTTATCAAACTAAATTTTGTGATGTATAGTTTATTCCTAAACGCTCCATTTAAATTACCCTAACTCTAATTATTTCATTCAATCCCTTCATTCATATCTAATTACTTTTTCATGCAATTACTTGCTTGCATCTTAAACACTCTTCTTGAACACACTTCACAACACTAGGATCATAACCCTCTTTGAAAAACATAGTTTACTCCTCTCTCTTGAATACGTGTCACCATTAAACTACCTCTACACACACTCTCTCTCTCTAGTATAAACACCATCCTCTCCATATACAATTTACACAATCTCATTCTCTTTTCTTGTTTTTAACTTACTCTATCTTATATAGCTTCATAGGCTTAAAGGTCTCATTCATGGTTCCATGGTTCTTGAATTATTACATGGGCTCATATTCCTATTTATATATAAATTTCAACTTCCATACACATCCAATAAAATCACACAATCTCAAATTTAGAACTCTCACCCAACTCACTCTTTCTTCTTTAAAGTCTCTTTCTTTGTATCCCTATTTTCACACAAATATAGATGGTTTGAAAAATATACATATCTTATAATAAAAATAAATGAATATTTGAATACCCATCATCCTATTATATTTCATCAAAAATCTCAAGTGACAAATCAAAATAGAAGTACTCTTTCTCTTACCCCCTTCTCGATAATTAGGTCTCTTTAGGCCTAATTAGATGCCACAATACTAGATACTGTAATGTATGGTCATTAATCAACATAAAAACTCATTATCACTCTATATCACCTTAAAATACCATATATTCCAAAATTTCATCAAACTTTAAGGGTGGAAACTCAATTTATGTGAGTTTCAAGTTCAAACCCTAGGTCTTGGTTTGTACAGGTCTGTAGGTGGCCTATGAAATACAAAAAATGTTTAAAAGAGTTATAAATACCTTTAAAAACTTATTTAAAATAGTTTTCATGTATTAAATAATCATAAAAAGGCTCTAAAATGTTAAGTTACATAATTATGTGTATACAATAAGACTATGTGTGGAGGTTTTGTTGTCACTTACCCTTTGATTGATTTATGAGCCTCAAAATGGCTTATTCACATCAATAAAAATTTATTTTATGTATTTATGATTCAAAAATTTTATAAAAACTTAAACAACTACCAATAATATTAACTTACTTGTCCATCTTGACTATGCATTGGTAGAATTGCTTCTAATGGAACTATGTGAGCTTATACAAATGTTTGAGTTCAATATTAAAATAAAAATGGTTTATTTTTAAAAAAATGATATTAATCATTAAATATATATTTTATGACACCTCAAAGACCTTAAAATCTATAATTAACCTCAAAATAGACTCTTAATTATCTTACTTGTCGACTGTGCAAAACAAAGCCATCAAAACTTGTATAATGCAACCCTTGAACCTATAAATGAGTGGCCATAACACTTATTATTTAAATAATAAAAATAAAAAATTATTTTACATACCATTTATATCAATTAATCAGACAAATGTTTTTCCAAAACACTCTTTTCCTTATTGGTCTTGTTGCTTATTAACATGTCATATACAAAATGTTTAGAAAAATAGGCAAAGTTATTCAAATTTTCATCTTTCATTCACTCTAACTATAGATAATACACCTATCTCAAATATTCTTAATATAATACCATTAAATATAACAAATTACATTCAATTATCAACCCCTTATTATTCCAAGATGTAAAAATAACTTCTTTTTTTTGCCATCTCCCACGTAGCTGGTAGTTACAACTTCATGTTTCTTGGCTTGCATTGATTTATTATGACTTGAGAATTTGGAGACCATTAACACACCTTCCTATTAACATATATTACCATTTAAAAACATTAATAAACATCTTAATTTCATTCAACACCCCATAAGGCCTTATTAAAAATTCAAATTTTCAAATCTTGCTTTTTGGCAGGAAAACCTAGAAGAGATAATAAAACACCATCTCAAGACTCCTAATATCTCCAAAAAATCATAAGGGTCCAAATAAGACCTATAACACCCAAAAAAAACTATAAATTACTAATATTAACCTCTCAAACATAATATCACCTTAAGTCGTCTTATGATGCTCTGCATCATACTCCCTAAGTGAGAAAATTTGAGTTCCTACTTAAATACACCTTGTCCACATTATTCATTATTTTCAAATTCTTTCACTGATGATATTATGATATCCTCTTGATTTTGATCCTCTTGTCTTTCTCTTTTATTCTCAGTTATTTCTTGTATCTTTGTCTCCTATCCTTGTCTTTCTTCTTTGTTAATTCATATTTTATCTCCATGGAGTACATGACCTAATGCAACTCTTTGTCCATTGCATATTATATATCCTCCATATATAATTTGTCTTCACCGTAATTTTCCTCAAATTTTTGGTTATTATTCTTTACTCTCACTTCTACTCCATATATTTATTCTTCATTTGTGATGCTTAGTTTATGCACTCTTTTCTAGTCCTACTTCTCAATAATGCTCTCTCCTTGGTCTTCATTATCTAATTTATTATTAGGCATCTTCACCCTTGTCATATGCTCCTTTATATCCTATTTGGCTTCATCTCATGCTACTCTACCTTCTCATGGTGGGCCTTCTCATATTTTTATTTTTCATCTTGCATTGGCATCTCCTTCTCCAATTCAAATTCATAAAAACATAACCATTATTGGCAACTATATCTCTCACTATCATCGTGCATACCTTCATCCAACTCAACTACACCATTATCTATTGAATTCTTACCTTATTCTGTCTCATTTTCTTGTTCCATTGTATATGGATTCTCCTTGCCTTCATACTCTCTCTTGATTTGGATACCATCACTTCATAAAATAAATATATGTTTTCTTTTGTCATTTGCTTCCCATATTATTATATATTTTATGAGGTTTCAACCCTTATCCTTCTTCATTTTTAACTATTTCATGATATCTATAATTTCCCTACTTATCCTCATACATATGTCCTTGTGTTTTCTCTATATTTTTATGCTTAGTCTTTTCAATCTTTATTACTACTGCACCTTTGTTTTTATTCTTGTATTATTATTTACAATACATTGTGTTTTGGACCATTCCTTGTTTCTGAATTTCATCTTCATCTTATTAAAAATATATATGCATGACTTCCCAATCATCTTCTTCTTCAACATAAGCATGTTATTCATGTTTTTTCTTCTTCATGATTTGAATTTTTATGTCCTCAAAATGGACTTCTTATTTATTCACCTTTGTACCCACATGAACACATGACAAAAAATCATCAATTTTAAAATATTGAGGCTTATTTGTCTCCATATTCACCTTCTTAGTTTATTTTACCTCCATGACTATCTCATTATCCTTAAGGTTCCACTCACCTTCCTCTTTTCTACCAACTTGTTCGTCCATCATAAACTTTTTCATCTCCTCCTTGAGATGCCTACTTACTAACTTATTTTGCTTCTCATTGTCCCTCATGACAATCTTTATTCTTCTCCTAATGAGTATCCTTATAGGCCACATAAATACCTTCTTCCTCATTACCCAACCATACCATTGTCTCTCTTATTCTTACATGATCTCCACTAAGATATTTATACTCAATAGCCTTTGATCTATCTCACTCATATCTTCAACAACCAACCATTTTCTATTTGGGTCTTCCTTATTATTTCTCTCATTGTGGTACTCTAACTTCTCCAAGCCCTTCTCTCCTTTGCCTTATTTATCTTCATCTTCTCACAAGTAAGTCTTTTTCACCTTACTTTATTGTTTTAACCTAGGTTCTCTCCTTTACCTAGTCTATTGACACTCTTGTCCAAGTCTTTTTCACCTTAGGATAACAACTTTCTTCTTTGAGTCTTTCGTATTTCTTTTGAGCTTCTAATAGCTCTCTTATTAGGACTAATATATCACAAATTCTTATGTTTTTATTCTTCTCTAACTCATTCTTACAACTTAACTTCATGCAACCTAAAATATAGATCTATCATATTAAGAATCATGAATTATTTCAAGAGCTTACCTACTCTGATACCAGTTGATGTAGATATGATGCCTACACTCTCCATTTCCATTACACCTGACTCTAATTCTTACATTCAATCCATTCATTCATAGCTAATTACTTTGTCATGCATGTACTTTATTGAATCTTGAAATCTCTTCTTGAATACTCTTCAAAACACTAGGCTCATAACCCTCTTTGAAACCCATAGTTTACTCTACTCTCTTTAAGACATTTCACCCTTCAAACTAATTTTTCACACTCTCTCTCTAGTATAAACACCATGCTCTGCATATATAATTTCCACACCCTCATTCTCTTTTCTTATTTCTATCTTGCTCCATTTCATACAACTTATGTGTTAACTGTTTAGTATTTAGTGAATATAAATCATATGTTTTTAAAGAGTTAATTATATTAAACTAGGCTATAAATATGTAATAAATGTAGCCATTGATCTATTATAAAATTGACCTAATTTAAATTTTCTAAAAATAACAATAAATAATATAAATGAGAAAATAGTTGGAAAATGACTAAGATAGATGATCTAGAGGCTAAAAATTGAGGTAGATGTTGGTCTGAGTGTCATAAATAGGATATTAGTGTCATAAAACCTCCTATATAGTATCACCCTAATTAGACAAAAGTGACCTAATTATACATGTGGTGCTAGTGTCCCTATTTTGGTAGTGGTGTCTTATGTGAAAGATTGTCTCAAAATTTTGGGTGTACCTATGTCTATATATGTTAGGTTTATTCTTATGTGCACAAGTTTTAAAACACTATATATTTTTTATTTTGATTGAATTTATGATCAAACCCTAATCTTCTATGATGTTATGGCATCTGGTTGATACAAGTTAAAATGTGTGTTTATTAATGGGGTAGGTTGGACATCCTCAACACCCCACTGTGATGGGATTTGACTACATACCAATACTCCAAAGATGAATCAAGCCTGATGTAATTCTCCCCTCCTAAGTTCTAGTGCAAGTGTAAGTGAAGCTAGTATGATAGTTGACTTGAGTGCTTTGAATATTCTTTAGATTGGAAATCTATATAATATAAGCTTAGGAATGATTTAGATAACCTTAATTATGCACAACTTATTATGATTTTAAATATGTATTTTTCATATAATTTCCACCCAATGGTTGGAGGGATAGAATTCATGTATATATTATTATGGTGATTATGTGGATGCAAAAGGAGGTCTAGAATGACCCTATGAGGTATAATATTTAAAAATATATTTATTTATGAAAAGAAGAGGGAAAATATAGTAGCACCATTATTGGGACACTAGCACCATGTGGTACTACTATGCCTATTATGGCACTAGTGTCCAAGTGGTAGAACACTAGGCACGAAGAGTCACAATGCAAGAATGAGGGTTTAAGACTACTTTAAGGATGAATATAGATGCTTGTGGACCATATGAAAGCTATATAAGTGTGATAATAGGCTCTAAGATAGCTCTATGGCTAAGCTATGGATAGGTAGTCTCAAGTAGCACTCTTAGCACTTAAATACTATTTTTAGGTGATTACATTCCCCCCTTTATTCTATAAATGTATCAAAGTGAAATGACTAGGATAAAGGAAAAATAAGTCTACCTAGACTTACCTAAGAGGTGAAGCTCATGAATTTGGGTTTGAGTATGTGAAGCATACTCCAATTCATGTCTTGTAAGTGAAACATGCATAAACCAATCCTTACTTAATACACACACACACACACACACACACAAATTAAAGAAGAAACTAAATAAAGAAGTGAAACTGAGTAAAACTAAGTAGAGGGATAGGAAAGAGGAAAGAAATGAATAAACCTCACTGGTATGTAAACCAATGCATGAACCTGGTGATAACCTTTGTGTGTGCATGTATGTAATGATCAATCAGTGAATAGCTTGAACTAAGTTGATGGCTTTCTCAATACTCATGTGTGGGTGGCTCAATAACTCAATCCAGTTTTGAATCCATCATTTCCCACCCCCACTTGGTGGATCATAACCTATAAATAGCTTAGATAGGACTAATGGTGTATTTAAGCCTCTCATATAAGTGGCTAAAGAACTCAAGTATGATATGACTCCATCATTGCCTACCCATGTGTAGTAGATGCATCTGAAACTACAATTGTGTGATGTAATAGTGAATGCCTAACTAGGAATGTCATCTATAGAACCACTCTAGTATATTAGGTAACTTAGGCCATTCAAGAATGCCAACCACTGTAGATGGATTAAGGCATGAAACTGGTTCATAAATTGTAATATGATGTCAAGTGTATATAGCATAGATAATGACATGGAATTTTTTATTTCATATGATCAACTAGTGTGTAAGTGAGCATAGGTAAATAATGTATCATGCACATACCCCTAAATATGATATATGAGCATATGGATTCTAGACTGAGTTGTAATAATATGTATTTGAGTATTTGAACTAAATATGTGACTTTTCATGCCATGTAATATACCCAAAATCTAAGTAAACTAGCATGAATCTGAGCTAAATTGGTATGAATTTAAACAAAAATAATAAAAACTGATAAATTTATAACTAAACCTATGAAAACATGTATTATACATGTACTTTTCTATCCAATCTAGATTTTTATAAAACTAAGACTATTGGACAGTAGTGCCATATTTTGGATAGTAATGCCATATGGAGCTAGTGTCCCAATTTGGGTGCTAATGTCATACTACTCTAATTTCTATGTAACTATATTGATCTCTATGTCACTATTTCCAACTACATTTACCTAAGTATGATTTCTATAATATGATCTTGTGTGTTAAAAATGTAATGTGAATTCATTATAGGAGCATGATCTATGTGACAAAACCCTATGAATGTCCCCTCTTTTGAGTGGATTTGTTGAAACTATGAAATACATATCCTTAAAATAAAAATCTCGATGAGATGGGTGTTATATAGAGAATTTATGATAACTACATAGTAATCTAATATAATGTACATATATAACATCAAAGTATAATCTAAGCATAGGTTTCTAATGTGTGATGTATTTTATGTATAGAATTCATAAGGGTGTTAAGATAAATATAATAATGTATGTAATAACAAATATGAGTAATAACTAAGTAACTACCTAGGTGATGGGGCATGATGTGGATCACGACACCCAAGTAGGAAGGGGAGATGCATGAGGTCCCTTATGGAATCTAAAATTGGAGTGTGTAACAATCAAGAAATGAGTGTCATGGCCATGATGCATACAAAAAAGTATACATAAAACACACATGAGTCACATAAAGTAGGCCAAGGAGCCACAATACAAGGGATATGGGCACATATCACTAAATATGATAAAATAAGACATATAAGGACATAAGAAAATATCCACATATACAAGTAATAATCAAGTTAGATTAAAGCCACATAGAAGGACATGTTCAAATTCCTACATACACAATCAGTAAGGGCATACATAAGGATATGGGCACATTTCCAAATCATAAATATTGTGAAAATAAGTGGCATAGAGCAAAGGAGCAATGGAATATTTAAATGACCTCAAATAGAAGAAACATAGAGATACAATCAATTATAAACTAGGAAAGCTAGAAATGAAAGTATGCATGAACATGTAATAAAAATCTATGTAAGATCCAAGAAGTACATATGCTAATTTTAAATTAGTAGTAGTCTAAAAAAAAATTAAGTGTAACATGATCAATATCAATATATAACAATGCTAAAGTTGTGATGTAGAGTATATAAATATGAAACCTAGTAATCAAAACTATGTATAGGGTGATCATAATTGGGTGAATGTGTCCAATGAAGAACCCAAGTATCTATGTAAATTCCCCTAGTGAGTAGATAATATCAACTCTATATTATTGTATTGGACTTGAGTCCGATATAAATTTGCAAGCACTGGATAAGAACAATTGAAGCATGTATGTATAATAAAATTGACTATACCAAGATAGATAACATATGTAGTGTCTAGAAAATATAAGAAATGTAAACATAGAAATTCATACAATCTATAATTTTATGTTTTCTAAGTAAAAATTTGAATATTTTTATGTTTTTTTACAATTTTATATTATTTTTTTATTTTATGGATATAAGTTATGTACAAGCAAAATGAAAATGAGTCTATATAGAAGGAGTAAGAAAGAATGAAAGTATACACACAAAGGTAGGAATAATAATAATTGATGAGTCTCATGGGAGACTCACTATCACTATGGCCTATGTCAAAATTAGGAATTGTAATCTCTCATGTAGTGTGATTACTATGATCTAGTTGAATGGTGTTGCAGTATGAATTTAGGTATTGCTTATTATTAAAATCATAATAACCTAGAATGCTAGATGGAATTACCTCATGGTGTGGATTTAACCTTTTTGAATTGTTATTTATAATATTGATTGTGATTTTTCCCTTTAAAAATGTGCTTGTTATAGGAATATGGTGTTGTCGAGGCTCTTTTGCTACAAAGCCTTTTTTGAGAATGCTTGTTGGCTTAACATGATTTTGAATTTTTAACTTAAGTTTTTGATATTTTTGTAACATTTATTATGTATCTAGACTTTTTTACTTGATAAACTATATCTATGAATGATTTTACTTAGGATGTTTAATATATCCCAAACCTTTTTGACCAACATTATCAACTTATAGAATAAGAGAAGTGATGCCTTGGTCCTGCTTGCCCAATTATTGATCATGATAATCAAACTATCGTAGATATTTTTGACCAAACCCATACTGATTTGAAAGTTGAACCTCATTTTGGAGAGGTAGATTTTCATCTCTTACTTGTTTTACCTATAATTTTTTTACTATTTATTGATTTGATTGTGCTTTGTAAACATTTTATTGTTTTAAGTTATGCTTTGGTAACCACTTTTGTACTATTTCTAAGGTTGAACCTTTTTGAATTTATAGATGTGATATTGTATGTATTTTAGATGATGTGTAGTTATTTGAGTCATTTTTATCCATTATCTATTGTAATTTCATTTTTAGGTGTCCATACATTTTATGATATGCATAATAACATCTAGATCTCCTAACCAGGTTTAGAGGAGGTAGGTTGATCAACTTAGCTTTAATCATTTCTGTTAGTATCTCACTTGAACTCTTATTAGACCCTTATAATCTTTTTGAATCACTCATAATATATGCATTATGTTGTACTTTATGATTTGGCTATAAAAGAGTGTTAAGTATAACTTTACTAGGTGTAGATGCATATACATGGTTTACACTAGCATATTCTAAATACTATGTACATGTAATATGATTTTCCAATAATGTGAAATTTTCAATTAATAAGTGATTTTGATTTAGATTTTTCACACTGATAATTTAATCCTTTAGAGTCTTGCAAGTGCAAATCCTAGTTGTTTCTAATTGAACATGTAAGCACACATCCTGTAGGGGAGAGGTGTAGATAGGTTGAGTATGTTATTAATAAAAATAGTATAGGTTTCTTCATCTTGTGGAAGATTGATAACATGGACTTGTGAATCTAGGAATTTGACTCAAGAGAGGATGGTTAGTATAGTTTTAATTCCAAAATGAAAATAAAATTAAAGAAACACACTAATAACATAACATCTCTAGGCTTAGACACCAGGGAGAGCTTAGTTAACAAAAACAAATGACAACACAACTAAAAATTAAGGAATGAAAACACAATAATTCCTTCACCTTCCTTGGATGCTCCAAATGCCTTTGTAATGGTGTCTTTCTTGGCTTGTGCTCATGAATTCCTTGGCAATGGAAGCTTGGCTATCTCCATCTCTCCTTGGCACCTTTGGCTTGCGGCTTGGCTTGGCTTGGAATCAATTTGGCATGGTAACACTAGTTTCTAGAATATTTTAGAACAATTTGTGCATTATAAATTTATGTTATCAAGTCTTTTTGAAGATATTTGAGCATAATAACTTTACACCAAAATAGCTTAGAAATGATGTGGTAAGCCCTTGTATTTATAGATTTTTTCAAATGTCTAGAATCAACCTAAACCATCCATCCTAATATTTATGGCATTTATGGCCTAGGGATATATTCCCAAGAAATGAGGTCACTTGATGATGCATAAATTCAATACTCATTTCCAAAATAAATTATTCAATAAGTTTCCATGGAATTCTCGATTAAGCCTTGATTTGGATTAATTATCTCTTAAGCATGTTTAAGAACTTTGTGCACAAATTACTCAAATTGATCAAAATGTATTGTTATTGGTCCAAAATTAGACTAGATTGGAATTGGAAGGAAATGTCAGATGCATTGGAACCGTATTCCCATTTAGGATGTTACCAACAACAAATAACAAAGGTACGTGTCTTGTGTAGAAGATTTGATAGGAAAGAGTAATTCAGAGCACCTAGGTGTAAAATTAGCATTTTGACTCAAAATAAACTAATCAAAGTTAGCTAGCCCATAAATTACATTGCCCCATTTGGGGATAACCTAGCCAAAATTAGTATTTGAATATGTCAGTTTCAAATCTTTTAGCATTTTTAGGCCAAATTGTGCATTTTGGGTGAAAATTGGTCAAAATCCTAATTAGAGGTTATCGATGGCCTAATTTAGGTGTCTACAGGGCCTAGTTAGAGGGAAAGTAGTTATCACCCTCATGGAGATGAGGAGGAGAACAAGAATATTTCATATTCATAATACATGATATTGTAAATTGAAACATAGTTGTCAGCTAATGTATTAGATCCTCTATGTATTTAAGGGTTTTTTCTTAATTAAATTCTACATAATAGAATAATAGCATGCTAGAGATAGAATTAAATATGATATATAATCAAATTGATATAAATAATCATTGATGCATATGTTTATGTCTTTTTTGATCTCATTTTAAATTAGAGGAAACAAGCATGTAAATGAAAGTATTAAACTTTACAATAAAAAGTGATAAACTTATTATGACATGATTATCATGATTATATCAAAGAAAAATTAGAAGATATATGGATCTAAAATATTAATGTGGGTCTTAGAAGGCTAGAAACATAAACCCTAGGGTTATATAAGGTTAGGTTTTATGTAATGTTTGAAATAAATTAGGTCCACAAAATGTTTTAAACTTTTAGGAATTAGAGAATGTAAATCTTATGTTGTTTAGATACCTACGCATATTAGATAAAGGTAGATATATTCAATAAATATATCCACTAATTTTTTAAAGAATTGACCTAATTTGAATTTTCTAAAATAGAAATAAATAATGTAAATTAAAACTTAGTTATAAAATGATCGAGACAAATAATCTAGATGCTTAAAACTAAGGCAGAGATTAGTCTACATATCACAAATAGGATCCTTATGTCAGAACCCCTCCTGGAAAATATCACCTTAATTAGATATTATCACCCTAATTAGACATATGGTGTTAGTGTTCTCTATGCAGGACTATCCTTAGCTTTTGGGTACACCTATGTCTAGATATATGAGGTCTGTTCCTATGTGCATAAGTTCTAAAACCTTGTATATTAATTTTTTTGACTAAATTTATGAGCAAACCCTAATCCTATATGTTGTTGGGGCATCTAGTTGATACAAGTTGAAAAGTGTGTTTATTAGTGGGGTAAGTTGACCATCCTCAACACCTTGTGTTGATAATATTTTTCTATATACCAATACTCTAAAGAGTGATCAAGCTTGATGCAGTTCTCCCCACATAATTGTTTGTGCAAGTATAAGTGAATCTAGTATGATAGTTGACTTGAGTTCTTAGAATGTGCTTGAGACTATAAATCTAGGTGATATAATCTTATGAATGTTTTAAATGGAAATATATAAAATTAGGATAAAATAGGGATTGATAACCTTAATTATTAATGAATTATTTTGAGTTAGAATATGTATTTTGCATCTAATTTACATTTAGTGGTTAGAGGGCTAAAATTCATGTGTGTGTGTGTGTATATTATTTTAGTGCTTATGTGGGTGTAAAAAGAGGCCTAATCCAACCCTAGGATGTCTAATATTTGAAAATATATCCATCTTTGAAAATATGATGGAAAGGATAATAGCACCATTATTGGGACACTATAGCCATGTAGCGTTATTGGCCCTATTATGTCGCTAGTGTCCAAGTGAAAAAATACTATGCACGAAGGGCCAAAATGCTATAATGAGGGATTTATACTACTTTATAGATGATTAAGGTTCATTTGGATTGCACATAGGCTAGATTAATGTGATAATAGGCTCCAAGATAGGTCTACGTCTAGGTTAAGGATAGGTAGTCTCAAGAAGCACTCTTAGCACTCAAATATCACTTTTAGGTGATTATAGTCTTATATATCTAAAGGTATCATTTATGTTTAAATTGTTATTGAATTATTATATGGGATCATATGGCCAATTACCTATCAATTTCAACTTCTATACACATCCAATCAAATCACACAATCTCAAAGTTAGAAATCTCACCCAACTCACTCTTTCCTCTTTAAGGTCTCTTTTTTTGTAGTCCTATTTTCACACAAATATATATGGTTTTAAAAATATATATATGTTTTAAAAAAACATATTTTAATACCCATTATCCTCTTATATCTTCATGAAAAATCTCAAGTCACAACTCATAATGGAAGTACTCTTTATCTTACTCCATTGTAGGCAATTAGGTCTCTTTAGGCCTATTTAGATACCATACTGTACGGTCATGAATAAAACTAAAAAATCATTAATCATCTACATCACCTTAAAATTCCATATATTCTAAATTTTCATCAAATTCTAAGGGTGGAAACTCAAGTTATGTGAGTTACAATTTTAAACCCTGGGTCTTCATTTGTATAGGCCTGTAGGTGGCTAAGGGCATATAAAAAAGGTTTAAAAGAGTATATACACATTAAAAAACTTATAATACATATAAAATGTCTTACCTATCTTTTTTATCCTCCCCCAATAATTTTTGGTCTTAAACAATCATAAAAAGTCTCCAAAATGCTAAGTTATAGAATTTTGTGTATACACTAGGACTATGTGTGGAAGTTTTGTTGTCACTTACCCTTTGATTGAGGTATGATCATACAGATATATTATTCACATAAAAAAATTATCTTCTTTATGTATTATTCAAACAAGATATAAACGGGGATTGAAGGATGGAGGTTTTGGCTGGGCGCGAAGGGGGGAGTGGCGGCCCGATGACAGGCCCCAGGAGGGAAGGAGAGACGCCTGGGGCAAGCTCGGCAGCTCAGGTAGAGTTTTACTCCAGTGAAAGGACTAAATTAAACAAGACTAATGGCTGCTTACTTAGAAGCAAGGACAGACCTGTTCTGATTATACCCCAAGAGACAGTTCAGGAGGAAGTTGAGTATTTGTCTTCACATACCCTTATCTGCAAATTTTTGGGTATTAGAATCCCTGTGGCAGCTTTGGAAGCATGGATCAGGCGCTCTTGGGTCATTGAAGGGGATTTTGACATCATGCTAGCAGGAAATAGCTACTTTCTGGTAAGTTTTTCTTCTGTAATGGATCGAAATCGTATTTTTGAAGGAGGCCCATACTTCTATGAGCGTGTAGGATTATTTCTTAAACCTTGGCATGTGGGCTTCAATTTGGCTGATGAGCTCCCAGCGTGTGTCCCAGTCTGGGTCCGTCTTCCTCGGCTGCCACTTGAATTTTGGAGTGAAGATATACTCAGGCGAATAGGGGCAATGCTGGGAACACCAGCAGCGATTGCACACCAGTCATTAGACAAAAAAGTGATATCTTACACCCGTATTTGCGTAGATATGGATTTGAATAACCCACTGCCAGACTCTATAGAGATATGCATGGGATCCCTGTCATGGATCCAACAGATTGATTATGAAGCCATTCCCTTCAGATGTAGAATCTGCCATGTATACGGACATCTACATCGTCAGTGTCCTCAGGTTGTTAAAGATTCAGGAAGTGGCCTTGATTCTTCAACGCCAAACACTACTTATGCTGGGAAAGAGACTTGGTGTCAAGTTCGATCAGAAAATGGGAAATTTCAGCCGGAAAGGTTGGGTAAAGGTGAAGGTTTAAAAAATGCGAGCTTGATGCAGGGGATAGGTGATCATCTGCAGGCAGGGCAAGATGGTTTCATACCAGTTAGAAGGCGAGCGAGAGGGCGTGGTCGGAAATGAGGGAATGCAGATAGGCAGGTAGACTTGGGGTTTAATAGGTTTGAAGCCCTTGATTGTATGGCTCTCGAAGATGGGGTTCCGATGGATGAACAGGGAGAGGATATGGAGCGCTCGAAGCAATTTGATGACCTTCATGAAAGTCAAGAATTGATGGTTCAAACGCCTGTAGATAATGTTTTGAGAAAGGAAGAAGGAATGTTAGAGGCTTCCTGTGGAAGAAAAGAAAAGGAAGACAGATGGGCTGATGTGGTTAAGGCAGGAGATGCTGGAAAAAAGGAAAAAGGGCCGGCTTTGGCACTTGGACTAGTTCAGAAACAATTCAAAAAGGTCACCTCGGCAGCTCCGTCCAAAGGTGGGCGAAAGAAGGACCAAGACAAACTTAAAATTACAGGTGATTTGCTTGTGGAGGCTGGGGTTGTAAAAACCTTGGATGAGCATTACCCCCAACCCACTCAATGATAGTTGTATCATGGAATGTAAGGGGCCTGAATAGCTCCCCTAGACAAAAAGCTATAAGGAGCTTGGTGTGGAAACATACTCCGGATATTGTATGTATTCAGGAGACAAAATTGACGGTTGATTCACTTTTGGCCTATACGCCAAATATTTGGCCAACAGGACAATGGCAATGTGTTGGGGCTCGGGGTAGTTCAGGAGGCATTGCTATGGGATGGGACCCAAGAAAAATCCTGCCCATGCATTGGGTTACCAACATTTCAGCCTTATCCATGGTGGCGTCCTCTTTTGAGACTGGTGAAGTCTGCTTGATAACCACAGTGTATGCACCTGTAGACATGGAGGGGCAATTGCAGCTATGGGACCACATTCGGTATATCTGAACTTGCTTTCCATTTTTGCCATGGATAGTTGCAGGCAATTTTAATGTGGTGATGAATCTGGAAGAGAAAAGAGGAGGATTGAAGCGGCTAGGGCCTTCTGCAGAATGCTTTTGTAAAAATGTAGAAGTCCTACGCCTCTCTGATGTTAAACCGTCAAATGGGCACTTCACCTGGTGCAACAGAAGATCAGGTAATGCTGCCATCTCAGAACGTCTTGATAGATTTTTAGTTTCTTGCTTTTGGCAGTCTAGTGCCATGTCAATAACATCTAAAATCTTAGATTGGAATGGATCTGACCATTGGCCTATTAAACTATCCATTGGATATATTGGAGGACCCAAAAAATCACCCTTCAAATTTCAATTGATGTGGCTTAGAGATCCTGGGCTTCATGATTGTATTGACCAATGGTGGAGGCAAGGTAGCCCTGCTTTTGGGACAGCGATGTATTCATTTTGTAAAAAACTCCAATATGTTAAAAGAAAACTGCAGATTTGGAATAGAACTTGCTTTGGTAATTTAACAGGTAGGAAGAAGAAGGTGCAAGAGCAGCTAGATGAAATAACCAGAAAGATAAGGGAGGATGGACTCTCGGACAGCCTCCGTTTGGAAGAAGCAAGAGCTGTAAATGATGTAGCGGAATGGGAACTGAGAGAAGAAATATATTGGAAATAGAAAGCCCGCATAGATTGGTTACAGGAGGGTGACAAGAACACGGCTTTTTTCCATCACTCGGTTCAAGCTCGCCGTAACAGGAATTTCATTACGTCTCTTGTGACTCAGGATGGGACTTGTCTTACCACTTCTCAGGCTATTAATAGAGAAGCTATTCAGTATTTTACTGATCTTTTCACCAGTAATCCAGTACCTGATGAAGAGGCAGAAAATACTGTTTTAGAGTGCATCCCTAAACTTGTGAAGGAGGATATGAATGACAGGATTATGCGGCCAATTGCTATGGCTGAAGTGGAGGAGGCGGTTTTCAGTATGAAGAGAGGTAAAGCCCCAGGGCCTGATGGATTTCCGGCAGAATTCTTTCAAGACTTTTGGGATACCATTAAAGGGGATTTGATGGAAGTGATTCAGGAATCATATTTCAGCAAGGATATGCTTAGGGCCTTGAATGCTACATTTCTTGCTCTTATTCCAAAAAAGGAGCAAGCGAATAAGCTGGATATGTATAGACCTATTGCGCTTTGCAACGTAATCTACAAAATTATTTCTAAACTCATTGCGCAAAGGCTGAAAGGACTCCTTCCTAGTCTTATTTCAGAGGAGCAGGGTGGCTTTGTTGCTGGTAAATAGATATTAGACGGGGTGGTGATTGCCTCGGAGGCCATTCATTCTATGAGTATTTCGCAGGAGAGGGCTATGTTCATTAAGCTTGACCTGGCCAAAGCTTATGACAGAGTTAGCTGGAGATTTTTGAGCAAAATTCTTTCGACATTCGGCTTTAATCAGGATTGGATTAGATGGGTGCTCAGCTGCATTTCTACGCCCTCCTTTTCAGTCCTTATAAATGGAGCACCTTCTGAGCTTTTTAAGGCCTCGAGAGGCCTTCGGCAAGGAGATCCGCTCTCACCGTATCTGTTCATCATTATGGCTGAGGGACTGGGGCGGCTATTCAAAGAGCGGGTCACTCGAAATATTCTTCATGGCTGGAAATGGGGGAGAGATATATCCGCATTGACTCATCTGCAATTCGTTGATGATACTATCCTAGCTGGGACAGCCCGAATCAGGGAAGCGGTTGCCTTCCGGACCACATTGGACAATTATTTGCAGGCCTCTGGACAAAAGATAAATGACCATAAGTCCTCAATCTTCTTTTTCAATACACCTGAGGTTATTCAGAGAAGGATAGCAGCAATTTTGAGGTTTCAGACTCAAACACTTCCTGTGACTTATTTGGGTATTCCCATAGTTGTTGGGAGGCAGCCCAGGCTTTTTTGGCAAAATGTGTTGGATAAGCTAAGACAGAAAATTAGTCATTGGACTCACCGATGGTTATCTACGGCTGGTAGAGTGATTCTCCTTCAATCTGTCATACAGGCATTACCTATATACCGGGGCATGGTGCAGGTTGCTCCAACTTATTTCCTAAAAGAATATGATGCCCTCTCTAGGAAGTTTCTTTGGAGTGGGAATCTCCAAAATTCGAAATGGAGTCTTATCAATTGGGCAACTGTGTGCAGCCCAAAGCAAGATGGCGGGCTTGGATTACGCTCGGCTGAGTTGGTCAGCCAAGCTTTAGCTGCCAAGTTATATTGGAGGTGGTGCTCGAATCATTCTTCCCTATGGGCCCGCATCTTGACAGCGAAATACTTTCTGGGGGCTGTTTCACAGGATGTTTCCAGATTTCCTCTGGAGGGTAGAGGTTCAATGGTTTGGGGCACCCTTAAGGCGGGAGCACAGCTTGTGAAGCAAAACCTGTTTTGGGTGTGCAATAGTGGAACTGAGGCCTTCTTCTGGGAAGACTCATGGGATGGTGCGCCACCCATATTAGTTTCACATCCTCACCTGCAGACGCTTGCTGACTCCTTTCATGCTGCTGGTTGGAACAAGGTAATGCATTATAAAGAAGCTGTTAGCATAGGTTTGTCTATTGGGTACAGATGGAAAAACTCCTCTGATTGGCCTCCTGGAGGATCGGTGGAGGAGAAGAGTGAATTAATGCAAATCCTCGAGTCCAGAGGATGCAATTCTTTGCAAGGAAGTGATGTGCTAGCCTGGGGAGGAGAGGCTAATGGTCAGTATTCTGTTTCTGCTGGGTATATGAGACTGATTCATCAAATTTTCAATAGAGGTCAGGTTGTTTGGGGAAAAAAGGTGTGGAATCCGATATCTTGGCCAAAATGTAATTTTTTCATGTGGCTCCTTACTCACAATAAGTGTCTCACCTGGGACAATTTGTGCAAACGTGGATTTCAGGGACCGTCAGTTTGTGTGCTCTGTCATAATAGTGAAGAAACAGGGATGCACTTATTCTTTCAATGTCATTTTGTCAAACAGGTGTGGCACCTGTGGTGGTCTGCTTGGGGCGCCCCCTGCCGCCATGTTCACTCACTGAGTGAGTTCTGGGACAAATTAGGACATGCTCCAGCTAGGAATTCCATCTTGCAAAATGCCTAGACTGTGGGCCCGACATTTATATTGTGGAATGTCTGGTTGGAACGAAACAGGAGAGTGTTTCGGGGTGCGCAGCTGGAACTAAGTTCGTTGTGGAAAAGAATTTGTCAGTCACTGTAGGAAACGTTGCAATTTAAATGCTTGAGAGACGCAGACCTGGACGTGGAAGTGAAGGGTTGGTGCACACGCCTGGGAATTACCCTTAGCCTGAGCTTGGAGGCTGGGAAGAATGGAGCGACGGTGAATGGGAGAAATTCAAAGATGCGACCAGTCAACAGAATAGGCCGCTGGACTCCCCCTGAAGCTGGTAGGATAAAAATAAATACTGACGGGTCCTCAAAAGGAAACCCAGGTGAGGCTGGTGTGGGCGGGATTGCTCGTGATTGTACAGGGAATATAGTGTTTCTCTTCTCGATTTACAAAGGATGGCACACAAATAACCATATGGAAGCAGTGGCGATTCTGGAGGCTATGAAGTTCTGTTGTCAACAGGGATATTATGAAGTTATTTGCGAATCTGATTCGCAAGTTGTGATAAATTTGGTTAATAATGGGCCTACTGGTAAAATAGACTAGAAGTTAAGTGTTATTGTTCATCAGATTAGGGATTTATGTATGTCTTTCAATTATAGTTCCTTCAATCATATTCCCAGGGAGTGGAATAGTGTTGCTGACCGGCTTGCTAAATGGGCTTCGGAGAACGGCCCTACGTGGAATATTACGGCTCAGGGAATGCTTTCTGATAGTATGTATCAGGATTTGATTCACATGGTGGATCAGGATAACAATCTGTAACTTGGACTTTCTTATTTCTGAATAAAGTTTTACCCCCGTTTAGAGTTAAAAAAAACAAGATAGAAACACTCAAATAACTACCAACAATATCAACTTAATTGTCCATCTTGATTATGCATTAGCATAATTGCTTCTAAGGGGACTGTGTGAGCTTATACAAAAGTTTGAGTTTAATATTTAAATTTTAAATTTTTTAATTTTGTCATACAAACTATATTTTTAATTAAATATATATTCTATAACACCCCCATCACCTTAAACTCTTGAATGAACCTCAAAACAAACTCTTTGTTATCTTACTTCTTGACTATGCAAAATAGAGCCATCAAAGCTTATATAATGAACCTCTTAAACATATATATGAGTGACCATACTATATATTATTAAAATAATAACAATAAAAATGTATTTTAAATACCATTTATCTCAATTAATCACACAAACAATTCTCTAAAACACTCTTTTCTTCATTGATTTAACTGCTTAGAAACATGCCATATACATAATTTTTACAAAAAATAGGTAGAGTTCTTCAAATATTAATATTTCATTAACTCCACCTATGATTAATATATTTAATAATAAAACTATAATACCATTAAATAAATCACATTACATGTAATTATCAACCTTTTATTACGTCAACATGAAAAAATAACTCTCTTTTCTTGCCATCTCCCATGTAGGTAGCAGTTACAACTTCATGTTTCTTGGCTTGCATTAATTTATTATGACTTGAACATTGAGATACCACTCACAAACATTAATAATAACATATGGTACCATTTATAAAAATTATTAAACATTTTTATTTCATTCAACACATCAAAACACCCCACAAGCCCTTATTAGAAAATTTGAATTTTCAAATCTTGCTTTTTGGAAGGAAAACCTAGAAGAGCTAATAACACACCATATCATGAATATTAATCACTAAAAATAAACTATAAATTAATACCATTAACTTCTCAAACATATTATCACCTTAAGTCATCTTATGATGTTCTACATCACTTTAGGGTACATTTTATGATATTTTCATTAAGATAACTCAATATGAATTAATCGGATGTATTTATAGTGTAAAATGTTTAGTTATTATAAGCAATTATGTTATGTTATTAGTTATATATTTATCTAAATTAGTTTGTGATTTCGTCAGTAAAGACACTACTTGGGTCCCCATAGACAACAAAATTACAATCATACAGAGAGAATATTGTAATAGTAATCATATTAAATATATACCGACTAATGTTATTTATGTTGAAACCAAGATTTTAAATTATGATATATTAAAATTATATGCACTTGGTTAGAAACATATAAGAATTATATCATGATAAACTATTTAGTCCTTATACTTTGATGGAGTATGTTCACAACATGGAATTTATGTTGAATTTGTTATTATCTCTCCTATATGTAAGGTATTTAGATACACTTATAAATTTTATTTTGAGAATACAAATAACATATCTAAATTAAAATATTGATGTCTCAATTTATAAAAGAAAACTAAATTAAATATTAAACATTTATAAATAAGTATGTCAAGATTATGAATTAATTGTGGGACAAGGTAGAAAAATTTACAAGACTATTCAAACTCATCTTCACAGATACAGGTAGAATTTTTTTCAGTAATAGAAAGTTTTGAATCATTTAACATCACACATATTAATAGGAAATTAAACATAACACCCAAGTTAATAAGCTTGTTGTTTTATATTATAATCCTACTTTGAGTGGTATTGAACCTTTTATGTAATATTCTTTTTTATAAATTTTTAGACCTAATATTACTAATATAAATGATAACTGGCATGTTTTTTTACTATGATAAGCATATCAACATTTTATTAAAGGGTAATTATTTTGATCATAATGAATGTTCTCAATTGTGTTGATTATTTATAGTTGAATAATAATAAATTATCTACTAGTTTAGTCAATCTAGAATTAATTTTTACACCTCATGATCATCTAGAAATCTCTTAAACTAAAGAAACTTCTATGATAATTATTGGTGAGAAAATTTTAATAAATCTAGGTATGAAATAAGATCCTGAGTTTATTTATATAGGAATGCATTATATTACCAAAGAAATATAATAATTTGTTAAATTGTTAAAATAATTCATTCATATCTTTACTTCAACCTACAAATACCTAAAGGGTTATGATAGTAAAATTATAAAAAATGGCATGCCTATAAAGCTTGGTACAAAACCCATTAAGAAAAAATATATAAGAGTAATCCCCTTATTATAAGACACCATCCATAAAGAGGTTGATACAACGTTATATGGTGGTATCATTTTCCCTATATGATATTCATACTAGGTAGGCAACCTTAACCCTATTAGAAACAAAAATGGTGGCAATCATCTTTGTGTAAATTTTAGAGATTTAAACTGCACAAGTGTTAAGAATTATTTTCATTTACCAGAAATAGATCAGATCTTATAATAGGTTATTTGTTTTGAAATGATGTCTCTTCTATATGGGTTTTCTAGGTTATAATTAATTTTTTTATTAAAATTAACATAAAGCTACATTTGCCACACATAGAGGAACATTTGATTTTAATGGAATACCTTTTGGTTTAATGAAAGTAGGTGCCACCTTTTAAAGAGTTATGCATGTAATTCTTGAATATTTAACTATCATTATTATCCATGTATAATTCGATGCATATACTATCCATCCAAAGAAAAGAAAAGAAATATCTTGATCATCTACATGAAATTTTTACTAGGTAGAGAAAGTATAGTATACATTTGAATCCAAAGAAATAACTAGTTTGTGTTGTATTAAGAAAGTTTTTGGGACATGTTATCTAAAAATATGGAATTTTTATAGACCCAGAATGCATCAAGGTTATTAAATACTTACCACCTCTAAAATATCAATATGGTCTTAGATACATTTTTGGTAAAATAAATTTTATGTTAGGTTGTGGAGCTAAAAGCTTCAACTGTTGCAGACATGGAGGTTGCTGAGTTCTAGGGATAGCGGCGTCAGCAGTATGACCGATGTCAGTCAGTGGTGAACAAAAGGGCAAGCAGCATCAGCATGAGGTTGGCCAATGTCGGTCACCTCTAGGCAAACAGGGATCGACGTCGGTCACCTGTGGCAGTTTCAGAACTGTTCGTTGCATGAACAGTTAGTTCATTGAACCGAGTGTTTGCATGTAAAAGGCTATTTTTGGTCTTGAGTTGCAAGTCTAATTATTGTAAATTAGAAGTATAAGTTATTTTTTAAGTGTGGGATCTATTTATAGACCCATTGGCATGTATTGTAATTAAGGCAAGAAAAGGATTTCTTCCAATTATAAGATCATTTGAATTGGAGGTTGTTGCAAGTTCATGGAGAAGATCTACATGTGTAAGTAAGGTCTGTTGAGTTGTAGGTTGTTGCAAGCTTATGGGAGATCTACTTGAAGTACTTTGACTACTTGTGTACTGGCATGGTTATTACTGATTGGTTAGAGGTGAACACCAATTATGTGTGTGAGTTGTGTGTTGGGACCGTTTTTGGTAGGAGAGTGAACTCTTGAGAAGAATTATTGTACACTTGGTGTGGGAGAGTGTGGCATCTCTTCATTGTATTCTTGTTTGGATGAGTATTAATACAGTTTGTGTTGTCTCTAATATTCTATGTCATTTGTGAATTCTAGTTACTTATTGCTTCTGGTTAATTTCGCATATTTAATTGCTAATACAAGGTAATCATATTGTGCTCTTTTTGAGGAGCAAGATCCTAACAAGTGGGATCAAAGCTGTTTGTTGTTCTTGATTCCCCATCAACTGGTATCAGAGCTTTTGGTTGGGTTACTAACAGGTGTTTTAGATCTAGTTAGTGTGTGTTGATTACAAGTTACTCACAGGGGTTTCTATTTGAGTGGGAGTATAGCAATGGCAGAAGAAAGTAAGCTACAAATGGAGAAGTTTAATGGCAAGAACTATCAATTATGGAGGATGCAGATTGAAGATTATTTGTATCAAAAAGATTTGTACTTACCATTGGGTGGAGTTACATGCAAGCCCACAGATATGAAGTATGAAGAATGGGAGGTTCTTGATCGGAAGGCTCTGGGATCTATAAGGTTGAGCCTTGCATCGTCTGTGATTTCCAACTTATCTCAGGCTAAGACAACGGTAGAGTTGATGGAATCTTTGGCAAATTTATATGAAAAACCCTCAGCTTCGAATAAGGTATTTCTTATGAAGTAATTATTTAATTTGCAAATGTTGGAAGGTGGATCTGTTCATAGTCATCTAAGTGATTTCCATGGTTTGGTAAACCAATTAAGTTTAGTCAATATTGTTTTTGATGATGAAATTAAGGCTCTCTTAATCTTATGCTCATTACCTGAAAGTTGGGAGAGTTTGGTAATGGCAGTTAGTAATACTGCATCTGCTTCAAAAATCTTAAAAGTGGATGATGTTGTGAGTGTAATCTTGAATGAATAAATTCTTAGGAAAAGCACAGGTGAATCATTAGGAAATGCTTTGAGTGTGGAAAGCAGGGGAAGGCAAAGAGAGAATATCAAGCATGGGAGATCAAGGTCCAAGATAGGCAGGAGATCCAAGTCCAGGTATGGCAGAATAACCTGCTGGAAATGTGGAAAGCAAGGGCACTTAAAGAGAGATTGTTGGTTGAATGAAGATCAACATGAAGGACATGAAGAATCAGGGGATGCAGGTATTACTGCATAGGATGCTCTGGTATGTTCTTTGGATAAAGTAGAATCTTGGGTTTTAGATTCTGGTGCCTCTTTTCATGCATCCCCAAATAGAGAATTTTTTCATGAATATGTCCAGGGAGACTTTGGAAAAAAAAATTTAGGGGATGGTAAGCCTTATCAAATGGTTGGCAAAGGGAAAGTGAAGCTAAAATTGTAGATAGGTAACACATGGGTGTTGAAGGAGGTCATGCATGTCCCAGTTCTGAAGCAAAATTTGATTTCTGTTAGAAAGTTGGCTGATGAGGGTTACACAATAACTCTCACAGTAGACTCTTGGAAGGTTACCAAGGGTTCACTTGTTGTAGCAAGAGATAAGAAAGTAGGTACGCTTTATCGATCTACTTGTATTATTGATTCTCTTTCTGGGTTATCTACTTCAGCTGTAGATTCAAAGATGTGGCTTAATAGGCTTGGTCACATGAATAAGAAGGAGACGCATGTTCTTGAGTCAAAGGTTATGCTTTCAGATTTGAAAGGCATGGATCAAGATTTCTGTATGCAGAAGAAGAAAGTGACGTTTCTTGAGAAATCCAATGTTCATGACAAGAACAGGAAAGCCTTGGTTTTCAAGGAGAAGGTGACAGACAGAGATCAGTGTAAGGGGCTAAAGAATTCTAAGCAGAGTAAGGTTGATTTGGACAAGGGTTTGATCCAAAAGGAGCTCGCAGGTAAAATTCATCACTCACAAGTAAAACACAGAGACTGACGTCAGTTAGAAATCTGGCATCATCATCGAGACAGGGACCGACATCGGCTATGTGCAGCCTGACGTCAGTGATTCAGGACAAATAAACACCAGCATCGGTTAGGGGGAACTGATGTCGGTGATGAGGTAGTCACATGGAACCAACATCGATCAGGTGCAGACTGAGATGTGACTAGCATCAGTCACTAAGATGGATTTTGAGTGGACAGTAAGCTATCAAGGACTCTCAAGTGCCCATATGGAGGACTTAAAGGGTAAGTAAGCCTCAAATTCATCATTTCCCTTATTTACACTACTTGTTGCTCACTGATGGTGAAGAACCAGGAAGTTGTTAAAGAAGCAAAGCAGGTAGATCTAGGAAACAATGGGAGCTTGGCATGGATGAAGGATGTGATTCCTTGGAGGAGAACCAAACGAGAGTTTTTTGGTGGAGTTGCCAGCTGGAAGAAAGCACTGAGAGACAAATGGATGTTTAGGATAAAGAAGAGTGGGAATGGACATGTGAGATGGAAGGCCAAGGTATATGGTCTTATGTAAGCTATAGGACAATGGAGGTTTGACCATTGTGTTTCTCTTTACCAGGTTGGATAATATTAGCTACATTATCCTGTTACTGTATTGTGTGCTTGTTGCAGGGTTACACATACAGGGTGTTGCTAAACTAAAGGTAAAGCTAGTTTAGAGGTGTGTCATGAGGAATCTTGGAGCAGCAAGATTCTTTGACATGAGTGTGTTCTAGAGACATAGAAGGTCACAGGTTGATTTTGTCTATGGATGATTTTGTGAAACCGGTTAGCATGCCGATGATTAGATAGTTCTATGAACAGTGTCTTAATTCACATAATGAGGTTAAGTGTTATTTCTATGCTAGATTTGCTTTTTACATTCAAGAAAGGAAAGATGAGAAACTAAGAAGAAGGATGAGGTTTTGTACGTACCTAAGTTGTAGATGTGCGCACCAAAATTTAGACCATAGCAGGAACTCCTCTTTGGTTGTGGAGGATGACACCTGAAAGAGAAAGACACTAAACACAAAAAATGTTAGATGACAAAAGGGTGGACTACCAAGCAAGAGCTTGGTCCTAGAAGTGCAAAGGCTTCTTGGAGGATGGCAGTCCACTGTTAAAAATAGAATGTTGATCAGGTACAGAAAGTGATAAATGATGAAAAATAGAAAGAAAGAACTTAAGGCAAATGCGTACCTGTTTAGCAGTAATCTATTTTGCACAGTCGCCAACATCAGTGGTATTGCCGGTGTCGCTCAGGTAAGGTCATCGATGTCGGTTAGGCTACCAACGTCGGTAGGGGAAATGGACGAGGTCGGTCGGGGCAGTAGTCTTAGACAGGGTCTTGTCAGGTTACAGGGTGGTTTTTTGTCTACAGAATGGACTGTGGTCTCATTTGAGGGTCAAGGAGGTCTATTTAGAGGTCTGGGAGATTGCCTGGAGGTCTGAGGGACTTGTTTTGGGTCTGAGGGACTGAGAATGTTGTCTGGGAAAGTGACTGGTTGGGAACCAGAAGCACAAAGGGGAATGAATGAGAGGCAGGGATCTGAGAAGGCCTTTTAGCCTCTCAGGGGAAGGACAGGGAAGGTTTTGGCAGTGGTTAGCTAAATAGATAGATTAAACAAGAAATGAAATGGAAAACAACACTGTGCTTACCTCTTGCTTGCTGATTGAAAAATGGAAAAACCTATTGTCAGAGCTGTTGAAGGACCTGTAAATGGAGCTGTTGCTTGGAGCTATTCATGTAAGATCCCTGTAGCTGCTGGTGTTGTTATACGAGGGGGAGGAGAAGAAAATATGAATGCAAAAGCGTCAAGAGAGTTATATTTGTTGGGGGAGAATGGTTGCAGAAAATGGTCTTGAAGGCTACCGATGCTGGTAGAACCGCCGAAGTCGGCTGCATAATGACCGATGTCAGTGGCTGAAGAATGGGGACAGAGGCTAAAATTAGCCTCTGTCCATTCTTGCACACTATCGGGTCAAGGGGCCATGGGAAAACAGTTGAGGGAGGCATAAATGGATGTGGGAGGGAGGATAAAGGGGAGATTTGGGAAATAAAGGCTAGGAGAGAGGTGGAGGCATCAAAGGAGGGGATCCAAGGTGGCATGGGTGAGGTGGAAGATGGCCAAATATTTAATTATTTTAATTTGATAAATGGAAGGGGCTAGGACAAGGGTTAGGACATGGGCCAAGGGGGGCCAAGGGTGAAAGATGACCTAGGGGGTAGACACGATTTTAGTGTCTACATTTGCCCCTTTTTGTCTTGTTGGTTGTTCTTGATGAACTGCAAGACAAAAACAAGAGTTGGTTGCCCCAGGTATGGGATGAGGTGTTCCCCCCTCAAAGCGAGAGTCAAGGGA
Organism: Torreya grandis; assembly: GCA_037957365.1. Lineage (NCBI taxonomy): Eukaryota > Viridiplantae > Streptophyta > Pinopsida > Cupressales > Taxaceae > Torreya > Torreya grandis. The sequence goes on from JARHVA010003044.1 coordinate 1,310,818, forward strand.
AGGGAACCTGAGATCGAGTGTCAATTTGACAGAGAGATGGATAGAGAGAGGGTGAGTGTGAATGTTGCAATAGTCGTGATTGCATGTATACCACTTCACGGGATGGTCAGGTCAAATTGTCACAGGTCAAGGTTGAGGAGTGCCAAAATTGAAATAATTAGGCCCCAGCATTTGGTTGTAGCTGATCAGGTTATGCAATCTAAGCTGAAGCTCCAATGGTCATCGTGTTCCAGTTATCTCAGGCTCAGGAAGTGCTCTTAAAAACATGAAAATGCTACAAGTAGTGGGGATCAACTGGCTTGCGATCCTATACTTGTGAAGGTTATAAATAGTCTGCGCATAATTTTGCTAATCAATCGTGAGGTAGCATACATGCAAAAACAACCAAGGAAACATTTGTCTTGGAAGTGGTCATGGTCACAGGAGATGGTCATGATCTCCACGGTCTGATGGTCGATGGATGGAGGCAAAAGTGATCTCAAGTGTGCCCCAGGTGGCTAAGATGACTTCTAATGGAGAGCTGACTGATTGGGGGCATGATTTTAGGCAATGAGGAGGTTTGAAGTATGTCAACGTCAGTGAAATAACCAATGTCAGTGGACCAAAAGGACCGATGTCGACAGAAATAGGCTGACATCGGCATCTTAGGGCACAAAAATGTCGACGTCGGTGGCCTACCAAATCTGACAAAACTGGATTGGTGGCCCACCAAAATTCATTTTTTACTTGTTGACTAAGAGAAAAAAGAGCTCTAGAGTTTGATTGAGTGAAAGTGACCCAGAGTTGACCGAGGAGCAGTGCGAGGTGGTAGAGGAACATTGGTGGAGAGAGGGAGTCGATTAGACACTGCAGGGACACGTGTGGGCCAATAGGAGTGTGCAGAGTCATTGGCACAAAAGAGATTATAGAGGAGAGTAGAGGACCCATGGGAGGTCCACCACCACTAGCACCCATTGTGCCACCATGCCGATGATGTTGAGATGAGGTAGGAGGGTCTCTGAGCCCTATTTGGTTGATTGTTGTTTTGATTTGATTTTTGAATTTTTGGTTGCTTTAGGTAGAAATTGAGGGGGGAGGGTAGCTAGGAAGGTGGGTAGGGGGTCTAGGATAGATTAGGGATGATTTAGGAGTGATTTGGGGGGGGTTAGGGAGTCCACAGGGGGAAGCCCTAAATTTAGGGCTCACCCTGTTCGGCCCTAGTGCCAAACTAGTCACTGACATCGACAGGATCACCGACATCGACCGACCAGTGACCATCATCGGTCACTCACTTGCCGATGTCAGTTACTAATTGATCGACGTCAGTTATGTGAGTGTTGTCACTAGCACGCTAACCGATGTCAGTGGCTACCTAGTCAAAAAGGGTGGTGAAAAATGGTCAATTCGAAAGGTCAAAGCTACGCCAAGGGCTTCCCAAGTGTTGAGTTAGGCATAGATGGTTAGAATGGTTGGTCAAATAAGAAGAGTAAGAATAATTTTAACATGAGATTGACTATTGATGGATGTAGGTGAGGCAGACTCTAATGTTGCAAGATCACCACTTGACCTTGCTGACATGGATGCACGGAGGCATGATGGTCAAAGAGTGGGCACAGATGAGCGCAGTGGGGCTAGGTGGGCTGAGACGCTACTACAGAGTGGTGAGGGATGTGAGCCTCATGGTGGCGTTGATCGAGCGGTGGGACCATGCCACCAACACCTTCCACTTTCCCATAGGCGAGATGATGGTCACAGTCAAAGACGTGTACCAAATTTTGTGATTATCGGTACACAGAGCTGACATCTATGTGTGCTCAAGAGAGGTGCACGATATACACATGGTTACATTGTTTAGGGAGCATGTTGCAGAGACAAGCTACCATTCAGCCAGTTTTACTTATGAGCCTCTGTATGCAGTGGATGAGGGCACACATCAGCTGGCTGTCTTGATGATGATCGACATCACAGTCTATGCGTTGCCAGATGTGGAGGGAGGTAGGTTCCTAGTCGCCATGACTGGGGTTTTGATGGACATGCTAGAGCAGTAGACAGTGTTCACCTAGGCACCAGTCTTTTTGGCCCAGGTATATAGAGAGCTATGGGGCATCAGTCAGGGGCAACGGTACAGTCTGTGTTTAGGCCACCTTCTGCACTGCTAGGCATACGAGCATATCATGGTTACATGACCTCTCAGCCTCCCAGTGGCGATCCATGCTGGCTTTAGGGTCAGATTTAGGTGATGGTGTGAGATGATGGTACAGACGCAAGTGGATGGAGTGGTCAGGGATATCGACTACTACCGAGGGGTATTGGAGGCCCTGATTCCAGCAGATATTGTTTGGAGACCATACTTGGTATATCCAACATTCAGAGACCAGGGCAAGCAGATGGTCAGGTCTCAGAGCATGCGATGGGTCAGCGATAGATAAGCCAGTGAGCTCGAGAGGATCCTAATAGAGAGAGTGTGGTGCTAGTACGGGCTGCTACAGGATGTACCTCCCGCATTCCCATAATACATGTGGGATGATATAGAGGTGCCGCTCCCACTGCCAGAGGAGACAGAGGGGCCATATTTTGAGGAGTTACTGGCAAGACCTAGGATAGTTGACCCAAGGTGTACAGAGGCCTACACAGTATGGTGGACAAGATGGTACACAAGTGTACAAGTGGGTCCCCAACTAGATCTGCAAGCTATCACTAGAGAGCAAGATATAGCTCGTGAGGAGAGGGACACAGTGCGATAGGAGAGGGATGTGGCACAGGCTCAGGTGACCATTTTGCAGGGACAGGTCATAATTTTGCAAGGGTAGCTAGCAGGGGTGACAGGATAGGTGATAGAGATGACAGGTCAGGTGGCAGCACTGACAGGGTAGGTCACTCTATTACAGGGACAGTTGGTAGTAGCCCAGGCACAGGCAGTGGCAGGTCAGAGTTTTGGAGGGCAGGGCCCATTGTAGCAGCCATCTCAGTAGCTGGCATTTTCATAGGGAGCAGGACCATCAGCATCGGTGCAGCCAACATTTTCATAGCCACAGGGGTTAGTGCAGGGGATGGCAGCAGGTCAGATGGGTCCACCATAGACTGTATCTATAGTTAGATATAATAATGTGTTGGACGAGATCGCATATTATGAGGGAGATATTAGAGGGTTTCCTCAGATACAGTGATACTCAGATATGAGGGCAGAGTTGAGCTGATAGTGGTCTATGTTGCGTGTGGCGGCTATAGATTCACATAGATGGTGTAGATCAGAGGGGAGAGAGGATATAGCATCTTCTCAACCACCGCCACCACCACCACAGCCACAGTCGTGAGGCCAGATTTTGATATGATGTATATATTGGCCTGCATGCCGATGATGCCAGATGTATGTGATTTTTTTGAGAGAGAGAGAGATGCACAAATTGTGTAATTGTATAAAACTTTAAGATATATATGATGAGATTATTTTGGATTATTGACATGAGTTATGAGAAATTGTATGTATGTGTTTAATGTTTATGGCACTTTGATTTGATGCATGTTTTGATATGATGTGTATAATGATGATGCTATGTTTATGATTATGATGACTAATGTGATGATGAATGTGATGTTTAATGAAATAGTTATATGATGATGATTAATGATATTGATGTAAATAATTAATGCTAATGATTATGAAAATAGGTGATTGTTTGTGATGTGATTGGCAGGTGACAAAAAAATGTGATGGAAGAAATGCGATGAAGGAATGGCTGAGCTAACCCCAGAAGCCCCATGTCAACTGAGTGTTGCCTACATAGCCCCTGTCTTTAGAGCCTTAGGCCTATGTAGTTCTCCCAAAAATGGAGGAAGAGTTGAAGTGGTTGATTGGTCTTGGTCGAGGTCAAGGTCATGGTCAAAGAAGAGAAGGTTTGTCCATCAGAGAGATGAACAAACAGAGGTGGTCGAGCTAACCCCAGAAGACATTGTGTCATCTGAGTGCTGCCTACATAGCCCCAGTCTTAGGGCCTCAGACCAATGTAGTTCAGACTAGTTGAGAAGATTGGTCGATGATTGGTTTGGTCATGTGTCGAAATGATGAGGAGAAAAAGATGTTACAGCCCTTTCCAAATGGTGTATGCCGTAACATTGGTTGAGGGGTCTTTCATCCCTAGAAATTTTCCATATTCATGATGGATGTATGCTAAAAATGAATTGAGGTCTATTTATGCTTCAGCAAGTATTGGTTTATGCTTAACATAAATTATGTCTGGTCGATAGTTTCCATGTGTATTGGTGTCCATAGAAACTAGTGTGAATAGGCTATGTGAGTGGTCTAAAAAGAGATTGGGTTGAGTTGGTTTGACAAATGATGAAGTTCAAATGTGACCAAAGTGTAAAGGAAGTGAAAGACATATTCACCCTTTCATTGACAAGGACCAAAATGACAGCATAGATAGGGGTTGTTAGAACAAAGAGCCCCATTCATGCATTGCGTCGTTGACCATGAGTTGTGTTAGAGTGGTAATCGAATCACTTTGACATTAAAGTGAGCTCGAAGTCCCTTGAGCAGGTGTTATGATAGGAGGTGGATAGGGTAACCCATTTTAAGAGTAGGGATAACCTTGCCCCTTTTTATAGGAGACCTTGAGACAACTACAAGCCAAGTCCATGACCCATTTTTTTTTTTTCTTTTGGTGCAGACTGATCAATACGGGAAGTCTACATAGAAATGTCATTTTGCTTTATGGTCATTTGTGAAGCTAATTGATGCGGGAAGATTCTAAGAAAGTGTTGTTTGTAGCAAGGTTTAGTCATAGCCATCCTTCGAGGGAGTGGTCTATATTTTTGCTTTATATAAGTTTGAATAGCTGTCCTTCGAGAGAGCAGTCTATTAGCTACAGCAATGATAGTACAGTTGTCCTTCAAGGGAGCAATCTACTTTTTGATTTGATTGGGTGACCTTGGATATGTTTTGGCATCTTGATTTATTTTTTGACAAAATTTGGAGTCATGGACAAGACTATAGAAGTTGGCTCCCTTTTATTAGGACAAAGCATCCATGCATCATAAAAGGGTTATAGAGGATTTGTTTAGGGGAATAGGGTTGAAAGGAATGAGGATTAGGAGGAAAAGGATTGCTCAAGAGATGAGCTCAAGTTAAATGTCAAGTGGACGAGTACTCGACTAACAGTAAAATGGTCGCAGATGTAAGGCATTAAGAGGCTCAGGTTCTAGCCGTCCGTCGAGAGAAGACAGATGATAAGTCCCTGACCCATACTTGTGCATGATGATGAAAGGTTTGAGCCAATTAGGGGAAAACTTGCCTCATTTAATTTGCTCTATATTGGTGACATGTTGGTCGATACATGGTTGGTTGATATGGTCGCTGATTGGTCGAGACTAGTCGATGGTCGGGTCGAGATTGGTCTTTGGTCATGATTAAGAGGTTGGTTGATGATTGGTCAAGGTTTGGTTGATATGTTTGGTGAATGCTTGGTCGAGCTTTGGTTGAACATCTAGTCGAGGCTTGGTCGATTGATACTTGGTTGAGACTTGGTCAATGTCTGGTTGATGATTGATTGAGGTCATGGTTGATGTGTGATTGATGTTTGGTCGAGGTCATGATAGGCAGTGTAAAGTCAAACTCCCCCCAACCATTTGGTGGTAGGAAGAATGTCTAACACTCAGTGCAGATGATTAATGGGTTAGATGGATGAGATGGAGAGAAGATGAGGAGGAGAGACCTGGGTACCCCACCTAGTTGATAGGTCAGGGGTTCCCAAGCGAATGGCATTTAGGCATTGAAAAAGTTAGGAGGGATGGAAACCACCAACTCCGTGGGTGAAGGGGGAGGAATGGGTGAGCCTAGAGGAGATTGGTTAATGGTTGGCTCGAGGCAAAGGTCTGTAGGAGCCTGAGTGGGGTTGTGATATCCCAGGCCATACCGTTTCTTTGCATCATCATCATTGAGAGGCTCAATAGGTTGATGGGAGCCTTGCTCATAGCGTTCAAAACCAAAACCCTTCCATGCACACCTGTAAAGGTAAGTGTGTGCAAAGGTGAGGTTGCCAAGAAATGAGAAGTATAATGTGAATGGTTGGGGTGAAGAGAGAGGGTTTCCATCAGTAGGATCTTGATTGAGCCCCCCATAAATGAGATTGGTTCAGAGGTGAGGAGGACCATAAGGCACGACCATCTCGATCCAATGGTCATAACTGGGGCTGTCGTGAAGGCATCCATACTCTTACAGAGTTTGGAACATGTCTAAGTTTAGTAAGTGATATTTCCCAAGTGAAAGTCACTGGAAGATGTCTACCAAGGGGTCTTTGGTAGTCGCGTGAAGAGGAGGGGTGAGGGCGACTGCCAGTTGTGAACTAGTTGAAGCTTTCGCAGATGGAGGCGGTGTCAGGGTTGATGGCTTGATAGGAATGAGGATGTCATTTGGATGGTAGGTGGTGTTACAAGTTTTGAAAGGTGATGGGTCAGCAGGAATGGTGTGGACTTGCCCGTCGTGCTCAAATTTCACACAACAGTGCAGGGTGGAGGGGACACAGGCCATGGCACAGATCTAGGGTCGGCCCAGCAACATGTTGTATTGAAACTCTCCTTTGATGATATAGAAGAGCTCTGGGACTGTGCGTGGACCAATGTGAATGTGAAGAATTACTGTGCCAATGGTCACAGTGGTGGTGTCATTGAAGGAGCGCAAGATTGCGTCAGTTTTGGAGACGCAATTCTTGGGAAGAGCCAACTGATCAAAGACATGGGTGGAGATAATGTTGATGTTGGCACCTCCGTTGATCATAACACATTTAATGTGTGTCCGATCAACATAGGTAGTGATGAAGAGGGCGGCATCTTGATCTTCTGTGTTGGATGTGGGAATCTCAAAATCGCTGAATGTGATGGAGGCAACAGGAGATAAAGAGTGGATGAGGGTAGCGAGTGGTTGGGGGTCCTCGGGTTGGACCTCCACTGTCTGCAAGGCTCAGATGAGGGCTTGATGATGCTGAGGTGAGGTTTGGATGAGGTCATAAAGGGACATCTTCATAGGCATCTGGTGAAGCTATTTCAACATGGAGTCATGAATCGGCCCAGAAGAGGAAGAAGAAGAAGGCTGAGATGTGCCAAGGATAGAAATTTTAGGCTTGGGTGCTAGAGGTGGTTTGACGAAAGGGTAGGTCTAAGGAATGGTGGCTTTTTCTTTCACCTTGTCCTTTTGTGACCTAGTGGTTATGTGGATAGCATTGATTTCAAATATAGGAGGTGAAGAAGGGGTCATGGCTTGCTGGTGAGATGTTGATGTGGTTGAAGAGGTTGGATGGGAAGGTGTTGAGGATCGGTCAAGAGTGTCCTCAAGGAAAAGAGTGTCCTTCTCTATATAATGGCGAATGACAGCCTTGAGGGCACATCAAGTCTCTGTATCATGTCCTAGCGTACAATGGTATAAGCAAATCTTCGTGTCATCGAACCAGGAGAGCTTGGACCAAAGAGGTTGGAAAGGCCTGATGGGTGGAAGGGTTATGCTAGAAGTCTACAAAATTCAGTGTAATATCAATGAGTATGAGCCCACTAGAGGGTCCGTGCTAGTTGATGTGTGCGATGCTAGTGACTTTTACTTAGGCGGAGTTGGAGGAGGTTTCCGTACCACCTTTCGGGTTGATGGTGTGGTGACAGGCAGAGACGGCACTTTCTTCATGAGAGGTACCACCTTTTTAGGAGAGGGTAGGCTGGAGGTAGGCAAAGGAAGCAAAGGAGGCAACTAGTTTTGATTAGAGGTCAGAGTGGGAAGGACTCTGGTCAGGGTCGAAGGATGGGGGCCCAAAATGGAAGGTAATGGTGATGGGGGAAGAGGCGTTTGCTTCTGTGGTCTGGCAGTCTTCTTTGACTTGGTTAGAAGACTACTATTGGTTGAGGTCTGGTCTAAGTCCACCTTCACTTGCGAGTGAGTGAGGGTAGAGACAGGGTGAACGCCAAGTGACTTGATAGGTTTAGATGGGGTAGATGCAGGTTTAGAAGCGAGAGTCTATTCTTTGTTGAGAGTCTTGGGAGATTCTACCTTGGGAGGATTGGCAGCATGAGACGAGAGGGCACTGGCATGTTGAAGAGCTTTAAGACGCTCCCACAATCCCTGATGCTCCACTTTCCTTGAAGGGAGAAGTCTGATTTTCTCCACTAATTGAGAAAATGGTTGAGAAGATGTTGGATGAGGTTTGGGTCCTTGAGAAAATGTTGATGGTTGTGGGGCCAAAGATGAGATGGGTGTAGCAGTCTTAGACCCATGGCATGATGAAGTCGTGATAGATTCATCCTTGGTTGGAGACGAAGGAGAGGCAGGTTCTTCCCTGGGTGGAGAAGAAATTAGAGAATGAGGCTCCTCAAGTGGGTAAAGGGTAGGGATGATGGTGCCCTCCACTTGCGGTCGAGGAGTAGGAAGGGTCAGGTCCTCCATAGGCAGCAGGAAGGAGGATGGTGAGACCAGTGGTGCCGGTAAGGTTGAGGCATCCTCCAAGATGAGAGAGGTTGACGAAGAACTAACTGGGGAAAGAGGTTCATCCACACGTGATGGACTGATAGATGGACTAACCTCTTGAGGTTGGTCGGGGATGAAGGGTGAGATTGTATTGACTGTTTGAATGTTGTGTTCATGAGTGTCGTCAATCAAGGTTTGGACATTGTTTTGGGTCGGAGGATGATTGGGGAATGGTTGCTTGAAGATGTTGATGCCCTAATTAGGGGGTGCATTGGGATTGTCTAGGATGAGGTAACCCTTCTCAATCATATCTTGGATTATGTTTTTAAGGGTCTTGTAATTTCCCATGTCATGTCCTTTAACACAGTGGTAGTTGCAGAAGTCATTTTCCCTATACCACACAGGGATGGTGCGTGAGGGATCAAATTGTGGAGGTGGTTAGATCTGGGGGAGATTGAGAACCCCCTATTTAACAAGTTTTTACAGCACAAACGCGTATGATTCTTTGAGAGGAGTATACTGTCATTGTACGTATCTTTGTTGGAACTGGCAGGTGGTGCTTTGAGATGTGGATGGCTCAGGCTGATTGGTTAAAGGTGAAGAGGATGAAGGTCTAATGACCACAGCATTAGCTAAAGCTTTAGACTTAGGATTGGATGATGAAGGTTTAGAAGAAGAGGAGTCATTGGTCTTAGAGTTGGGATTCTTGCTCCGCAACTTGACTTTATTCTCCTCGATGGCACGTAATTCAAGTTTGTAGGCCATCGTGAAGGCTTCATCGAAGGTGCGGAAGGTCTGAACCCATAAGGTGGAAGAAATATGTTTGGTGCAAGCTTGGGAGAAAAGTTCAATAAGTTTGGGTTGGGGTAAGGAAAAGGAGAGTTGATTGATGAGGCCTCTCTAGCGAGCAACGAAGTCAGCTATGGATTCATCCTCGAATTGACAGATAGAATAGAGGTCTGTGATTGAGACCTTCTTGGTGATGTTGATGGAGAAGTGATCAAGAAAGAGCTGGGCCAGTTGTGTGAATGTGAAGAGGGAATGGCTGGCAAGAGAGATGTACCAGTCAAGCGTAGCACCAGAGAGAGACATAGGAAACATGCATAAAAGCAATGCATCGTCATGGGCAATAAGGTAACAGGCATGTCTGAATGCCCGTAAGTGCTGTTGTGGGTCTTCCTTGCTTTGAAAGTGAGAAAATTTAGGAAGCTCCCATTGACTGGGGTACAACTTGATTGGGACAGAAGGATGAATGGGCTCATTGCAAATTTGCTCATATGAGAGAGCATTACGTGAGCCAAAAATGGAGGTCTCTAGGCTAGACATTTTGTCCATCAGCATTTTGATGATGTCTACTGACGGATTGGTGGGTGGAGCACCCCCTAAATTATAAGGCACTTGAAAGATATTGAGAGGGACATATGACATGGTTGGTTGTGCTTGTGTAGATGCAACATATGGGTAGCTAGTTATCAGGGTGGAAGTTGAAGCCAAGGGCACTTGTGTTATGGGGTTGGTAGGCACAAATTGGATAGGGGCCATCAAAGATGGTTGAGGAATGGCCACACTTGTTGAAAGGTAGATAGTTACTCTTGTGTTGATAGGTGCAAGAGTAGGGGGGATAGAGACCACTAGGTTTTGGAAAGGTGTAGGATTTGGTTGAGTCGTTTGAGGTTGAGGGGGTACCAGAACCCCCATGGAGGTAGGTCTAGAAGGAGAGGCTAAATTTTGAAGGTAGGACACGGTTCGGTTATTAGTCGAGGTGTTGGCTTGACTGTCTATAGGTTGAATTGTAGATGTTGTTGATGTGATCATTGTCTTGACTAAGGAAGTCGGCATCCCATAGATTGGGTTGCCTAAGGAGTCTCGCATTTAGCTATGCGCGAGATAGTGCTACAAGGCTTTGATGTTGAGGTCCAAGAATCATGTGAAATCTTGGTCCCTTTGTAGGACAATAGGAGTCTAGGGCGGGGTTGGGCGAGTAGGAGTTCTTTCAGTCTCTGAGTGGAACTCCATTATAGGACTGGTTATGGACAGGGTAGATGGAAGTGGTTGATGCCTCGCGTGGTTGACTAGAGCCTTGGCTTGACTGCAAGTCAGAACCATTCAAGGAAAGAAAGGTCAGGTTTTAGAAACTATGTTTTTTTAATTTCAAAAACTCAAAATGGGGTTTTAGTAGAAAAAGGGGCAGGTTTTAAGGCTGTTGTTTTGAAAAAAAGGACTGTGACAGTAACCAACATCGGTTGAAAAACCGATGTCGGTGAGAAAGATGGCCGATGTCGGTCAGATAATCGATGTTGGTGAGCAAAGGTTATCGACGTCGGTGGTAAAACTGATGTCGGTGACTGTGTTTTCCAAAAACCCAAAAGATTTGAGAGTTTTTGAAAAAAAAGGAAGAAAAATGTCCTCACTAGCTCAAACAAGCAGATAAGAACAGAAAAGATGAAGAACTCAAGCAGAGCCTAAGCATTAAATCCCTAGAAATAAATTATTAAGCTCATGTGGCTTATGCCTTAAAGTGATGTTTGGGGAGGTTGGCTGTTAGAAGGGTCCTAGAAGAGGTAGTCTATGGATAGTTTCAGGTTTGTTTAGGCGCTCAAGAGTCTAGGTTAGGTTCCATACATGGCCTGGTGCTAAGGAGCAAGCTCCCCTCACTTCATGAGCCCAGTGATAAGCTAGTCTTGCTTAGCCAAAATATACTTTCCCTAGAGATTAGACTCTACCAGAGAACAGAGTGGGCTTTCCCCTTGGTGATGAAATCCAAGTAGGATTGCCGGGATGGGTAAGGTATCCGCTGGGTGATGAAATCTCAGTCGGGCCTTGTCTCAGGTGAGTTTTGATGTTTTGTTTGGTGCAAGTGGTTTGGTTGTGTAACATCAAGTGGACTACGATTAATTCATGATGCAATTTGTTAATTACTAGGTGTGGACTAAGAAATGCAAGCAAGCAGAAATGATATGCAATGTGTTTTAAGCCCAAGTCGAAATGTGAGTTTGAATGAAAACAAGTTGAGAAAGGGTTGAAGGATATGATTTTTGACTAGTTTGAAATGCAAGAAAAGAAAGAAAGGTTCTTTTTAATCCTGCTTATGATGTCATTTAGAAGAGAAGAAAGAGGTGAAAAGGGAGAAACCTAATGCACCTATATGAACAAAAATAAAAGGAACCCAAGGAAGACCCTAAGGTCCCATCGGGCGTGCCAAAATGTTTCTATGCTAGATTCACTTTTTACATTCAAGAAAGGAAAGATGAGAAATTAAGAAGAAGGATGAGGGTTTGTACGTACCCAGGTTGTAGATGTGCACACCAAAATTTAGACGATAGCAGGAACTCCTCTTTGGTTGTGGAGGATGACACCTGAAAGGGAAAGACACTAAACACGAAAAATGTTAGATGACAAAAGGGTGGACTGCCAAGCAAGAGCTTGGTCCTAGAAGCGCAAAGGCTTCTTGGAGGATGGCAGTCCACTGTTAAAAATAGAATGCTGATCAGGAACAAAAAGTGATAAATGATGAAAAATAGAAAGAAATAACTTAAGGCAAATGCATACCTATTTAGCATCAATCTGCTTTGCATAGTCACCAATGTCGGTGGTATTGTCAGCGTCGATCAGGTAAGGTCACCAACATCAGTTAGGTTGCCGACATCAGTAGGGGAAATGGATGAGGTTAGCTGGGGCAGTAGTCTTAGATAGGGTCTTGTCAGGTTACAGGGTGGTTTTTGGTCTATAGAATGGATTGTGGTCTCGTATGAGGGTCAGGGAGGTCTATTTAGAGGTCTGGGAGATTGCCTGGAGGTCTGAGGGACTTGTTTTGGGTCTGAGGGACTGAGAATGTTGTCCGAGAAAGTGACTGGTTGGGAACCAGAAGCACAAAGGGGAATGAATGAGAGGCAGGGGTCTGAGAAGGCCTTTCAACCTCTCAGGGGAAGGACAAGGAAGGTCTTGGCAGTGGTTAGCTAAATAGATAGATTAAACAAGAAATAAAATGGAAAACAACACTGTACTTACCTCTTGCTTGCTGATTGAAGAATGGAAAAACCTGTTGTTAGAGCTGTTGAAGGACCTACAAATGGATCTGTTGTTTGGAGTTATTCCTGCAAGATCCCTGTAGCTGTTGATGTTTCTGTACGAGGGGGAGGAGAAGAAAATATGAAAGCAAAAGCGTCAAGAGAGTTCTATTCATCGAGGGATAATGGTTGCAGAAAATGGTCTTAAAGGCTGTTGACGCCTGTAGAACCACCGACGTCGGCCACATAATGACCGACGTCGGCGGCCGAAGAATGGGGACAGAGGCTAAAATTAGCCTCTGTTCGTTCTTGCACGTTGTCGGGTCAAGGGGCCATGGGAAAATGGTTGAGGGAGGCATAAATGGATGCGGGAGGGAGGATAAAGGGGAGATTTGGGCAATAAAGGCTAGGAAAGAGGTGGAAGCATCCAAGGAGGGGATCCAAGGTGGCATGGGTGAGGTGGAAGATGGCCAAATATTTAATTATTTTAATTTGATAAATGGAGGGGGCTAGGACAAGGGTTAGGACATGGGCCAAGGGGGGCCAAGGGTGAAAGATGACCTAGGGGGTAGACACGATTTTAGTGTCTACAAGTGCATGGTATGTACTAGCCCTGAGTTTTCCCAAGCAGTGGGCGCTGTCAAAAAGTTTGGAGCCAATCTAGGAAAGAAGCAATGGAGGGTAGTTCAGTAGATTCTTACAGGGACCAGTAGCAGGTGCACATGCTAAGCATGGTCAAGTTATTTTCTACATGGGTTTGTAGATGCAGATGTGGTAGGTGACTTGGATGACAGGAGGTGCACCATAGGATTTGTGGTGGTTGGTCTTCAAGAGTGATTTTAAAGAAGGATACAAAGCTAAGGGAACAAACTATATGATGTACAGGTACAGGTACAGTTGCAACTATTTATCTCCAAGTGGGAGATTGTTAGGTTGTGGAGCTAAAAGCTTCAACTATTGCAAACATGGAGGTTGTTGAGTTTTAGGGATATCGGCGTCAGCAGTATGACCGACGTCGGTCAGTGGTGAACAGAAGGGAAATTGGCATCGATAGGAGGTCGGCCGATGTCAGTCACTTCCAGGTAGACAGGGACTGACGTCGATCACCTGTGGCAGTTCCAGAACTATTCGTTGCACAAATATTTAGTACGTTGAACCGAGTGTTTGCATGTAATAGGCTATTTTTGGTCTTGAGTTGCAAGTCTAATTATTGTAAATTAAAAGTCTAAGTTATTATTAAAGTGTGGGATCTATTTATAGACCCATTGACATGTATTGTAATTAAGGCAAGAAAAGGATTTCTTCCAATTGTAAGATCATTTGAATTGGAGGTTGTTGCAAGTTCATGGAGACTATATACATGTGTAAGTAAGTTCTATTGAGTTGCAGGTTGTTGCAAGCTTATGGGAGATCTACTTGAAGAACTTTGAGTACTTGTGTACTGGCAGGGTTATTACTGATTGGTTGGAGGTGAACACCAATTCTGTGTGTGAGTTGTGTGTTGGGACCATTTTTGGTAAGAGAGTGAACTCTTGAGAAGAATTACTATACACTTGGTGTGGGAAGCCTGAAAGGTGTGGAAGAGTGTGGTGTCTCTTCATTGTATTCTTTTCTAGATGAGTATTAATACAGTTTGTGTTGTCTCTAATATTCGGTGTCATTTGTGAATTCTAGTTACTTATTGCTTCTGGTTAATTCTGCATATTTAATTGCTAATACAAGGTAATCATATTGTGCTCTTTCTGAGGAGCAAGATCCTAACAAGTGGGATCAGAGCTGTTTGTTGTTCTTGATTCCCCATCATTTTATGTATAAGTTGATCTCTAATTTTGCTAATAAGTCTAATATTTTATATTTTTTACTTAATAAAACTTATAATACTTTTGGGATGTAAGTTCATACACAATTTTTAGACCCTAAATTTTAGCTAAGTATTTTGGTAATGGCACAAAATAAGCATGGCATATAATAAACATGTCATAGGAAGACCATGGCATGAAAGACCATAGTGCAAGAGATCACGATGCGAAAAGACCTAGTAATAGGGGAGGAATCATAAACAAATAAATTGAGAATGGATGACTTAGTATATTACAAAAATAATTGGGGAACCTGAATGAAGATAGAAATGGTTAAGGAGCGATTCTCAAGGATAGAACAAACTTTAATCACACAAGAGTTTGGCACCATCCCACAAAAAGGAGGGCACTTGGTAACAAGGATCCATCACCAAATGGTTATATAGGGGCATAAATCCCTGGTTCTATAGTAAAAATAAGTAAATGACTGCTATGACTCTCAATCCACTAGAGATCATTGACTAGTCACTATAATTTTCATAATTAATGTAAATACTTAGTTGGGAAGAACCAAGTATAAATACCCTTATGTATAAATGTGTAATGTTGTTAAACATTGGTATTGTATAATGATTTATTTTGGTAACTAGCATAATTATGTAAATCATTGTAATCTAGATATTTCACTGTAGTTGATAGTTATGTTGCATCATTAAGTTACCATTACATCTATTATGTAATTTGTAGTTCATATTTAGATATAATGAATAGAATCTATGTTATCTAAATTTGTGTAATACATATGTTAAATCTCATGGAAATTATATTCATAATGATGTGTGTTTATGCAATTGAATTTAAGCCCATAAATTTGTCTTTATTTTTATGTTTAGCCATTGATTAAGGTACACCATCAAGCACCAATACATGTCAAGTATATTACTGCATGACAACCCACAAGAATCAATTTCTTATTGCATGTTTCAAGTGAACACACAATATCTTAGTCTTGCATGAAATGCTAATGTGTTACCTTGTTAAGAACTAGTTACTTTAGTGCCCTTAGGGAAAAGTCTATATATAAATAAAACCTAATATTTTGGTTCCATTATTGGTACCTATAACACTTATTACATAGTAATGGAAAATTCTTGAGTAGTTATCTCTCGAATATATTAAATGATGGATTATTTGGGTCAAAGATAAATTTTCAATTCTATACCTTGAACCAAGAGTTTCGACATGTGTATGGGTTGAACAACATCTATATATCTCTCTATATGAAAGTTTCTTTGTATAATTCCCTATTCATTTACATGCTTGCCTCTCAGCCTATGCTCAATACTGGTCAAGAAATTTTGGATGAATGATAACTTGGATGATAGATAATTAGAGGGACTTAGCATGATTGGGAGCACCATGGATATTATATGCTAATATATGGTGGATAAGGGTGTTGAATAGCTACATCTTGGAGTACATTATAACCACTTACTCCTATCTAGAAGAAGTGAAGTTCTAGTTTATCTAAGAACCACATGGTCATTATTTAGGAATTTAACTTTAGAATTGAATAAGTTGTTTATTTACTTTGGACTTGAAACTTTTCCCATGGAGGGATAAACTCATCATTGCATGAGCTACATGGTTAGGAGGGGAATACAGGGGTGTTTGTGATGGATTATTGGTTTGGGATGGTAGATAGTTAATGGGAGTTGTGAAAGTGTAAATATGATGAAGCTCGATAAAGGTTTATAGGTGGAAGCATATTAGGAAGTGGGTAGGAAGACTTAGGAAGTGATTTTAATATTTCTAGGGAAGTAGTATAACATAAGGAAGATTCACTAAATTTCACATCACAACCAATGCCAGCTTTGTTATATGTGGTATAAACTAGTCAGGTAGTGGAGACTGAAGAAGCTAAAATAAACCAACTTAGTTCCCTAAGCATAGTGAAATCTCATGCTTTTGAGATAGATGAATTAACTATACATAACCGGGATACAGATAGTGTAGATTCAGAGACTAGCCCTATAAGAGAACCTTTCATTGAGCAAGTTTTAGACCATAGTGAATAAACATTTTATTTTCCTCTTTAAGATAATTTCATGGCCCAACTTGGTATGCTTGGTGGATCCAGCATAAGTAGTGGGAAGATTATTGGTCTAAGCATAATAAATCAACTTGCTACCATGCCCAATATTTTGGGTGTTTCTACTATTATTGGAGATGTGGGAGGTGGACTAGGTGGTAGAATGATTGGTAGATTAGGAGGTTGAATAGGAGGAAGTGGTGGGCTTCTCCCACTAAGAATAGGACTTACAAGTTTTTAATAGCCATGTTTTCAAGAACATAAACCACATATTGTATATTATGAAATGACACTTCATTTTTTAGAATATTGAGGCATAGAGAATGCCACAAAGCATGTTCATAAGTGTGAACTCATCTAGAGAGCATGTGGCATAACTTCCTCTGAGTGAAAAGAAACACAATTTAAAACCATACTTCCGGAAAGAACACATAGGGGGTCTAGGAAGTATGACCTAAAACAAGCAATAGTTGATTATGACCAGCTCAAGATAACATTTATTTAAGATTTTAATATACCATAATTTGAGTAAAAAAGTATTGATGCGTTGAAGGATATAAAACAAGATCTAACAAAAAGTGTGTGCACATATGATGCATAATTCAAGACACTCTTGTCTAAGCTATCATTTGATATTAATGTTGCTCATCATACTTAGTGGTTCATGGGAGGATTTTTTCTTCCCTTTAGATGAACATTATTTCAAAGAACCTTTACCATCCCATATGAGGCCCTAGAAGTTTCCCTCTACATTAAAGTTATTGGTAGCATCAATACTAGAATTAACCCCTTTATGGAATCTTAAATAGATTCAATGGCATCACAATTAGAAAAGATTATTTCAAATAATGATCATGACACTCATAGTGGCCTTTGGTGTACCTATTGTGAGAATGAGGGTCATAACAGA
Organism: Torreya grandis; assembly: GCA_037957365.1. Classification (NCBI taxonomy): domain Eukaryota; kingdom Viridiplantae; phylum Streptophyta; class Pinopsida; order Cupressales; family Taxaceae; genus Torreya; species Torreya grandis. The sequence continues at coordinate 1,328,045 of JARHVA010003044.1, forward strand.
AATAATTGTCCTTGAAATAACATTCACACAGTACTAAAATAGTTTTTTGAAATTTTTCATGAAGACCACAATGTATGCTCTTATCCTATATTACAAAGGGATACACAATCTAAAGTATATAACTATTGAAAGATATATGATGCATATACCCATGACACAAATGAATTCCATCTTATCGATGATATACATGAGTCATGCATGCATGATACACATAAAAATTATATTCTAAATAATCAATATAATGGTGTGTATCATGGATGAGGCCAAGGATAGGGATAAGAAGGTGGATGTTTCCCACCACATATGTGTTATAAATGTGGGTCTCCAAATCATTACCAATGAGACTTTTTAGTCTATCCAACATGTGATTTTTGTAAAAAAGAGTGTTGGTTGGAATAATTCCCTAATTTTTACATAACCTTCATAAAAAGAAAGAAATGAAAAGGGTGATAGTATGATACACATTATGAAGACACACTAGAAACTACACTCTAGCACTCTGACAACCCAATAGGTTAATATCATAACACGCACTAGTGGATAGTCCCAATATACATTTAATCTAACCATTTTTAAGGTAAAACATGAAGAGCCTCATAAAACTAGGTATCTTGATGCTTAGCAACATAAAGAAGTGCTCTAAAGAAACATGACCCTTTTACAAGAATTACAAGGGGAAATTCAATTTCTTAAATACTATGATGCTGCCCAACATGTTGATATGCAACAGGACACTAAACATCAAGACACATCATGGGATGACTTACAAGAACTTTTTAAGTTCCTATTATAAGAATATATTTTCCATTAGTTAAGTAATTAGCTTAAACATTAGGTGCCAAGGCCAACTAAAGACCATCGATTAAACCATGCTTAATGACAAGATACTCTTGTTCCTCTAAGCCCTCAAGAGGATAAGTAAATATTGGTGAATGCTACCATTGATAGGTGGGTGATCTAAGACATTTTAGTCAACATTGGAGTTGAGGTCAATTTATTAACACATGATGCATGGTGAAAGATGGCTAGACTAGATTTAAAACCATCACCTCATATATTATTAATGGCTAATAAAACCCATGCTCTGCCAATTGGTATTCTTAAAAATACAACTATCGATATCCTCAGGGTAACTTTCAAGGTTGAATTTGAAGTTTTATAATTGGCTAAGGCTAATGACTTTCTATCCATATTGGGTAATCCTTGGTGCTATGCTAAAAATTCTAATTTAAGCTTTAAAAAGAGATATATCATCTTTGAAAATATTGATCAGCAAGTCATCATCTTGTTAGACCAAACACATGGGCCCTCATATGTAAAACTTGTTAGTGCAAATGAAGATATTAATCACATATACAACATCATAGCTTGAGTTAGTGAGCATCATGATCTAACTACTGATGGCATCCTCCAATAGATGGACACATAGTCCCTTTATGATACTATGATTAATGCCTATGATTGTTGGGCCCAAGGTGAATATGACCTTACTAGGAAAGTGTGTGGTGTTATTGGCAATTATGAAGATGTACTGCATCAATACCATAAGCACCATAAGTTTTTTCATCTTTTCATTTTAAATTTCATGAAAGGACCAATTATAGATACACCACTCAAAAGTCTTGATGAATCTCTATAGTTTCATAGGCAAATGGAAGTCTATGACTTTGTCCAGTGCCTAAAGGCCTTCTATGACTTTGATATTGATTGTATGAATTCACTAGTTCAACTTCTTTATGGCATGGTAATAAGGTGGTAGAGAACTCATCATGAGTATTGCCTTCATTAATACTAACTACTATCTACCTTACATCATTGGTTCCATCATGACAAATGTGTACGAGGCACAATCAACTATAATGGAGTCTGATCACCAAAATCACACCTACAAGCCTGTTAGGCAATGTGGTTAGTTGATGAATATTTCTTACCAAAATATATATGGCTACATGTAATTTATGGTACCTTGTGCACCTAGGCCAAAGCATGGTATGTTCATGAGGAATGTTATTTAGGTACATATTTTTGGTATTTATTAAAAATAGCATGGTCTCAGTGTTATCTTATTCATCCCCAAGGATGGATTTGTGCCTCACACTTTAAGTAATGTGTCAAGTATTTATTGGTGACCCAAGTCCATCAAGGATCACCTGTGAATTATAAATGGTGTGTTGGAAGAAGGATTGGTCATTTTCAATAACCCACCTGATCAATCTTCCTCTACATCAAAACTTGTCATCAACCATGCATAACATGAATAAATTCAAAAAAGAAAGCAAAAACTTGTGTTCCATGTCAATGAAGGTGAAGGGTCCAAACCACTTGACCCATTAACCAATCATTTGGATTTACCCATAGACTATGGTACTATAACTATTCATGACACTATTTTTTATACACACCATCTATACTTTGAACCACTTCAAACCATACAACAAAAAATTGGCATGAAGGATGCAAAAAGATGGCTACTATAGGAAACTACTAGTTTGATACTAAGAATTATAAATTTTTTGAGATACTAAAGGAATACCAAGATGTTTTCCTTGGGAATTATAGTGAAATGAAGGGTGTTCACCCATCCTTGGAAAAAATGCATATCAAACTAGTTGAAGGTGCTCACCTAGTCAGGAAATGACCATATAGAATGAATCCAAATTTTCATGCATAGGTTAAAGAATAAATTGACATTATTTTTCATGATGGAGTGAGTTATTACTCTAATTTATGATTCCAAGTGGTCAGCCCCATGGTGATAAGCATAAAAAATATGGGTGCATCAAGATTTGTGTAGACTAGAGGATACTTAATGCAGCTTGCATCACTAATCCCTTCTTGATTCTTTTCACCAAATAATTCATTGAATGTGTCATTATGTGTGAAATTTACGCCTTCATAGATGGGTTTTCTAGATACCATCAGATCTAGATCACCGAGGTGAGTAGGCCTAAGACTATATTTTCCAGAGTCGGGGTCTTTTGCATATACCATCTTGCCATTTAGGTTTAAAAACACACCTATTGTGTTCTCATAAATAGCCATTGAGGCCTTTAAAAACTTCATCCATATATTTATTCAAGTTTATTTAGATGATTGGATAATGTTAGGTGACCCCTTATCCAACGGAAGCACAATTGATTACTTTCTTATAAGCAATTAAACACGAAATTATACCAAAATGATAAAGTAACTAGAAACTTGAGATAGCAAAGAATTTGAGAGACAATACACACTCTTGTATTAGATATTACTAGAAGAAAATACAATAAGGAAGATGCCACTTCTTCCTCCACCTCAAAGGCTTGCCACACCTCAAGACCTTCTTCCCTCTCTCTCTTGCTCAACACAAAACCAACTCTACAACCTGAGTTGCTATCCCTCCTTGAATGCTTCAGCTGATCTCCTTGACCTTACACCTGTAGATCTCCTTGACCTTGCTTGCTTCAATGCTTTTACTTGCCTTCTTGGTAATTAAAATACAAGCCTCATGGGTCTTTAAATAGAATCCCATGGTTAAAAAAATAGAAATCTAACTACAATAATTAGAAACGCAGCTCATGACTATAATTAGTCATTTGACATGCAAACACTCGCTTCACTTAACTGACTGTTCGTCAACAGCAGTTCTGGAACACATAGGTGACCGATGCCGGTCCCTGCTTGTCTGGTGCTGCCGATGTCAGTCGACTGGCTACCGATGCCAGTTTCCTTCTGCACTGGTAATGACCGACATCGGTCATGCTATCGATGCTAGTACTTCTGAAACTCAGCAACCTCTTCTTCATGTCTGCAAATAGTTGAAGCTTTTAGCTCCACACCCTAACAATCTCCCACTTGGAGATAAACAACTACTACTATACCTATACCTATACACCATCTATTTTTTTCCTTTGGCTTTGTATCCCTCTTCAAAGTCACTCTTGAAGACCAACCACCATGCAAACCTGTGATGCTAAACCTGTCACTTATGCCAAAATAATTTTGTTGCTCCCAAATTCTTCATGACATACTTCTGAACCAACTCTACCTTTAGCTTAGAAAACTCCCTGTATATGAAATCCTGCAACAAGTAACACAATACATTAATAGGATAATGTAGCTAATATTATCCAACCTGGTAAAGATAAAACACAATGGTCAAACCTCCATTGCTCTGCAGCCTAATCAAGACCATATACCATAGCCTTCTGTCTCATGTGTCCATCCACTCTCTTCTCTAATATGGGAATCCATCCCTCTATCCAGTGCTTCCTTCCAGCTGACAACTCTACCAACAAATACCTATTTGGTTCTTCTCCAAGGACTCACACTCCTCATCCATGCCAAGCTCCCACTGTTTTTGGATTCTACCTGCATTGCTTCTTCCATCTTCCTAGTTCTTGACTATCAATAAGCAATATAAAGAAGGTGAACAATGAATATGAGGTTCACATACCTTTTCTAACCTCCATATGGGTGTTTGAGACTCATTGATCCACCCAACATCCATTTCAGTGACCGATCTCAACCATCTCCCATTCTGCTCTTGACTGATGTCGGTTCCCTGCACTGACCCTGACTTTCGACGCCGGCGTCCCTCCTGCCGACGTCGGTCCTGATGACTGACATCAGACTTCTCCTGCCCAACCTACCGACCCTGCTAGTCTACACATGACCGATGTCGATATCTGGCTGACCGACGTCGGTCCCATGTGACCAACATCGGCATCTGTGTGTTCCTGTAAGTGATGAAATTTTCATTCATGAACTCTTCTTGGATCAAACCTCTATCCATGCTGCCTTGATCAGATTTATTCAACCTCTGTGACTGATCTCTATCCTTCATCTCCTCCATAAACACCAAGGCTTCTTTGTTCCTATCAAAAGCATCAAATTTCCTTTTTTTGCAATGAACTCTATCTATGATTTCTGAATCTGAACACATACCTTTTGAATCAAGAACATCCATTCCCTTCTTATTCATGTGACCAAGCCTATTAGACCACATCTTCAAATCTACACCAAAAGTAGAATCAGTAATACAAGTAGATAGATAAAGAGTATCTACTTTCTTACCTCTCGCTAAAACAAGTGCTCCCTTGGTAACCTTCCAAGAATCCACTGTGAGGGTTATTGTGCATCCCTCATCACCCAACCTTCCTATAGAAATCAAACTCTGCTTCAGAATTAGAACATGCATGACCTCTTTCAACACCCATGTGTTGTCAATCTGCAATCTCAGCTACACTTTCCCTTTGCCAACTATCTGACAAGGCGTACCATCCCCTAAATAGAGCACTCCAAAGTCTCCCTGTTCATACTCATGGAACAAATCTCTATTTGGGGATGCATGAAAAGATGAACCAGAATCTAAAATCCATGATCCTACCTGACTATCCAAAGAAAGTATGAGAGCATCCTGTACCACAATATTTGCATCCTTTGCTTCTTCAATACCTGCATGTTGATTCTCTTTATCTCTCAACCAACACTCCTTCTTTGTATGTCCTTTCTTTCCACAAAACTAGCAGGTAACACCTTTGCATTCAGATCTCCTTCCCAACCTCGATTTCCCTTGCTCAACCTTCTCCCTTTGCCTTCCCCTACTTTCTGCACTTAGAGCATTACCTGATGATTCACCTGTGCTTCTCCTACGTATTTCCTCATTCAAGATCACACTCACAACATCATCAACTTTTAAGATTTTAGAAGCAGATGTAGAATTACTTACTGCCATAACCAAACTGTCCCAACTTTCAGGCAAAGAACATAAAATCAAGAGAGCCTTTACCTCATCATCAAAAACAATATTGACTGAAGCTAATTGGTTTACCAAACCATGGAAATCACTGAGATGAGTATGTACCGATCCACCTTCCTACATTTACAAAGTAAATAGTTGCTTCATAAGATATACCTTATTAGAAGCTGAGGGCTTTTCATATAAATTTTCCAAGGACTTTATCAACTCTTTCGTTGTCTTACACTGTGATAAGCTGGAAATCATAGACGATGCAAGGCTCAACTTTATGGAACCGAGAGCCTTCCGATTAAGAACACTCCATTCTTCATCCTTCATATCTGTGGGCTTGCATGTAACCCCACCCAACGGTAAGTACAGATCCTTTTAATACAGATAATCCTCAATCTGCATCCTCCAGTGTTGATAATTCTTGCCATTAAACTTCTCCATTCATAGCTTACTTTCTTCTACCATTGCTGAACTCCCACTCAATCAGAAAACCCTGTGAATGACCTGTAATCAAAAAATTAACCTACTTCTTGCAAACCGTAGATCTGATACCAACTGTTAGGTGACCCCTTATCCGATGGAAGCACAATTGATTACTTTCTTATAACCAATTAAACATGAAATATACCAGAATGATAAAGTAACTAGAAACTTGAGACAGTAAAGAATTTGAGAGACAATACACACTCTTGTATTAGATATTACTAGAAGAAAATACAATAAGGAAGATGCCACTTCTTCCTCCACCTCAAAGGCTTGCCACACCTCAAGACCTTCTTCCCTCTCTCTCTTGCTCAACACAAAACCAACTCTACAACCTGAGTTGCTATCCCTCCTTAAATGCTTTAGCTGATCTCCTTGACCTTACACCTGTAGATCTCCTTGACCTTGCTTGCTTTAATGCTTTTACTTGCCTTCTTGGTAATTACAATACAAGCCTCATGGGTCTTTAAATAAAATCCCATGGTTACAAAAATAGAAATCTAAATACAATAATTAGACACGCAGCTCGTGACTATAATTAGTCATTTGACATGCAAACACTCACTTCACTTAACTGACTATTTGTCAACAGCAGTTTTGGAACACACAAGCGACCGATGCCGGTCCCTGCTTGTCTGGTGCTGCCGACGTTGGCCGACTGGCTGTCGACACCGGTTTCCTTCTGCACTGGTAATGACCGACATCGGTCATGCTGTCGATGTCGATACTTCTGAAACTCAGCAACCTCTTCTTCATGTCTGCAAACAGTTGAAGCTTTTAGCTCCACACCCTAACAGATAATATATGGCTTGGTGAAATACCACTATTCTAATCTCAATCTTATGTTTGAGTCTACAAAACACTTTAAATCTCTCTCAAATTACAAAAATGTATTTTTGCTACTCCATTTAGCATTCTCCTTGGTCACATTATATGTTGAGATGGACTTTTAGTGGACCCCATTAAGGTTCTCATCATCCTTCTTCTGCTAGCACCAAAAACCTAGTGAAAGGTTCACATCTTTCTAGGTCATACTGGGTCCTATAAGAAATTCATCTATGGTTATGCAAGGGTTGTCACACCATTAGAGGATATCTTACAACACAATAAACACTTAATTTGGACCCAATTGTATAAAGAAGCTTTTGTATCCTTGAAAGATAAGGTCATCACTACATTAATTCTTCAGTTCCCTAATTGGACTAAACTATTTCATGTCCATGTCAATGCTTCTAGTATGGCCATCAGTGTAATACTTACACAACCTAGAGAAGTTAATCTAGATAACCCTATTTAATTTCAAAGTATAAATCTTAATTTGGATGAGATAAAGTATAAAACAATGGATCATGAATCACTCTCCATCATTTATGATTTACAAAAATTTTGATAGTATCTATTGGTGACTCCTTTTGTATTCTACATAGAACATGAATCATTGAATTACCTAGTTAATAAACTTGTTTTACATTGTCACATTTATTATTGGATTGTGTTATTCTAAGAATTCCAATTCTCTAATCATGGTCAAGCCATGTAAGACCAATTATGATCCTAACCATCTCTCAAGAATTGATTTTGGTGAGCCAACACATGCTATCAAAGATGACCTACCTAACATATATTTATTTCATGTTTCACATGCTCCTAAGGAGTTATAAGACATATAAACCTTATTAAATACTAACACAACTCCAAATCATTTAAGTAAATAGGATAAAAAGCAACTAGCTATTCATGTGACACCATTTGAGCTCATTGAAGGTGACCTCTCTAATCTTGGCTAAGATTAAATAATTCAATGTTGTTTCATGAAACATGATCACCTTGATGTGTTCTATGAATTCTAAAAAAGTATTGCTATAAGACACTATTTCAATGAGGCTACTACACACAATTTTTTGTTAAATGGTCTATGGTGGCCTACACTTTTTCAAGATGCAAAATTGCATGCACATCAATATGATATTTTACAGCACATGGACAAACCAAATCACCAAGATGTAATGCCATTACTATAAATGCTTGAAAACTATACAACATGATTCTAGTTGTCAAACACCCATTAGCCCCTTGGCCCCCTTGGGTTAGGATTACCTATTAAAATCGTTAAATCTTACCCATTTACCCATTTACCCCTTAGCTAAATTAATTAATTGAATAATGCCTGTTTATAGATGATGGCTAGTTGATTGACACCTCATCTACCCAAATTGATGGTTAGCTAATTGATACCTAGCTTGAAGAACATTTATACCTTACCATTTAATGCCTTAACTTCCTAAGACTTATTCCTTGTTCATCCTAATTTAAACCTCTTAACAACCCATCATTGGTAAAATTAGCTAATTTTAGCCAATTTTGACTATTTTTGCATAACCACTAATAGTCGCCCCTCAACTGATGGTGGTTGAATAGGACCGTTGATGGTTACATAATGTGATCCACAAACCTTGCTTTAAAAGGTTGAATTTTGCTTATGTGAGAGACTGTTACTAAGAGGCAAATCAAAGATGGACCAAGGACCAAACCAAAGATAGTAAGTGCTTTAGCAAATCACTATCAAGAGCCAAAGTGCCATTACTCTACCAACATTTCTTTAGGATTCATAATAACTTTCAGCCAACTTTAATACTCTTCCAACTAACAAACTTAGAGCTAAGTATCTATATCTTTTCATCAAGTTCAATAACTAGTTTTATAGTTTTATTTCTTGTGTCATTTCCCATTTCCTTGCATTTTATTCCTTGTGTTGGAGTTCTTTAACTCTAGACACTTCATTCTCTACTCTAGATCACCCATAAACCATTCTTGCTCACTTGAATACCCAATATTTGAACCAAGTACTTTTGAGAATTCATTTCTCTCTTACAACCAACACCCAACCCAAACATCATCTTCAGAACCTTTCTATAACTTATCCCAACCACCATCTTTACCCCAATCAGATCTCATAATAATCATCAATGATCATACCTTGACCATTGATGGTTGGCCATAATCGTCGATGGTCACTATATGTCCTATTTTATAACAACAAGTAGATTTCACCTATCAGTCCATATCTAAATTCCAATTTTGGATTTTTTATTGCATCAGAGAGGTTTGACTTATTTTTTGAAACAAGTTTGAATAATTTAGCATTGGTCTTATCAAGTTATTATTATTTTAGTAAAATCATTTCATTTATCTCTTGCATTTGATTTCATTACATTTTGTTATTTCATGCAAGCATCTACTTTTAGCTTTCATAACTTAAGTGTTTTAAAGTGTGGATTGACAACCTCCAAGGAATCTTAGTGCTTCTTGGATCTAGCCCATGCTAGGTAGTCTACCTAACTATGTCACTAATCTGTCATTCTTCTCGTTGATTCTCATCCTCCCTAAACAAAGAGGAGTATCTACAACTATTTGTATTCATGTGTGCACAGTTACAACTAGGTATTTCTACCACACCCTTCTTATAGTTTTACATCATTTCTTAAAAGAAAATAAATGAAAAAAATAATGAAATAATTGCATCTTATTATGTCTCAAGAACCATTTAAGAAATGGTCCATTTCCTTTATTGGCCCCATCAACCTAATTAAATGGTGTACTAGTTCATGTTATGTCATTACAATAATTGATTATCTCATATGTTGGGTTGAAGCTACACCCACACAAGATTTTATTGTGGTAACTGCAACACACTTCATTTGGGAACATATAATCACAAGATTTGGCTTTCCCCTAAGTTTTACTAGTGAGTGAGGTACACACTTACTCAATGAGACTATATGAGTATTGTTAGCTAAATTTATGATTTTTTACCATAAAACCATGCCTTATCATGCCTAAGAAAATAACACTACTAAGGTATTCAACAAAATCTTGTGCATAACCTTTAAAAAAATTTGTAATATTGGATGCACTGACTGGGATGATCATGTGTCTATATTTATTTGGGAATAATGAATAACTTATAAGTGCCTTAACAAAAGTACACTATTTAAATTAGTGTTTGGGCATAGAAATAGTTCTTCTAATTGAGTTCTTGGTTCCTTCTCTTTGCATTACATGTGTTGGACTACTATATGATGAACCATCATTGAAATCATGTTTAGATGCCCTTTTATAATTGGGTGAAGCATGTTTTCATACTCAATGGAGTCAAGATATGGAGAAATGTAAATAGAAGGCATGGAATTATCTCCACATCAAACATAAGACATTTACACTAGGAATGAAATTCTTAATCTATGATTCCAAGTTTGAGCACCACTTCAAGAAACTCCATGTTGACTAGAATGAACCCTTTATTGTTCACAGTATTCTTCCTACCAATGTGTGTAATTTGAAAAGATTGTATGGATAATTTATTCTTATTTATTACAATGGTATCTGACTATGGTCATATTTTTCATCTTGAGTTCATTTTTAATTGTACCAATAAGGTGTATGAAATTAGTTTAGGATTTCATGTTTACAATAAATCAATGTCTTAGTTGTGTGCCCCCTTTTGATATTTTGTTTTATTTTTGTAACTTGGTACTTATGTTCTCATGAAGGACAATGAATCATAATTAGTGTTGGGTAAGGGGTGTTACCTATGATTGGAAGTGGTCCATAGGTATATTCATGGATGCATAGGCATGCAAGTAAAGGTATAAAAGGATAAAGACTACATAGGATGTAGCATGTAACCATAATCTTGTTTTGTTCCGTAATGATTATTGATTAGGGTGTGAATATTCTCTCGGTATGAATATTCAAATGTTCCTATAACTATCATGCACTTTGATAAAAGCATGGGACAAAATATGCCATTAAAATAAGAAGGTAGTGTTAATGGCAAGTGTGCCAACATCATGACATGGTAATATCATTAATAGCATTTATTGTGAGAAGTGATGGTAAAAAAAGGGGTAATAAATACAGGCTACCTCAAACCTATAAAAATACATTAGGGGGTTAATTTTACATTTTATCTTTTCTTCAAGTGTGATTTTATAAATTTGAAGAGTGAATAACCAAATTTGGGAGATTCTAAGATAAGTACAAAGTATCAATTCCTAGTTCATTAATCATTAAGAGTGTTTTTTTTATAAACAAATAACCAAAGATAGTTAAACTAAAAGAATGTAGAGGAATTCTTAGAATATAGATTGTAGAGGTTAGTGTTTGTTATTAACAAGCATCAAGGTAAGAGAGCTAAGAAAATTTCATAGAAAAATGTATTCTTTTCAAAACATTGGATGACTGTACCTCAAAATTTGGGCTCCACAAAGGGTAATTCAACTTAAGAAAAAGGTCCAATAAAGTGAGCCATTACCAATTATTCTAGAAGAAGAGGAGTTAAGCATTGGTAGGGAAATAATGATAATCAAGGAGGAAAAACCTGAAGAACAAGGTGAGTGCATGGAATGCTAAGGAACAGGGATGGCATGCCAAACTAAAAAGAAAACCCAAGTGCCCCACCTCCACCCTTGCTAATCGAGGAGATGTAGTACCCATAAATGATTATGCACATGAAGAAATGGGTATCAAATGTTCCCACTTGTAATATCTTTGACTAAATCCACCCCTAGCCAAGAAATGAGGTCGGGATTCAAAATGATTATAGAGTTAAGCACCAAAACACCAAGAGTGAATTGGTCTATGACTTGAAAATATTTAATGCCTTAGACTATGTGGGGCTCTTCTAGCTCTTCAACCTCCTCTATTTTATAAATATTATAGAAGTATTCAAGTTTCTACTTTTATGAGTACATGAGGATTATATCTACTTTACTAGGTGTCAAATGAAAATCATGGCTAAGAGAATTAACAAGGTATTAAGGTTGCAGTTCTCTAACACAAACCTAGAATTTGATTTAGAGGACTTGTTAGAAATAGAAAATACTACCATATTGCTATAATACTAAAAATATGGCCATTACATGCATATTAATAACTTACAAGATCCTTCCCTCTAAGTAGTTACGTGTGTCATCATGACAAAAGTTGGTGGTAGTGATAGATGGAAGGAGGTAGACATGGCCCACCTATATGTTGCTCACAAGGTAATAAAGGATTTAAATTATAAATGGGTAATGTATTTTTCCAATAATATTGTAATAGATGTGGAGAGGGCTCACTGAACACTTAACTATAGGTTCGTATGGGGTGTGTTCCTTTTATTAATGGTATTTGATGAAATTGGTGTACCTGATTACACCTTTATAAAATTGAAGTGGTTATACCTTCTTGAGAATAGGTCCCCTATAGAGTGATACAAGGAATTAACATGTCCTAGTTATATTTCTCTTAATTTTAATCTCAAGATGAAGTCATGGTATGATGATATGAAGGAAGCCTTTGGGAATTAATGGTGCATTCTAAAGGACTTACAAACCTAGGTTGGTGAATAAGCCAAATTTACTACCAAGAAACACTTTTCTCTTGAATGCATCAAGATGGACCCATATACAGAGATTCATACTTGATTAAATCTACCTTACACTTTCATGATGAATTACTTTATATACTTTGCCAACCACATATACAATTTGCATTTGATAACCCTTAAAGTAGAATGAATTGACTCAAAGATTCACAGACTCTACAAAATTTATGGATGTCCTAGAAAGAAACCATAAAGAGAAAAGTATGAGATAGATAGAACCAACATCAAGGTTCATCCAACCTTGGTTGGTCATTCAATTAATAATCTATTTTATATGTTGAAACCTAAAAATAAATATTCAATAAGCACAGAGCATGAGAAAGAGAAGCTTCCCCCATTACCAACACTTGACAAAAATAAATGTATCAGGAATGATACCAGCATAGGTTCACAGTTAGAACCAATAAAAAGGCAAAGGACTAACCAGGAACCACCACCAAGGGATTCACCACTGATGGATTCATCACCAAAAACATCACCACCAAAGGCTTCACCAAGAAGAGATCCACCAACAAGTCAACTAGAAGTCTCAGTGCCATTAATGCAAATCATTTCATTATAACAAGTAGAAGATCCTAAGGATGTTGATATGGAAGAGATGGAATAATTACTAGGAGAAATCATGGGGATATCCTAAGAATAATTAGATACTGACTTAGAGAAAACACTCTCCTTGGGACAAGAATAGACCACTTTTGAAGAGGTGGGACTGGACATTGAATATCCACTTAGTAAAGAGAGGGATGGCTTTGAAGAATAAGAATTTACTAGTATGGACATCAACACCACTTCCTTAGAATAAGACATAGATGTCAAGATACTTGAGAAGGATCCCAACAAAGGGAAACAACCTGATGACACCATGGTCCAACCACCCAAGACTAATGCAACCACCAACTTATGCATTCAATACCAAAAAGGCATCCCCAAAAACATGATTTATTTATATTTTCATTTTGATTCAAAATATGCCTCTATACATACCTAATGTGAGATGTCATTTTTCTAGACATGAGCGATGAGGAAAACCATTTTAAAATGCCTCCCAATAGTTTAGCATTGTATTCTGAAGCAATGATGCTTCCCAAACCTCTTTGGGTCAATCCCTAACATCTCCCTCCTATGCAATCTAGCACAACACTCCTAAAAATGGCCTTTGAAGTATCATGACAAAAATTTATTGAATATTATAATGTGCACCAATCTAAACAAAAATATGGTAGGGTGGTGGAAATATATGATAAAGAAGTTAACACATAGGATAAGCTTGAAGAGGAAGTGGTCAAGCTGAAATGCTAGTTGGAAGTCACAATAGTAACAAAGGTTAAAACATTGAATCTATGTAAGGTTATTCTAAGCCAAGACTTGGTACTAGTAGATGGGGTCCATTAAGAGGTTGAGGCTATTGATAAGCCATATACCCTTGTATAACTATTATTGAAGTGATGTAAGGATCAACCAATACCAAGAGATGAAATAATATGGGTAATCAAACTATTTTTTGAAGTGGTGGGAGTCTGCAAGCATGTATTTTAATGAGTTATGGAGGTGATTCCCATTCTAGATGGGATTTTTGAGAATCTGGCATAGCCCAATAAATTTTTGGAAGCTTGACTCTATGTAGAAGATCTATAGTTTTAAAAATTGTAAGATGCCACCCTTTTAATAATATATCACACTAAGTGCGCTAAGGCATTTAAAGATGTCAAAACTATGGAAAAAATAATAAATGTGCATTGACAACAAATAAATTGTAACTTTTTAGTGCCTCAAGGATTGGTTGTGAATGAGTTCACCACATTATAAGATATTTAAAAGGATGTTTCCACATCCCTTGAATAATTGGCCAATAAGGTAAGTGAGTGCTTTGATCAACCCAAAGAGACTAAAAAGTTGAAAGTGAAAATTAATGAATAACAACAAAGTTTCTCAACACCTTGTCACATTAGGAAAGTGTTAGAAAGTAGATTGAATATATTGGTCCTAAGTTTTTGTTTGAGGCTAAGACCAATGCTTATTCCAAGATGAACTAAACACAAAGTGTGGGGTAATGTTAGACCCCAAATTTTGGCTAAGTATTTTGTTAATGGCATAGAAAAAACATGGCATGGGAAGATCATGGTGTGAAATACCATGGTGCAAGAGCTCATGGTGTGAGAAGACCCAATCTTGGGGGAGCAATAAAATTTTGAAAACCTAAGAATGAAGAACTTGGTATATTAGCGAAAGGCTTGCGGAGCACAAAGGAAGTGGGAAATGACTAAGGTGACATTCTCAAGGATAGAATAGACTTAAATCACACATGAGTTTTTCACCAACCCACATAAAATAGTACACTTGGAAGTAAGGATCCAACACCAAATGGGAGTATAGGGTTGCAAAGGCCTAGTTCTATAGGAAAAATAAGTAAACAACTACCATGACTCTCAGTCCACTAGAGATATTTTTTTAGTCTCGTCATAATTAATGTAACAACTTGATTGGGAAGAACCAAGTATAAATACCCCTGTGTAGAGATGTGTAATTATATTTAACATTGGTATTGTGTAATGGTTTATTATGATAACTAGAGAAATTACAAAAATCATTATAATCTTGATATTGCACTACAGTTGATAGTTAAGTTGAATCATTAATTTAAAAGTACATTTATTATGTAACTTGTGGTTTGTATTTGGATATAATGAATAGAATCTATGTTATCTGAATATGTGTAATACATATTCTAAATTTTATGGAAATTTTATTCATAATCATGTTTATTTACGTAATTGAAGCTAGGTCCACCATTTTGTATTCTTTTTTATTCAGTCATTGATTAAGGTATACAATCAAACACCAAAACACAAGTATATTACTGCATGACATAACCCACAAGAACTATTTATTGTTGTGTCCTTTGGGTAAGTGCACAAGAGCCCAATATTTCAATAAATGCTAGTGTGTTATCTTGTTGGGAAATAGTTTCTTTATCACCCCTAGGGAAAGATCTAGATAGAAAATAAAACCCAACAATAACCTTCAATGAAATTAATAATTCCATATAAATTCTCCCTATACTTGCCAAACATGTTTTGAATAAATCTTTTATTTTATATGTGAATGAAACCAAAAAATCCATGCGTGTTATTATTACTCAACATGATCATAATCATGAAGAAATACATAATCTTTATATGATTCAAGTTTCAAAAGATGTTGAAATCAAGTATCCCTTAATTGATAAATTTACTCTTTCATTAATTTCATCTCTAAACAAATTTGTTAGATTTTGATGGGAATCAAATTTATTGTTTTTTTAAATGTACTTGTTTTATCTTATTTTCTAAAGAAACCAACTTTCCAAGGTAGGCTATCAAAATGGATTTTTAGAAACCAATAATTTGATATTGAGTTTAAAAATTCAAAAAATAATAAAGGAAATGAACTAGCCAAACACTTAGCTAAAAATGTGACCTTTAGTATTAGTGTTTTAGTTCTTTCAATTTATTACAGTTTAAATGTTAAACCTCATTTTAAAACTATGAAGGTTGTTGATCTTTCAAAATAATTTAAGATAGAACTCAAAATGCATTATTGGGATTGTATATTTTTACAATATGAATTATACCATGATCTTATTTTCTATTTCTAAAACCAAACATGCCCTGATTCGTTGGATAAATATTAAATAAGATTTCTTAGACTATAATATTTAAAATTTTTGTTTCGTGAAAATAATATGTTTTATTGAAATAGAGATGGAGTTATTTTACATTATTTGACCCATGAACAAAATCAATAAGGTTCTTAGGATTTTTCATGAAGGTAGCTATTATGGACACTTTGAAATGAAAAATACTACATACAAAATATTGTGTTAGATATTATTGACCTAATTTATTTCAAGATGTCTATAATTACTTAGGGTGTGTATATCATGTCAACATTTTACTTCTAGACATAGGTTTTTTACCATACCTTTAAATACTATCATACCTAAAAAACATTTTATTAAATAGGGCATTGACTTTATTTCTAAATTTCACCCTCCATATTCATCCAGTCATTAGTATAATCTTACTCCCACTAATTATTTCACTAAATGGCTTGAAGTTGTTGCATTAAAAAATTTAATCACATCTGAAGTGATTTCATTTTTTTTAAATCAAATATTTTTTAGATTCAGAATTTTGTATGAGATATTAGATAATGGTCCTCAATTTACTTCTAATGAATATTTAGAATTATTAGGTCATTATTCTATTATTTAAAGCTTGTTATTGATTACACAGCATTCCCCATTTTTGGTCTAAAAATGGGGACCCTCTTTGTTCTCTCGAGTTTGATCTTATACCTTTTAGGAGTTCATAGTTTTTAGTTTCTTAAATCAGCCTGCTTTGTAACCTATGAGATGATTAATTACAAGTGACTTAATGGGTTTAGTTTAATGTCTTTACATTTCTTTAGTTCATTTAAAGCTTTTATCGAGGAGTGAGTTAGTTTTAATGCCTGAATTTGCATCAATCTACTAAGTCTTAGTCTTTTTTTGCTTTTATTTTTAAACACACTTTAAAGCATCCCTTTTACACTATTTCTCCTTAGGATTTCATAAATTACTTAAATTTGAATAGTTTTTTTCCTCTTTTCCTGAGCAATTATTAACCATTTCTACTTTAATTTCAATATTAATGACTAAATGTTTATAAGCATTTACTTTTTAACTTAGTCAATTTTCATAAAAATAGACGAAATTAGCTTTTGAATCAAATGAAATGGCTAATTTTGTACAAAGATTCATTTTATACTTAGTCTTTTTTCAGCTTTTACCTTATCCATATTTATTCAAATATTTATTTGTTACTTTTTGAATCAATTTATTGACTATGCCTTGTCATATTATGCCGTAGGTACTTAAATAAAGTCTCAACATAACATGTTGATTACCCAATGGTCATAAACCCATTCCAAAATGCATTTTGACATTTAGTAAATTTTATTTGAAATTACCTAGATGTGAAAGAATGCAAAAGCACAAAGGGATTAAAATTTTGATCCAAAATTTAATCATTCCATGATCTCAAGACCCCAAGAAGATGCTACGTGGTAACTTCTTAGAATTTCAAAATCTCAGAAAGATAGAACTATTAAACTTCATAAATCCTATAAGCTCTAACCCATTTGCAAAATACTTTCAACACTTAGTTGACTCATAAAATTTTCCTAGATCTATGTGTTACTTTTTTGCTCAGTAGGACTTAGTCGTTTCTTTTCAAAGGTTTTCTAGTGCTATATGTCAATCTCCTAATATTCCCAAGCTTATTCAAAAGTATTTTAAGATTTAATCAATTTTATTCAAGGTTTATTAGTGGGTAAATGATGTCAAAAACTATCTAGGATAATGAATCAATGGGATGATGCCATGTGTCATAATCCCACTATTATGTTATCCCAGAGATGGCTATAGTAGTGCAATGCCTTTGAGCTAGTAGATTAGTGAGATTATGCCATATGGCATAATATCGATGCTCTATTATTTTGAATATGTTCATAAAGAGTGTAGATCCTCTAGGCAAGTAGGTGATCAAGATGATACTATGTGATGAAATCCTACTACTCTGCTATCCCAATGTGGTCCATATAACTGTGAAGTCTATCTAAGCTCTTGGAAAAGTATGATTATGCCACATGGTAAAATCTTGCTTTATCAAAGAATGAATAATCAAATACACTTAAAGCATCAACTAAGGAATAAAAGAGTGAGTAAAATCCACATGGTAAGTACCCCAGCATAACTAAAGACACATTGGTTATGAAACCAATAAAGTATGAGCCTAAAGTTGATGGCCCGTCTACTTATTAAAATCCTTAAGAGGCCGAGAATGGACTGCACATCCAATTTTATTTGTAGAATCAAATCATAGTCAAATTGAAGAATAAATAAGATGGGAATAATTAACATGGCCTACACAACAAGATTAATCATGAAACATAAAAGACAAAATATATGTCGTAAAGAGGTGTGGATCTAACTACATAAGATGTAGGCCTCTGACTATCCCAATGCAATCTCAACTACATTCCCTTACAAGCATTCATTATTAATTAGGTTAAGCATGGTTCCTAATATTTTCATGATGGAGAAGAGTGGGATTAACCCTAATGGACCTCAAGTAGGCTTTCCATGTTGATGATTGATACAACTTTCACATTAGTGGGTGAATTTGAGTTTGAATTTGAATTTGAATTTGAATGTGAATTTGAATTTTTTTTCACACTCCTCAGGCCTACGTGCCTATATAATATCAACTCTTAAATTTAAAAAGGGTTGGTCTTTTTAATATTTAGGAGGTGATACTTAGTATAGGTTCCTTTTAGTTTTAGAGATATAGTAGTGGACTAGACATGCTTGGATTATCTATAGTTAGTAAACCAAGCATTTTTCATGCTTTCCTTGTCTAGTGTTTTTCTTGTTATTATGAGAGTAAAGTTTGTAACTGGTTAACTATTTTAGATCTTACCATTTGTGATCAACAAGAAACATCTTGATACTAAGTTTGTTTTTTAGTTAAATTTTCATCTCCTACACATTTTTTATGGTGATTATGTTCCTCTTTGCTCACATCAACTTCTCCCTAGACTCTCACACCATCTTTTAGCTGGAGTTATTTTAAGTTAGTCTCAGCTAAGGACTAGTTTCAATGAGATTTTATCAACCAGATGCTTTAGCTTCATCTCTATGACAATAGGGCATTTCTTTTCTTCCTCCCTACCCTTATCTCTTTTTCTCTTTTTTACCATAGTGTTAGTTTAGGATTAATAAAAATTTGTCTCTAATGTTTGATCACCATTAAACACTATTGAATAGACTAGTAGTAGACCAATTGAGTCTTAGAGTGTTTATAGCCTAATCCATCATTTAGAGTCAGTTTCACTAGACATGTCCCCTTGAAATTGAATAGTTCACATTAAAAAATTAAGTGAAAACAAATATACCAAGACCTAGTACATTTAGACATTAGGGAGGTATTTTATTTGTAATATTTCCCTCCTTTTAGGATAGGAAGGGAATAATTACCACTACCTATTATTTCTCATGTCAAGACACCAAACATCATTTCTAGCACTAAAAAGAGGCTCTGATCTGAAACTAAAGAACCTTTCTTTAAAATTTTAAGCCTAAAACACTTATGTGTCATTTCTTAGCTAATCCCATGGCCTTAGCATGGCTAGGTGGGAATAGTTTCCCAGTAAATATCGTAAGACCCATTCATGACCTACCTAAGAATATCAATTCATTTTTCAAAAAATACATGCATGGTGTGATTTTTATAGTAGAACAACACATTCAAGAATTTAAGGTTGTCATTGTTAGAACTCACATCCACTACAAAGATGTGTCTTGTTTCTTGTTTCCTTATTATTTCAATAAGGATGCATATGGTTGGTACATTGGAATACCATATGGCTATATCACCACATGGTCTACTTTTAGAATTTTATTCCTAAGCCACTTTAGACATCCCATCGATCCTACTGAGTTTGTTACATCCTATATGGAACCTAATGAATCTTTGAGTGATTTTAACAAATGCTTTTATCAATTATATATGGGGTTGAAATACCCTTTCCTATAGACTAGGGTAGTAATCATAAGGATTTACCTTATAATGTTATTTCCCTTTAATTTTATGTTTGTTCAAAGGACTTCTTTAGCTCTCACATCCTTGGTAATGACTATCAATAAACATGCATCAGCAAATAATAATCCATGTCTCATTATCAAAATATTTATTTTTCCTACCCATTGAGATAATCGAATGTTCATCCACAAAATCCTTCAATCAACTTACCTAAAATTCATCCCATGGGCCAAGTTATGCCTTATAATGAGACATTACCCTAGACGTGCCATCAATTGAACTCCAATATAGGTAATGAAGACCTTGCTTGCTTCATTAATGCATATAATTTTGTTACTTATGTATACAACCAATAAGATGTTTTTACTAATTTTAGTAGTCAAGTCTAATTTTATACATATGCTAATTATGTGCCATTTATTTTAGGGAGTTACTAATAGACAATTCATGGCCTAATTCCCATTATGATGAGTGTGATGATGAAGAAACATCTACTATATTGAGTGACCTAGTATCACATGATCAAATCGAAGGTGAGCTACCTACTTAGGAGGGTGAATCATAAGTTTCTTGAAATCAACCTAAAGATGAACTCAATGAGTTGGAGCTAATGGACTAGGAAGATTCATGTTATTCATCTAAAGCATTATTATCATATGTTGGCCCCCCTCCAAATGAAAAGTTGTTTCAAAATTGTATACAGATTAGTGGTAGTAGTATGATGCTCATCCCATATTTAGATATGAGTAATCTAGAAGAAGACAACATTAAATTAGGTTATCCATGTGAAATAAGTGGGTTGGAGAAACTCAATATCAAATATCTCCCACTTTTGGACAACACAAAATTCAAATCAATTGGCATGAGCTTGAAGTTTACAATCATGGAGGAAAGAGGTATGCCAATGTAAATTAAAGTTGAAAGTGCACATATTCAGTGCATTCCTTTGCATACCCTAGCCAAAGATGACAAGGCCAAAAGATCATAAACATGGGGAGAACCATTCCCATGCCTCCTTGGAAATAAAAATGAAGATCAAGATGCTACCTTAACATCCATGATAATCAAGGAGTAGTCTATAAGTGACTCATCTAATGGCTGCCATCAAGAAAATGCCACTTTTAGATTAGATCTTCTAATCAATTTTGAGTGTATGAATACTCAACCCTATACTTCACTAAAATATAATATATGGGATAAGGTATGTTATAAACCCTATCCCTCATGATTTATGTAACCTAGGTGCAAACATGATGCATAATTCTATAGTCATAGTTTGATTGAGTTGTATTAGAAAATAATTAAAAAATATTTATGGGATAGTGTTTTCCATCATAAAGGACAACATAGATGCAAGTAGATGTTTCCTTTTCATTCTTAAAATCTTGAAGAATCAGGTATCTAACTAGTTCAAGCATGCAATTACTTGTACATTTCCTATGAATACTTTTTATTTTTCCTTCATTGTTTTATTTTATTTTTCCTTATTTCTTGTCCCTCATTTTTTAGCTTAAGTTTTAATTTGTTTGTTTTCTATTTTTCTTCCTCATTGGGTCTGTCCCAACTATTTTTTGCCTGTGGTTCCCTTGTTAATCAAAGAAATGAAATGAAAGGTTGTTGTAAAGATAGCATAGATGGCACTCAAATATCTCAATTATAATTTTACTCAAAAATATTGTGTGAACTGGTGTTGTTGTTTTGTTTAGTTCATAAATTCTAAAATTCAATGATTCTTTACAAAATTTATCAACTTTATAACAACTATTTTTTAAGCCATCTAATGCTTAAAGAAATATCTAAAAAAAAATGTAGAATTGCTTAATTATGGTTTGTATTGAGTCATCATGAACTTGATGATTTCATTTTACTTGTGGCTTGGTCCCTAACCCTCTATAGATGAAAGGCACAAATATCCTTTCAAAATAATTGAGCTAAAATTTTTATATTTTTATTCTTCTCAAAAGGGTGATCTCATTATCCTCCACCACTAGTTTTATAACCTAATTGGTAGTGCAGAAAGGTATTTTCAAGGGATTAGAGATATCTTTGTCGAGCCTATAAATGCATGGCTAGCAGTAGATCAATGCCCACACCACTTCCCCTAAAGCTAAGTTGTAAAATATTTTTCCTTAAACTGTTCTATCGATATAAAAATATGAATTACTATGTGTGAATGCAAAAGAAATGGATAAATCACTTAATCACACATAGATGGTTTTATCAAGATTAAGGATTAGTATGTTACTTATTCCCATGTAATTTAGTGCCTTTGAATTTGGGTTTGTGAAACCAAGTTTGTGAAATTAGAGATTCTAGATTCTCAAAATACTCATGAGCATTTCCCAATAGGAGTCACCAATTTTTATTACTTTCACAACATGCCCCATTTTTAATACGAAAATGAGGACCCTCTTTATGTTCTAAAGTCTAATCCTATACCTTTTAGGAGTTCATTAGGGTTGCCTGCTTAAATCAACCTTCTTGGCAATCTACTAGATGATTAGTTACAAGTGACTGAATGGTTTTACTTTGTTGTCTTTGCATTTATTCAATTCATCCAAAAATTTGATAAAGGATTGAGTTAGTTTTAACACATTAATTTTCATTAGGGTGGTCCATGCAACTGTGAATCCCAACCAAACTCTTAAAATTTTGAGATAATGCCACATGGAAAAATCTCACTTCACCAAGGAATGAATAATCAGTGTGCACTTAAAGGTTCAAATAAGTAATGGAAGAGTGAGGAATATCCACATGGTAGGGACCCTATCAGAACTAAAGACTTTTTTTATATACAAACAACAAAGTATGATCATAAAGTTTACATCCCATCAAAATTGTCAAGAGACCAATAATGGACTGTGCATCTATTTTATTTGCATAATCATATCATAGTCAAAATGAATCACAAATAATATGGCAATCATTAATGTGGTTTGTGCATAAATATTAATCATAAAGCATAAAGGAAAAAATATATGACTTAAATAGGCATGGCTCTAACTGCATAGGATGTGTGTATCTGACTATCCTAATGTAATCTCAACTGCATTCCCCTGCATGCATTTATTTTTGATTTGGTACAACATTTTTCTCAATATTTTTAGGATGTAGTAGAGTGGAATTTCTCCCTAATGGACATTAATTGATCCTGCCACATTGATGATTACTACAACTACCCCATTAGTAGGTGAAAATGAATTTGAATTCAAAATCCTTAGGCCTACATTGCTATATAAGATCAACTCTTCTATTAAACAAGGTTTGGTCATTTTAGAATGGAAGAGGTAATGGTTAAAATAGGCTCCTTTTAGTTTTAGAGATAGATTAGTGGACCAAACATGCTTGGATTATCCATAGTTAATATACCAAGCCTATTTCATGCTTTCCTAGTGTAGTATTTTTCTTGATGTTATGAGATTGAAGTTTATAACTACATAGCTATTGTAAATCTTACCATTACTAATCAATAAGAAACATATTTATAATGAGCTTGTTTTGTAGTCAAATGTTCATCCCTTACACATTTTTTATCGTGGTTATGTTACTCTTTGATCATAGTAACTTCTCCTTTCTCACACCATCATCTATCTATAGTTTTTTTAGGTTTAGCTCAACTAAAGACTAGTTTCTATGATATTTGTTTAACCAGATGCTTCAAATTCATCTCTATGGTAGCAAGGCCTTTCTTCTCTTCCTCCCCACCCTTCTCTCTTTTTTAATTTTTTTATCAAACTATTAGTTTATTATTAATATAAATTTGTTTATAATGTTTAATCATGATTATTGAATGTCATCCATCACTTTTTAAGCATTTTTGAATGTATTAGTGGTAAACTAATTGAGTCTTAGAGTGTTTGTATCTTAAGCCATCATCTAGAGTCAGTTTCACTAGCCATGGCCCCTTGAAATAGAATATTTCACATCAGCTAACTAAGTAAAGACTAGTATACCAAGACCTAGTACATTTAGATCTTAGGGAGGTATTTTATTTGTAGTATCTACCTCCTTTCATGAGAGAAAGGGACTAATGACCCCTACCTATTGTTGGTCATGTCAAGACATCTCAAAACAAAGTTATTCTTATAAATATTATCTTCAAGGGAATAAAAAATCTAAATATAATAACAAAAAGATCTTTTCAATTATAAACAAAATAGTATGTGAAAATAAATGAAATTGACACATCAATATTTCCAAAGTATTGTCGGTTGATTGAACAATGGTTAAAACTACAATACCTTAATCACCTTTCATGTTAGCCTAAATTTTTAAATATACTTTGCCAATTTAATTATAAATCACTTTTAATAGAACTAATCTTCAATATTTTTATGAAGATTATAATGCTATAGAACAAAGAGTAAATAATCTCTTAGCTCTAAATGAAACTAAAGTAACAAATTTACAAAATTAGAAATGGTTAAGGATAAACTTAAATAATTATTTGATAATATAGCCTCCAAAAAAATTTAAGGTTGGATATTTGGTCTTGTATTAGGATAAATCCCATGAAGATCCAAGTAAACACCATAAGTTTTATACTTTATGGCTTATAACATATATAATAGTTGTTATTATTACTCATAATAATTTTCATTTGTAGTATCTTAAAGAAAATTACTTTCATCATACAATCAATCATCATCATTTGAAAAACAAATTATGACTAATTTTCTCTTTTTCAATTTTGGTTTATTGTTTTCATGTTTTTTATATTTTCTTTGTTGTTTTTATTTCTTTGTGTTTAGTTTGAGATCAGATTATTATAATACATTTATAAGTATGCATTCTATCTAAGGAGAAGATAGATGTTTTGACACATGATTTTAGGTATCTCTTTAATCAAATGTTTGAATATTTGATCAATTTTCAATTGATTATTTATAACTGAATGCTACCAAAATATTATTATTATAAATCATTATTTTAAAGTAATGTTAAAAATATAGTTTCAAGCCCAAGATCTAAAGCATTAACAACAAAAGCATCACAAAAAGAGTTGGAAGAGTTGTAAAGATGATATGCAAAGACAAAGGCAATATCATATAATATATATAAAATAACTTTTATATATTACAAATGCGAAGCCTTGCATATATAGGAAATGACAAACAAGACATAAATCAAATTAACCAATGTGAGATAAATCCATAAAAGGAAAAACTAGAAAAAGATAAAAACTATCAATAGAACCTTAAAAACATGAGAAACAACTCTAACACCCCCACTCAAGTGAATCTAAGGGATAAAAAAGCCAAAAATAAATTAGAATATCCATAGTATGAGTCTTAAAAACAAGGTTTTCTTAGTTACTCATGTACAATTTATCCATGAAATGAAGAACGAATATGTCCTCAAAAACACCACTGAAGGACAAATTTTGAAACCCCAACCTATTACTAAGTTAGAATTTAATCGAAGCAAAGAACACCATCCTAAATGTGATGATGAATGAAGTGCATGTGCATATAAATGTGTTTGGTCCACTGGTGCTCAACTAGGTTACAAAAAATGTGAATTGTACTTTAGTTATCACACCAAAGTACAATGGTTAAATCTTTCATGAATCTAAACTCTTTTATTAACTGACAAATCCAAAGAACCTATTGACTCACTATAACTATTACCCTATACTTATCTTCTACACATGAAAGTGCAATAGCCTATTTCTTCTTGCATACCCATGTAACTGGAGAAGAACCAAGACAAAATATTTATCAAGAAGTAGAACACCTATCATTAATAGAACCTACCTAGTTTGAATTAGTGTAACCAACCAAATAAGTAAAACCCTTGGTCTAGTATAATCCAAAATGGGAAGTTCCCCTAGATATCTAAAAATCTTCTTAGTATCCTGCCAATGACTATCATGAGGATCATGTGAAAATTGAGATACAAGCCCAACTAAAAAATAAATACCAGGGTGAGTACAGTTAAATAAATAAGAATCCAAACCATATGCCTATACAATGTAATATCACAAAGAAGAGTAGTGTAGGTGGAAGTCAGAATGACTCCAAACTAGAAAGGAGAGGGACTTGGCTTGCAATCAACCATGACAAAACATTGAAGAAGGTCATGGATGTACTTTTGATGATGAAAATGAATCCCTAAATCTAATTGAGAAATATGTAAACAAATAAAAAAATAAAAATACCAAGATCTATTATATCAAACTATGTTGAAAGAGCCTATTGAATAGCCCAAATCTAAGAAAAAGAGTTGCCTATAAGAAGTAGATCGTCAACATACAAGACTAGTATAACAATATCTTCTCCAACATGTTGGTTATATAATATGGGATCTAAGTGGCTATGAACAAATTAAATAGAGAGAGAAAAAGAATCCATCTTCTTATACCAAGCTTGAGGGGCATGTTTGAGACTATAGAGAGACCTCAAAATTTGACAAACAAGAGAATAATCATGAACAAACCCAACAAGATAATTCATGTAGATTTCCTCCTATAAATTTCCATTTAAAAAGGCACTCTTAATGTCTATCTAGCACATTGGCCAACCTTGTGATGTAGTAAGATAAAGTACAAGGCACATTGAATCCATCCTAGAAATAGGTACAAAAGTATCTGAGTAATCAATACCTTTGACTGGTGAGAAACCCTTTATAATAAGATGTGCCTTATAATTTTCAATAAACCCATTAGATATATACTTGGTGCCATATATCCATTTACACCTAACCAAATTTCTTCCCTTAAGAAGAGTGACCAAATCCCAATAATGATTCTTCTTTAAAGAAGAATCCTCATCCATCATCACATCATCCCACTCTTATATCCCATGAGATTGTGATAAAGACTATGGATCTCTAGAAAATGCCTGACATAAAAGTTCAAAACCTATAGAGTGTGCATGATGATGTCTAGTGGGTGGAAGATATTATATAAAATATGTTGCCTTAAAAATTGTAGTACAATCACACATAGTCATAATGAAAAAATCAGTGGGAATAGGATCCCCAAAATCCATAACCTCCTTAGGGGCCTCCTGAACTGGATCCTTAGAGAAGGAATCCTCAAGATGAAGTTAAGAATCATAAAAGGAAGAAGTCATGAAAGAAGATGAAAAATCATGAGAAGTGAAGTGTTCATCAAACTGAACATGTGTTCAAAAAAAAACATCATGATTATAAGTACCAAAAAGGCAATAATATCTCATGTCCTCATAATACCCTATAAAGATAAAGGGTTTTCTCTTCTTATCCAAGACTCTCCTTTTCTTCCTCGGTATAAAAGCCCAAGCATGGCTCCAAAAGATTATGAAAAATGAGACATCAAGATTAGTTCTAGACCAAGCCTCCTCTACAGTCAAATACTTAAGTGCTCTATATGGTGTGTGATTCTAAATTTAATTCACATAATTAACTATTTATACCTAATAGATGGGAGTTAATTCCCATGAATGCATTGTGTAGTTAGCCATCTCCTTCAAAATTTGGTTTTTCCTTTCTGCTAAGCCATTTTATTATGGAGTATGTGGAATAGAATGTTGGTGAATAATACCATTAGATACCAAAAAATTAGAGAACTCTCTACTAAATTAATCCCCCCATTATTAGTATGAAGCTTCTTTATCAACTAGAATATTATTTCTTGACCAAATCCTTAAAGACTTTGAAGTGTAAAGAATTATCACTCTTTTACTTGAGAAAATAAACCCAAGTATGCCTCAAAAAATTATCAATGAAAGTAAGTGCATACTTAGATCCATTTAAAGGAGTAGGAAAGACCATCAAATCATTGTGTACAAGCTCAAGTGGTGAATAAGTTCTCTTAGACATACCCTTTGGAAAAAGACCTTGGTATTATTTCCCTAATGCAAAATTAGGGTAAACTCCATCAATATATGAAACCATAGGGATACCATCAACCATACCATGAGTTATCAAATCCTTTAAATATATATAATTAAGATGTCCAAATCTCTCATGCCAAAGCTTATTCTTAGAATCTACATGAGAAACCAAACATGTCCATATATGATAAGTGACATAAAAACCCTCAAAGTAATAAAGACAAGAATATGATCAACAACACTGTGTAATAAGTTTATGAGGCTCTATCAATGCTCTAACTTCATCCCCCTATGGTGTGAAATTAACTATCTTGCCTTAACCATAATGACAAATCTGATCTATAGAAAACAATTTTTTAGCAATGTTAGGGACATATAGTGCATCATTGATGAAACCATAATCAAGTTATATGTCACCCTTTCCATTAACAAATTTAAAGGAATGATATCCAACCTCAATTTTGGAAGTATAAATCAAACAAATAGATACAAAAGACTCCTTAGAAGAAGTCTCATGGTGAGAAGCATTAGAATCTATAACCTAACTATCTAAAATAGGTGACTGAGATCTCCCAACAACATTAAGTGATTTTCCAAGTTCATTGGGTGGAGTAGAGATATAAATATTCTATTTTATGATTGCATCTTCCTAAGATTTCATTCTTTTAAAACACATATATTCTTCATGACCAATCCCCCCCTACAAAAGGAACATGAAAGGTTGGACCTATTCTTGGATTTATAAGATGCTTTGGGTTTAGAGTTATTGGGTTTAGGGGAAATTTGTGATGGAGGAGTGTTCTTAGATTTACTCTTTGATTTTTATTTTCTATTAGGATTATATGCTACTAATTATTTTAAATAGGTGGAAGACTTAATGTGAGACTATTTGGATTCTTCCTTGGTAAGTCTTTCATAAAACAACTCTAAATTAGGCATTTTGAATGTGGCACCTAAAGCATACAAGCTAGAGAAAAAGGTAGAATAAAAGATTTAGAATGGACCTTTAAAATTGGATAGAATCAGGTACACATACTCTTCATCTTTATTATCTCTTCCACTCCCATTAAATTGTGTCAACAAGTGATTAAACTTAGTAAGATAGTCTACAATAGATGGAAAATATTTAGGATTGAGAGAAGTAATCTCAATTTCAAGCTACATGGATCTCATGTGATCTATTTTCCAAAATAAACCTTTTAGTTTAGCCCATATTTTGAAAGGATAGTCACATCCATAAAAATTAAATAAAATACTATCACTCACATAAGTCCCTATCAAACCCATACACTCATGTAAGTTGTATTGGTGCTGAAATTTCTCATAGTCCCTAGTGAAACTAGTTGAACTTCAATCATTAAAGCCCATAATCCTTTATGTTTTATGATTATTTCTATTCTTGGTCTCCATGTGTGGTAATTATGTGTATTTAATGGCTCACATTAATATAAACTATAATAATAATCCATGTTATTAAATCACCAAAGAGTAAAATAATGCAAAAGGGTACATAAATTGGTACTAAGATAACCCCCCCCCCCAAAGATTTGTATTGAGCCCCCCCTCCCCAATTTTTCAGTTTATAATATTAGTTAATTTTTAAAAAAATAATGACACTAATGTATGTATAATTTAAAATCATACACTTTTTAAAATTATGGAACTTGATTTTGAGTTACAATTTAAAAGTTATGGGCTTTACAAATTTCCCTTTAATGGGTCAAAATAATAATAATTGCAACAAAATTAAATTCACTAAGGAAAAAAAATGATTTAACACTTAATTAATCTGTAAAATGGATTCAAACAAAAAATAGTTAACTTAAACCAAGCATAAGTTGTCAAAAATGGGCGAAAGCTAGCTTTAGGAAGACTCTTTGACAGATTCAGAAAAACTGGCTGAATGGGCCCTGTTGGGACATCCCAGAAGGTGGTATGGCATAATGAAAATTATTAATTACTATTATAGGCTAAAATTATACCAAAAATACTATCCTCCCCAATAATAAAATCTAAAATTTTGGATTGTATGGCCTCAAGCTAGAAGAAAACTGACCAACTATCTAGATGATGAAGATAGATTGCTACAGTAATCTTCAAGATGACAAAAGAGCTATATGACCTACTCCAAAATTATTAAAACTAGTATGGTATTAAATATATATTTTTATCTAACCTTACCAAGTCTCATATCTAAAAAATTATATTCATACCACCTAAGGTAAAGGAAAACCAAATAAGTGGTAGGTATCCACCGGTAGACTAGTGAGCAGTTTTTTTAGCAAAAGGGTTGTATGACTTGATATCTATAGATTATAAAAGATTATATAGGACATAAAAATAATATTTATATTCCAATATGATTTTATTTGGATGCATGTAAGGCCTAAAACCATTAAAAACTAAGCACAAATTGCCTTAACAGCTTCATGTTAGCCAATTTCAGCTACAATAGGTGGGCTTAATAAAAAAATGAATTTTTCACTAGGTATCCATTTCCAAAGGGTATAAACTAATGTCTTATACAAGTTTATCATTTTTTAAGATATTTTTTGAGGAAATTAAGGTACAGTGTTTTCTTATTGTTAAGCTTGTTTAAGTCATCCTTAGTGTAAACCCTTGTTAGAGGTCCTTTATGCCTAAGTCTAACATTTTCCTAAGATTAATGAAGTAATTTAAATTCTAATAAAATTATATTGTATGGAATAAAATGTGCCGGGTCACTTTAAGTCAATTTTAAATGAGAAAAAGTAGTTACAAGGGTTGTTTGATGCTAAATTAAGCATTGTCATTCACTTGTACAGATTTATAAGACTCATTTATGAGTGTAAATGAATAATAAAGTTTTTATTAATATTAAAAATGTTAAATACATTATAAATAAGCTTTCATAGGTCCAAATAAGGTAGAAAACACTTCCTTTCTTCTATCGACCTCTTGGCAAACTCAAAATAGTCACTTTCAAATGTTCAATTTGTAGAAGAGAGAGAGAAAGAGTTGGAAGGAATGATTTTGTAAAAATATGGGGTTCCTCATTCCCTTAAAATCCATGAAAATAGTTCTTATATTAATGTATCCTCCTTTATGAACAATTATTAAGAAGGTAGTGTGGTCTAAAACCCTACAAAAACCCCACAAACTCAGTTTTACCATGGAAATGGTAGCTTGAAGATCATTGGAAGCATGAGAGCAATGGGAGAATATATAATGGGTATTTAAAATATTTATTCATGATTTTAAAAACCTCACTTGGCATGTGTGAGATCAGAGAGGCAAGAAATCTCCACTTTGAAATAGGTTATAGGTTAAGGACATGGTTTCCTTGGTGTTTTGGGTTTTCAATAATTCAAAGTATGTTGATGAATATCCCACATCATATTTTCACTCATTAAAATTATTTACAAGTATATTAAATAATTTTTCATGCCTACATACACCAAAAAACCTTCAAAATAGGTTGGTGACTAATAGTCTCTCATAAGTGTTCATCAATCATAAAGATAGCAGGCAAAATCCTAAAAACATGAGAATATTAAATTGTATGAAAATAATTATAAGTGGTTTTGGTAATACATTATTTTATTTAAACCCATTAAAACCTATAAAAATCATGGTTAGTTCCTAAAAGGGGGAAAATATCATTTTCTTATGTTCATCATCTGACTATGCATAACCTATAATATGAAGGTCAACATGGTTATTGGTTTGAAACATAAATAAATCAATGATTTAATTGGTTTAATATATATTTAAATGATATAATATACCTATAAAATCCCTAAAACAAGATTGGTAACCTTAACATTAACTTTTCCAAGTAAACCCACAATGTTTTCAATCTACAAACTATGTATAAATCTACCTACACAAGAATGAGCTCAAGACAAAACTTGCACTACCAAATGAGTATGAGGGTCTTAAATGACATTAATATATATAATATATGATGTAAATATGTTTTAATTCCAATATTATAAAATCATTCATCATGAATAGATTGATATAATGAAAATGTAGACCTACATGTTTAGAAACCTGTAGGTCTCCTTTTCAATAGAAATGCAATTAACCCTATATGGGAAGATGAGGTTTGAAGAAAAAGATTTTTTATATCCATGAGAATTAAATGGTAAATTATGTAATGGTAAATGAATACAAACTATTATTTTAATACCAAATCTGAGCTCTAACAAATTAGAGGCCTAACACAACCCTACAATTCAATTTAAGTAGGTTGAAGAGAACATGTATTTTGAGATGAATTTGATGGATTACGAAGTTTAAGGAAAATTTTAGGTTATTATAGGATGTTTTTTATATATAATATAATATTTTAAACAATCACAAGGTTCATGAGGAGTGTTAATTTCTCAATAAGATTTAACTGCAAACCTACATGCCTAATTGTGACATACATACCTGTTTTCAAAGTATGAAGAAAAATGCAACTTTTTATTTGAGAATGGGTTTTTAATATCATTAAAGGTATAAAATTTTATAACAAATGTCTCCAAAAATTTCATATCCTTGTAAATTTGAATTCAAACTCCAAACTAGGCCGTTACGGCTAAATTGGCCTAATGACCTACAAACCCTTAAGGTATGGAAACCATCTTAAAAAACCTTTGGAAGGTAAATGCCTATTTAAATACCACCTAAATAAATTTTTAAATATTTAATATACCTAAATATACCACATAAAACTTGTACCAAGCATTAATATAGTATTTTCAAGCTAAAACTCTCTCTTGTTCTCATACATAGTCTTATTAGGCCAAATGGCTATCTTTCTAGGCTCAGAACTCCATGAAGTTATTTCATGGGTAAAATTGGTATTTTTAGATGTTATATATTCTTAAAAAATATAATTTTATGGAATATTTTCATTTATTAAACCTCTTTCCTCTATGAATCATCTTTAATAATGCAATCACCTCTCAAACCCTATTTTATACTATAAAAAGCTCAAGAAGTCTCAAGTTTTTGCTTGGATCTTGCAAGAGGATTTGCATGGGAATTGAATATATTAAAAATGGATTTGTGCCTATGTGTAATATAAAATTGTGGAAAATATTTAATTATTTTGACACTTCATAGGTCATTTGAGATTTTTTTATAATGACAATATAGTTTTCAAGTGGATAAGTAGGTATGAGGAACCATAGGTGATCCATATTACACCAAGACATTGAATTGAAGGTTCTTGGTATCATAAAAAAGTGTGAAAATAATTTATCATTCTATTACAAGATGAAAATAACATTTATTTATCTAAGGATGGCATTGGATAACTCAAAGAATCCTGATCAATAATGCCAATTTGTAAACACAAGCTTGTGACTCCTCTTTGGCCAAGAATATGCAGTTTCAAACAAGGTTTATGAATCATATATGGAGTTTAAGAGACTCTTATACACCTTTCCTATAGAATATCATGATTAATTGTCCAAAACATGCTAAGGATAAAAATAAAACTAATCTTAAACTTTCCTCTTGAATTATAATTGATTTAGATAAAGTGACACTTGTCATTGGAATCACTCATATGCCTATTTCTCTCTCTCACTCTCTCACTTATTCCTATAAATGCAGCCTTGAAAGGCTTTTAATGCATCCTCCACCTGATCATGGTGAATCCCTACTCATTTTTATGCCTTTGATCAATAATCCTACTAATTTTAACTCATTATATGACTATACTTAGTGTGTATATATGGATAGTTGATCTTGTTTATAGATTTGATTAGTCTTCCTTGAAATGTTGTCTTATTCTAACATGTATATGTAGTTTGAGATCTTCTCTTGAAGGTCATGTAAACTTTTCAAGTGAAGTGTAAATATTGAGTGCGGTTACCTTTTCATTAGTGTCATTTTAGACCTCTTGATTAGTTTTCCTATCCTAAACATCTATCACAACCTCCACATTGAAATATTAATGTAAAATATTCAGATTGGGAGTAGTGTATGTTCATATTAGTCTCATGGTATACATGTGCAAATGTAGTTGGTTGTTAGTGATCAAATAGTTTGGTACATAACCTCCTTATTTATGTTACTTTCAATTATCTTACTCTTTTCCTTTACAATCAATAGGTCTAGTAGTAGCTTGGGTGAATCATTGAGGGAGTTAGCCCAAATCTAGAGGTTTAGTCAACTTAGAGGTCACCCACAACCTAACACTAATGCCATTGTATAACTCAAGTGGTAGGGCTTTAAGAAACCCTCTCAAGGGTGAAAATTTGAACTATAATAGTTTTGGCACATTTGGTGGGATAAGAAATTTCATCCATTGAAGTGTGATTGGTGTTCTCTTCAATGCATTAGCTTTTAAATGCATGAACTCAAACACCAATGATAAGTTTGAGTATAATCACCTAGTTTTAGTAGACCAAGTAAGCCTACAATCAAATGATATTTGTTATTTTTCTTTATCATGAGGTTTCATGGTTGAATTTAGAGTAGAATTATATTTCACCTAAGTTGGTGATCCCTATCAGTAGCATATTGGTCCTTATCAGTAGCCTAATGAATCATGTCAATCCTATGTTGATCCATACCAACCCTAAAATAACCCTACTTACCCTCAATATGACCCTAACTATTAATGTGATCAGTGTTATTATCAAGAGTTAATACCTCTTTCCTTTTTCCATCAACCTTACCAAGCTATTCAGCCTTCATATTAGTCATATCAAGTTTTCCATCAATAAGAGTTAAGATCTAAGGAGGAGTGCATAACAATGCAAATCCAAGTTAAGAAAGAACAAGATTATTAGTTGCTCATGAAGATGTATAAGAATTCATTGGTGATAAGAAAGATAGATGGAAATGTATAATTTGGTAGATTTATCCCTATTCATATCACTTAAAAGCTAAGGGACTCATTATAGTTTGTAAGGAGTGAGTGGGAAGCCTCTAAGAGGGGAACTGATCATGTCCTAACCAAAGAAAATCTATAAATAAAGGATTTGAATCAATGTATGGAGGATATATTTTTAAGATGGGAAGAGAAAGAATTAAAGTTTATTCATCCTCAATTACCCTCTCCAATCCCAAATCAATCCTATTATTTTCCTAATTTTCTCCAACTTATAATAAACCATTAAAAAGGATTGATTTTATGAAGGCCTCACTCACTGTTCCCTAAGCTCAACCCGTTCCCCCTCATAAACCTTCTCTTATGCCCTTCTAAAATTAGAAATTTGTTGAGTCTCCAAGGAAACTTGTAAGATTATATAATCCTTATTTCACCACTCAATTTGTGATGTAGGGGCATCTTGTAATGCCAATACAATGTCTAAAATGTGTCTTAAGTATGTTCAAATTTGAATTTGAGTTCAAATAGGTTTTCCTTCCAAAAAGGAAATTCAAATTTACATAATGTAATAGTTGGTCTAGGTGAGTCTAGTGATGGGTAATGAATGAATAAAGTTTTAAATGACCTTTTATGGTCTCAAAAAGGTCCTATGATTGTTATGAAATCATAAGTCATGTTTGTGTGAGGTGGCAGTCCACCACACTATGTAGGTCTAATAGGTTATTTGCAAATCTTGTTCAAGATTCAATTATGAATCTTGTTTTTTGAGTATTTATTTTTAATAAGAGTTTTATTTATTGTGTGATATAAATACTTTTTAGGATAACCTCTTGTTCCATTCAAAGGTATTGGATAATGGACATGGAAAAAGGAATTCTAGATGAATGAAGAGGATTGTGTATTAAAATTCTGAATGTATTAATATTGTCAGACTAAGAACAATGTTTATGGTATGATTAAATCATGAAATGGTAAATTATTTTGTCCTTATGACTTTTATATTATATATATTCACAATATTTTGCTATATGGAATGATAATTTAAAGTTGAAATAAGTCATTGTGAGGAGTCTACCAACCCTGCTACATAGGGTACGTAGTCATATGGTTCTGTTCAAGAAATAGTCTAGGCATTTGATTGTTTTTTGTATTGGGATTTGTGTAAAATGGGAAAGGAACATAAAACATGTGGGTTAAAACTTTTTTTTAAGAAACAGTGAATAGAATAATGGAATACCATCTTGATTATAGCTTAATCTTTGGAAACATACAGTTTATTAACCCAAAAATTTTGTACTTAAACTTTTAGTATTGTATCTTGTTTGAGGGTTAAAGTGTTTTAATAAGGATTTATAATATCCCAAAGAATTTGAGGAAATATTATTATAGGTTTCATATACTTGGATGAAAGGAAATCATGTAACCCTAAGTACCCTATGTGAAAGGGTAGAGCATAGTAAAACCATGTTTGGAGACTAAGTTGTGTTGTACTAATTCTTGTTTGTATTCAAATGAGATTGAAAGGGATTTAATATATTTTTATGAAGGTTTTAATAACATTTTTTAAATATTTAAAAATCTTTGGAAGTTGAAATATAGACAAACCCTGTCTAATACCCTGTCCTTGTTTACAAAATACAGTCAATGAAGACAAATTTTTGAGTATTATGTGTGTTTTGATGTATTAACACATTATTGATCACAAAAGGAACCTTGGGGAGGGTTAAATTTATCATATAAAACTTTTGGATAGAATTTTCATATGTTATAAGTTATATTGACACTAAAAGATAGAATGAAACTCAACATACCTTGTTCCCGCTAGCAAAATGCAAAGAAAATAGACTGAGATATTATATTTACATGTGAACTATAGGTAATTAGATGTTGACTAGTGAATGAAAAGGTTGAGGTGGAAATATATATACCTTTTCCCATATTTTTATTCTTTTGAAATTATTTATAGACCAAGATGTTCCATATTTAACACTCTCGGCCTTAACAGTTGATGGAAACCCTAGGTTTTAGGGTTAAGGCCATAACTTTAGTTTTAACAATCAAAACATGCTCAAAATTTTTGGAAAGATTAGTTTCAATATTTTATAACATATTTTAATGTTTTCAAGATGTTTTCATACATAAAATTATCTATGGAGGTGATTGAGTTATCATACAGGCAGAATATACCTAATCTAGATTGAGACAGTGGTGGAAAAGGGTATGGATGTGGAGCTGAAACTAGTGGAGTATGGTGAAGTTAGATTATCCAGAAAAGAGTCTTAATTTATTGTTAAAGATTTTTTGTACTCTAAACTAAAGGATTTTTCCAAAAATAGGGATATTAGGAGTTTAATCTCAAAAGGGAGCTTGTATAAAGAAAGGGAGCAAAAGGATTGCCTTAAGTGCTTAACCAAGGTTGTAAATAAAGTATTAATAGAGATAGAAGGGAGTATTTGTGTGGTTTAACTCATTTTTGTGTTTTATATATTGTTTTTAAGATCATTTATCAATGCCAACTTATGGATGATGAAGTGTGTACATGAGCAAAGAAACATTTGGTTTAGTAAATGTGATTGAATGTTTTGATGATATTAGAATGATAATTTGAATTAGTTTAAGATGTTTATATGAGACATATGTGAAGGTAAATTGTAACCATTATTGCATGATTTCCCTATGGAGAGAGTGAATGAAGGAAAGAGAAACTTGAATCAAGGATAGAAGCATAGATTGGTAAAGAAGTTGATTTAGCTCTACATTATTTGGTATCAGAGACATCTTGATACTCTGGGATGGTATATATAGGTATAGACATTGTGATTATATTTCATGTTGCATGATTAACCAAAAAAATTTAGGTGAGAAAGAAAGGATTATTGTTGGAGGCCAAATTAAAAAGGCAGTTTGAAAAAGGTATGATACATTTTGTGATGTATTATTAATTTGAATGCATTGTTAATAGTATGTGATAGAAAATAATAAGCATTGTGGTGTCAACCCTAAACTAGAAGAGCTATTAAAAATCTCAAGCTCAAGAGAGAGAGAAAGAGATAAGATTTTAAAGAGAGATTGATAAGGAGAGATAGTCCCAAGTAAGGACAAGAGAAGACTCTAAATGAGAGTCCAAGATCAGTTGAAAGGCCCAAGTGTGGTTATAAATAGAAGGTTGCAAGTGTGAACCAAAGGTAATGGTCCAAGTGAGACCAAGAGAAGGAGAATAATATACCCAAGTGAGGTACTTAAGATGAGGATGAGAGAAGAGGAAACAAGGAAATAGAAAGATAGGGTGAAGCATGAAAGCCATAAGGAAAACATGGTCCATGAAGACATCAAAAAGAAGATTGATATGGATAGATAAATGGAAGAGATGAGGTCGCAAATGAATGAGATGCTAATCAAGATTGAGTAGATGAAAGAGTTTATGAACCCACATTTTATATGGGTCATAAAAAATAATCCAATAAAATGGCCAATCAAAAAAATAGTGGAAAAGAGGATAAGACAAAATATGAAGGAAAAGGAGGAAATAAAGCATCATGATTTGAAACCTAATGTTACTTTGATATGTGTGAATGCTAGTTTGAGAGATGAAGAGAAGGAAGAGATAGTTGAGCCCATTCATAGGCTCAAGAGATGAGAGGAAGAGTCATATGATCAAGTGGTGATCAAAAAAAGTCAAGATGAATAAGACACTCCATGTAGAGACATGTTGATTGAACAAGAAAAAACAAGTCAGCCATATTAGAGATAAGATACCATGAAGAAGGAAGAGATCCTCACTCAAGAGGATGTAAGTGAAACCAAAGGAGAAATGATATAGCACATAAGGAGAGGTATGAGGTATATTCAAGCTTGTATGAGTATTTAAAGCAAGAGTATGGATTTAATCCTTATCAAATGTATAGGTAAATGGTTAAGGAGGTTACTAAGGAAAGTATAAATTTATGGAATGTAGCAATATTGTCCAAGATCAAGGCATTAATGAAGTCAAGGAGGACTCAAGCATATGAAGGTACTCCCAAAGATTAAGTTATAGCTATTGAAGTTAAGGTATAGGTGGAAGATGAAGAGGAATTCATGTAAGGAGAGAAGTAAAATGCATCGATAGCTGATGCAAAGGAGAGTGAAGAAAACAAAGCACATGAAGGTGATTGGAAGAAAGAGAAACAATAAATAAAATAAGGAAGATGGATAATTCCTCAAGGGTATAACAAAGAATAATTTTTCATTAATGAGTTGTATTTTTCAGGTGTATCATGGAGGAAGATGGTAATATGCAAGACAAAGTACAAGTGTGGTAGTCAAGAGCACACACACCTATATGAGTGTTTAAAGGAAGAAGAAGAAAAAGGATGGAAATATTTTACTCCCCTTGGGAGTATGATTTAGGGGAATCTTGGATTACCGATACAAGTTATAAAATGTGTCTTAAGTATGTTCAAATTTAAATTTGAGTTCAAATAGGTTTTCCTTCTAAAAAGGAAATTCAAATTTATATAATGTAATAGTTGGTCTAGGTGATTCTAGTGATCGATAATGGATAAATAAAGTTTTAAATGACATTTTATAGTCTCAAAAATGTCCTATGATTGTTATGAAATCATAATTCATGTTTGTGTGAGGTGGCAATCCACCACCCCATGTAGGTTGAATAGGTTATTTTAAATCTTGATCAAGATTTAGTTATGAATCTTATTTTGTGAGTATTTGTTTTAAATAGGATTTTTATTTAGTGTGTGATAGAAAGTATTGACAATATAACCTCTCATTCCATTTGAAGGTAGTGGAGAATGGACATGGAATAAAGACTTCTTGATGAATGAAGAGGACTTTGTATTAAAATTCTAAATGTATTGATATTGTCAGACTGAGAACAATGTTTATGGTATGATTAAATCATGAAGTGGTGAGTGATTTTATCCTTATGTCTTTGATATTATTTATATTCATAATATTTTTTTACAGGGAATGACAATTTAAAATTGAAGGAAGTCATTGTGAGGAGTCTGCCAACCCTGCTACACAGGGTATTTAGTCATATGGTTCATTCAAGAAATAGTCTAGGCATTTGATTGTTTTTGGTATTGGTATTTGTGGATAATGGGAAATAAAAATAAAAATAAGTTTTTGAACACTTTGTTTTAAGTAAGAGTGAATATAATAAGTGAATAACATCTTGATTATAGCTTACTCTTTGGAAACATGCAGTCTATTAACCCAAAAATTCTATAATTAAAATTTTAGCATTATATCTTTTTTGAGTTATAAAGTGTTTGAGGAAGGATTTATAATATCCCTAAGAATTGGAGACAATATTATTATAGGTTTTAGAGACTTGGATGAAATTAAATCATGTAACCTTGAGTACCCTGTGTGAAAAGGGTAGAACATAGTAAAACCCTATTTGGAGACTAAGTTGTTATTGACCAAATTTGACTTTTAGTCAAATTGGGTCAACCTATACATTTATAAAATTTTATAAGTTTATAAATTTCTTATGGGGTCTCATATTTTTATATGCATCTTACTTATCCTTCCTCTAGCCTTGGTCTAAGCCCATTCTCCTTGTACTAGTCTAGTCAAATAAAGTCAAAGTTGGTCAACCCTAGTCAAACATGGTCAAAGTATTAAATGGTGTTTAAAATTTTATAATTTGGTCATTTATATGTTTAAATGTGTTCACAATTCATTAATTTATCCTTTACTATGTTCCATATGTCAAATATGCCTTTTGGCCACATTTTTAGCCCATTTAATGACTTGTACAGACTTTCAAAGAAGCATATTTGTCAAAAAGTTGTTTTTTAATGTGGAGGATTTTTTAAATGTGGAGGAGGTTCTTATATTTCAAGATCATTAAGAGGTCAATCCAAGAGGTAGTTATGTTTAGAAAGAGGCAGTTTCTCCTTGATTTTAGGCCTTTTTTGGCACTTGTACGGACTTGGTGAGCTCATCTTTAGGTAAAAACATTATTTATATGCCTCTTCACCTCCCTACAGTAACTTTCACACCTATTGTGCTAATATAATGACAAAATTTTCAGCTATAACTTCTATTTCTTCTTTATTATCCTTACAAGCCAAGGAAGGTCAACTTTGCATGCTAAGTGTGGGCCATACAGTTGGAGGTGAGAGGAATGCTCTTGGTGGGTGAAATTAATTTTAATTAGATTAATTTTCATGTCAAGATTTATCATATTAATAATTTATGTTTTATGAATCATTTCTAAGATCTCAGGCAACTTCTTATGCACTTACAACCATGAGGGATCTCATTTTGAGCTAGTTTCAGAAAATTTTGCATTAGTTTGGTGAGTTTGATGGTTTAATATGTTGTCTAATGCCTTTACATTATTTTTCCCATAATATTATTGTTTTTTTAGTTTCATGAGCTTAATAATCCTCTTCCAGGCTTGTGTATGCTTACAAACTAGTCCATATTGCACTTACAAGTGTCTCAGATGCTTTCAGAAGTGGAATTCACATTGAAAAGAGATTATTGAACTTGTTTCATATAATTTATGGTGTGAGTATGTTTTAAAGTTGTTTGGATAAGTTCTAAATCCATTTTCAACCCTGAAACCATCCATCTTGTTCACATTCTCCTTCTCTACCCACTCTTTTCACCTACACATAGGTGTTTTCAACATGAAGGAAGGTGTTCTAGAGTTGATTTCAAAATGTTCTTGATATGGGTTATCAAATTTAAGGTTGAAAAATCAATTTGGGATGTTATAAGATTTTCAACAAACCATTCTAGCTCAACTCCATCTTCCCTGGTTGCACACAGTCAAAACCTTCATTTACGACCCTACTAACATCATGGTGACATATGAGGATATGGAATAATGCTCTAATTTCTCAACATTACCATTATGCATTTAGTGAATCATGATAAGCTTGTATGAGGTGAATAAGGGTCAAAAAGGCTATGAAATTTAATCCAAGAGAATGAGGACTATTTTTGGTCTCTCGGTCCCAAAATGGACAAAACAGAGAGCTATGAGTTTTGAAGAAACTTCATGATTTGATTAGAATGACATTTGGAGCACAAAGCTTAGTAAACCTTGTTTCCCCTACCATGGTAAAGACCTTCACCAAGTTTTATGCCAATATGCTAAGAGGATAAGGGTTGTTTAAGGTCTCAAAGTGACCTCTAAATACATTGAATTCATTTGGTGTCATCTATAATTTTGAGCCTTAAAAAGATGCCCTTCACCCTAAGTTACAAAATATGATATAACCAACATGTTTGGATGTTTTACTTAGTAAGGGTGAGTTTCTTGTGACCCAAAATATATCAAGTTTGTTCACAACCTTGTTCTATACCCTCATGTGTTGACCCTTTATCCGTACATAAAGCAATCTCCACCTACAACAATGCAACAAGCAGTGACTCAATTTGAAGTCTAAAACGTGTAAACTAGTTAAATTATATATATTTTGAACTTATGATATTAAAATTAGATCCATACACATTTTTAAAAATATTAGAATGGGTCATGAAAACTTACAGGTAGAAGAAGATAGGTGAATGACTGTCTCAATCCAGTAGTGACTTAAGGAGCTATATCAAGATGCTTATAGAAAATTTGATGAAACAACAGGTATAGAAAAGAATAAGACAATATTTAGGAGACATGGAAAGGTTTCTAACTTTCTCTCAAGGCTTAATCCTTACATGACTACCTATAGGTAGGGAATAAAGGGAAACATAGTCAATATTGTGCTAGCAGGCTTAGAAGTGCAAGGAAATCAGGAAGTATATTGGGAAGTTAGAGTAATAAGTGGGATTTATAAATCCAAGTAAAGACCATAAGGGTATCTATAATACATTTAAAATTTATTTAAATTGAAATATAGGCTCCCATAGAGCAACACTTAGTCTATTTCTAAACCTTATAGACAGTGTGAACT
Organism: Torreya grandis; assembly: GCA_037957365.1. Classification (NCBI taxonomy): domain Eukaryota; kingdom Viridiplantae; phylum Streptophyta; class Pinopsida; order Cupressales; family Taxaceae; genus Torreya; species Torreya grandis. The sequence continues at coordinate 1,370,858 of JARHVA010003044.1, forward strand.
CCAAAAGTCTACCTGGGAAATTCGGAAAGTTCAAGGGTCTAGACTCATCACCAGGAGATAAAATATTTTACAAGGCACCATTATAAGTTTTTTGAGATTATAAAATATATTTTTTGTGGGAAAAATATTGGAATTTCCCCTATTTTGTCTCAAATAGGGAGCACTTTTCCCCTTACACCAAAACTTGTGACTTTAGAGTATGGACTAAATTGGTGACCAAAAGGCAAGGAGAGATCCAATGAAGGTTCGAGAAGCTGTATAACATCCATGTAAACCTAAATAACCTTGTTATAGTGCTTGAGACTAAACAAGCTACTCTATGCAATAAGGGTTGCAGTCAACATCATGAGAGATAATAAAGCTTGTTGCTAGGTAAAGAGGTCATTTTTATATGTGTCCTTAGTTGGAAATTATGGCTTGTTGGATCATGTTTAGGGGAATATTTTATATTTTTTCAACCCACATAAGATGTAAGGAAAAAAAATTAAACTCATTTTAAGGTAGGAGTTGTAGACAAACATATGGGGCAAGGTCTAGGCCTAATACCAAACAGGGGTCAGCTTTAGTTCTAAGCTCTTGGTGAGATATTATGATGATTGGGGCATGTTTTTAGGATTTTTATAGAGGTTTTTTATCATTTTTTTAATATATAATTTCCTAAATAAACATTTTTTTGGAATTTAATACACTTAGACCCTCATAGAATGAAGGAAACGAGTTTGAATGCCATATTGAGATGTTTGTATCTCTCATAACACTTTGCATGGTAGGATAAGTTGTTTGGGGATTATGGAGAGAGTTTTTAGGAAGAAATAAGTGGCATTGTTTTGGACTTATAACTTTTCAACTCTATGAACAAAAATTAAGACTATAAATGACTCTAAAACCCTTGTAAACCCTCCTAAGGACCTGATTGGGGAAAGAAACAAATTGAAGCATGAAGATGGGGTGGAAATGCCTTGAAACTAATTAAAAGATGTAGAGTACTCTCTATGGACCTAACACATGTGATTGATGTGTACTTTACTTAAATGAATGATTTAAAATAGGGCTCTTTTTGACATTTTTATGTGTTTTATGGGTGTTAGAAGGTTTCAAAAGATAAAAACACCTTTGGGAGAGATTTTATGACTTTTTATATGTCCTCATGTATATTTTTTGAGCTATCTCATCTCCTAAGTGTACCTACCATCTCTTTCATTTCAACCATTCACAGTGAATGGGTTATGAACACTTAAGAAAAGTGGTGAAACTCTATTTAGTAAGCCTTTTGAGGATTATTTTATGAAACTAATGATATGAACACCCTTGAAAAATGTCATCCCTCCTCATTCATGAATCATATTATATAATTGGAAAGGGTTTAAGTGCCAAATGTGAGAGGTGCATGAGGAGGCATTTTGGGATTATTTGAGATGATTATGCATGGTCAAAAGAATAGGAATGATTAGGGGCTAATAAAATGCATGTGATGGCTTGTTGGTAACCCAGCCTACTCAAATCCATCATCATACCTGACCCTATGTAGTGGTGAGGTAGTTTTATTAAGGAGAATCATGAGGGCAGTTTCTTATGCAAGCATAAGAGCATCTATGCCACATGTGAAGGAGTTGAACAAGTTTGAGGGAAATTTGTCCTTATTTTTCTTTAGGACCTATCTCATACATGATTATATGATTATCATAACTCCTTATCCTTATTTTACAAGTGTATTAATGACTCTTGGTCTTCCCTTTCTCTCTTTCCTCTCATAATTTCTATATAAACTAGCCTTTGGGCTATTTTACAAATCTTTCCATCTTGGTATGGTGAAGCCCTACCAAAAATTTTCCTTGAGATAGTTAAGATATTTGTTTTTACCTCATTAAAGATGTCACTAAGTGTACATAATGGTTTCTAGTCTTGTATAAGTGTAGTTTTGTTTACCTTCACATGTTACTCTTCCTAATACCTTGTGTATTTTATAATTTCTCTTTTGCAGGTCAATAAGAAGTGTCTGATTATATTATAGGTGTAGTGAGTAGTATATTCAATAGTGTGTCTTATAATTCATATTGTCTAATTCCTCCTAGCCTAAACTATCTCCAAGGCCCCATGCTTGAAACATTGATGTGAGAGAGAAGATTGTCATTGAATGAGGTGTATGTGTAGATTTCTCCTTAGTTCCAAGTGCATGTTAAAGGGTGTGATTACAGCATATATTTGGTGTATCACCTCCAATAGATTATATTTACTTTCAGTTATTCTAATCCCTTTCCATCCCTCCAATTTTTAGTATTAGGATTGAGCTATAGGGATGAATCAAGGGAAACTAGCCCCTAATCTAGAGATCCATCTCACATTTGGATTACCCACAGCCTTGAGTTGGTTTTATTGTGCCACTTGAATGAGGAGGTACTTATCATCTCCTTATTAGGTTCAATTTAAAGTGACAATAATTTTTTTCATGCCTTGTGGGACTATTGTTCCAAGAGCTTGAGGGTTTTTGGTGTTCTCCTCAAGATACCAATCTTTGAAGGTAATTCTACTAAGCACCAATGGTGACTCCAAGCATAAATCTACTATTCAAGCAATCCAGGTACCATATATGAAGTTTTTTATTGTTATATTGAATTTTCATGAGTTATTCATGGCTAATTGTGAGTTTGATTTTTGTCTCACACAAGTTGGTGAAACTTACCCATCTTGTCTCATTCCTTGTCAATTTGAAAAAATCCTTAGCCAACCTTGTCATGATCCTTATCAGTCCTATGTTTCCTATAATCAGTCCTCTCAATATTAAAATTCACCTAGTCCACATAGCTATTCTTCAAGCCAATCCATTGAAATTTTCAAGAAGACTCTCATTGGCTACAAAGACTACTTGTTAGACATTGATACTAGAAATGGTTGTGGTGAAGTCATTCCTAGTGTTTTTATCAAGAGTGTGAGAAATGATTAGGAAAAATTCAAGAAATAATGGATGAAAATTGAGAGAGATAATTTTCAAAACCTTACTAATGATATGGTTGATGTTTATGGTCTCATTTCCCACATTGAGAAGAGGTTGAAAGTTCATGAACCAACTCAATCTTATTAGCCCCAATTCATCCCACATCAGCCTTCAAGTGTGTCAATTTTTCCTATTAAAAATTACAATACCATAATGCTTCAAAGTGGCTTAAATCCTTCTTTCATTCCCCAAATATTTCCTTCTTATTAGTCCATCTAAGAGAGCAGCCAAAGAAAGAGGGATACCACTATTGGAGAATATTTTGAGAGAAGAAGGGTGATATGGGAAGGCCACCTTGACAAGGGATTGAGTTGGAAAACAAAAATTTGAAGCAACCCATTATGAAAATATATAATGATGTCCCTAAGAGTGGCACTCCTTCATTCACATCTACTCCTCATGAAGAAGATTCTATATCTAGTTTCCCAAGATGGAAGGAGGTAGTGGCAGCTAGTACAAAGAAAGAAAGAGGATGTCTAAGTGGGGATAAATCTAAGACTTTTAAAATACCTCCCACCCCTCCTTAAGACACATTTTTTCCTTCATCTCAATTTTATTTTACCCCCTCCTTTGAGGACCCTATCTCCTCTCAAGAGAATTTGTTTCAAGAGAGCCTTGCCAAAAGGATTGAGGAGTTGGAACTCAAAAAAAAGAAGCTTTCATTAGTCTGAGAGAAATCTACATTTATTATACCCATACTTACACCTCCTATAATTATTCCATTTTTCCCTTCAAATGATGAAGAATCCATTCCACCTTAGAAGCCCTCTTGGTTTGATGTTCCTAGTTTTGAGATGCCTAATATTGGTACCACTAAGAGGGAAAATGAGAAAGAAATTATAGATTGGGTTGATGATGAAGAGGAGTTGTATTAATATGAATAAATTATATAATGTGATGATTAAAAACAATATATTTCTTGTGAAGATGAAGTATTATTTTAAGAGGTTCTCTTTGAAGCCAAAGAAGAAGAGGAAGGGGCTTCTCCTTTTGTTCTACTTCATGATGTTAATCAAAAAGAGGAGGTGTTATATTTTTTTTAGTATCATATGTTTTATGATTATGGAGATCTTGTAAATGAATAATATTAGGTTTTTAATGAGTAACTTGTGTCTCATAAGGTTGAAAAAACAAAACTTGAAGAGGTAAATCTACCATTGCATCAAGAAGAAGACATGGGGTAAACCTATATGCAAATGTTCAAAGAGTATGAGGATTGTGAGAAGAAAAATTTTCTATTAAAACAATCCCAAGGTGTTTTATATTAGGTTTGTGTTGAATAATATCATAATCAAGATGCTCTAGACCATGATGGGGCATTCTATGATGATTATGAAGCTTTTGGAGATGACTTGGAGTTTGATCCTAAAACCACACATGAAGTTGATCTTGTCAACATCAAGGAAGAATTTGAATAAGAGACACTTGTAAAATTCCATGATGTAACACTTATTAAAGTCTTTGAATAGGTTATGAAAAATGAAAATAATAATGAGGCCTTTTTAGAAGACATAAGTTTACAACAAGTTATCCCATGCATGGATATATAAATCTGTCATGAGGAGACAAAAAGACAGTAGTATGAAGCATGTTTACAAGTTCAATAAGATTTTATATACTTTTGATACCTATTTGAGATGACTCCATAAATTGACATGTTAAGCCAAGAAGCAAGGAAGAATATTGAGTCATCTAGAGCTCCATTCAAAGAGAGCCATGCTTGGTATCCTCGTTCATCTAGTGAGGAAGGAGATTCAAGGTACTTTCTTTTTGATCCAGGAAGGGAGGTATGTTTGGATTTCCAATGTGACACTAGGTATTTTTCAAAAATATTTATGCAAAATACTATGAATTTTTAAATTTGACATTAATTTTTTGAGTTTGATATGCAACTAAAAATTCAAAAAATAATTAGAAAATAACTGAGAGCTAGTTGAAGCAACTAGGGTTTTTTAAATGAATTTTTAAAATTAGTATGACAATTTTAAAATTTTGATATGAATTTATAAAAAATTATATAATTTTTCTTGAAAATTTTAGGGAAAAACAAAAAATATTTCTAAAATTAGCAATATATTTTTCCTAGTGTTTGGAATGTGTTTGTAAGTAAAAAGGACCTAATGTGTACAAACTAGGGTTTTTTAAATATATTGATAAATTTTCAATTAATTTTTAGGTTTTTTAATTTTTAAATACAAAAAAATCAATAAATTATGAAAAAAATTAAAAAATAATTTACCCTAGGGTTTCTAGGGCTTTTGTGTGAAATTCAAAGTAAATCGAGTTCACCAAATGTTTTGTTATTTTTTAGAATAATGGATTTTTATTCCTAATTAATAAATAGGTCTAGAGTGAAGTAAATTATTAAATAATGTTCAATAATTAAGCCACTAATTTGTGTAAATGTATTATATTTTTTCCTTTTCTAAAAATATTAATAAATAAGAAAAAATATGACTTAGTTAATTTTGAGCTATCTGATCTGAGTCAGGGTCTGAGAATTCAGGGATAGGCCTAGGAAAATGTTATAAATAGGTCCTTAAACTTCATTTCATTATTTGATAGGAGCACTAAAAGTGGGAAACCCTATTTTTTGACATTATAGTCCTTTTTTGACACTATTGTCTAGTTGATCTGAGTTTTTTGGGTTCTGCTCAGCAAGTCTGTGTTGCCCTGTCAATGAAATATCAAAGCCTAAAAGTCTATAGAGATCATTGTGCATCTATTTCAATATTCAAATACCTAGGAGATATTTGTGCTTAAACTTGAATTGTAACTTAGGAAAGAGAGATAAATATTTCATGTGTAAATGATACACTAGATGTACTTCACACCCCATGTGTGGGCACATTGCCTACATACTAATACTATGAGGAGGGATCAAGATGTTGTAGTTCTCCCATTGAAGTGCTTGGTGCAATTATGTATGAAAATGTAACTAGATGTGAAACTAAGTATACTTGAGATGGCTAGGGACTATTCTAAAGACTTGGATTAGCTTGAAAGTGTATCGGCTGATTGTATGTAGAGAATAAGGAAGATTTCTTGAGTGGTCTTGCTTACTTGAATGATATTTTCCAACCCTTCTAAATGGAATTTGAATGTCCTTTTATAAGGTATTTAATGATCATGGGTTAAATTAATTTGTATTATGAAAACATGAATTGAGATAAGGATTTAGGAGAAAATGATCATTTGAACCAAATTTACACTTGGACAACATCACCAAAAATAAGACACCTTGGGTTTTAGCGTTCCTATCCAATTGGGAATTATTGTCCAGAGGGAATAAGACCTAGGGGGATGGATCTGGGCCTGAAATAGCTACCTAGGTCTATAAGGGTTGAGTTTGGAATGCTTTGAATGACTAAGAATTAGTGAAATAAAAGCATATAAGGGTTGTGCAAGCAAGTAGGAGGACCTATGGATTGGGTGTCATTAGCCACACTAAAGTAGCCAAATTTTGCATTTTACATGACTGTAGTGGATGAATGGAGAGAGAATACATATAAGCTCATTAATCATGAGATACCAAAATTGGTTTTTGAGGTTAAACAACCCATAATTGAGGAAGAACATATTCTCTTAGAAACTAATGAAAGTCAAGTTGTAGTTGTAAGTGAGTACAATGAAGGCTATGAATAAGACTCTAAAAATTAATATGGGGAATAACTCATAATTGACACTCCCCTTAGTGAAGAAAAGAGAAAATTATTATTTATATATTAAGGGGAAGGTGATCTTCATCATGTGGTATTAGAATTTGAAGGAGAAAACAGTCTTGAATATGATCAAATCCCAACTAAGGTGTTTATAGCAATAGCACATCCAACTAGCCATCTCATTAAGACTATGAATGAACAAGAACAACATTTATTAAAGCCTCTTGAGGAAGTGGAGTAGATATATGCAATTGAGATGAATTTGGATACTTTACATGATTCCTCAAGTAGCCTAAAAGAGTTAAAATTCTGTTTTAAACCCCCTCCTTTGATTGAAAGTGTTGGTCTTCTTTCTTATTGCAAAGAAGAGTTGATTAGTTTGATAGTGGAATAATCTCAAGGGAATTTTTACATGAAGAGGTTATAGTTGGTCTTGAGATAGAGGATATCATAATTAGGCAATATGAGGTCTTCATCAAGCTTGACATAGCCTCTAATAAGTATGAACCAATTACCTTTGAAGAGCAAAGTATAGTTGTAATTGAGGTTGTAGTTGTCCCAAGTAATCACCATGAAGTTTAGAATCACATGACAATAGATGTAAGGGTGATGGAGACACATTATCAAGAGGAAAATCATATGCATCATGCCTTCTCAAACCCACATTAAGAGTTCTAAGATGATATATGTTAGAAATATTTGGAGATTTGCAATAAATTTGAGTCTCATAAAGGATATATACGTCTTAATGGGTAGATTAAGGATGATTTTGAGGCTCCTCTCCTTATTTAAGAGTAATGTGTAAACTCTCAAGAGGTCATTCATGATAAAATACATTATTTTATGGAAATAAAATAAGCTAAGGTTGATGTTTCCCCTATGAGTCAAGAAGTAGTCATGTTTGATGTGAGTTAAAAAATCAAAAAGCATAATGAGAAGAGTCTTGGGCTACAAGATGAATATGTTTCCATTGGAAACATGTTTGTTTCTGAAAACTCAAATGAGAGTGTGCCAAATGAGTGGGGGAGAAAGAAGACTACTCCACTAAGCATCATGTCCAAGGAACAACTTATTATACACCATTTATCTTCTCATGGAGGAAGAGTTAGCAGAAATTTTCCATTTTATCCATGAGGAAAAAGTCCTTAGGTTAGCTTTTTTCTATAATGTTCTTATGATTTTGTTTTCTCTAAGTACTTTTTAGCATAGGTGTGTGTGTGTGTGTTTCTTTGGTGTGTTTTCTTCTTGTTTTATTTTCTTAGTGTAGGTAGTCAATTATCTCAATTGTTTCAAGCTATTTATAGTCAAGTTGAGGTCAATTCATGTTTGATATTGAGTGAGAGATGATTCCATTCCCAATCGATGGACTAGGCAATTGATCTAATAATTGTAGCAAGCATGAAATCCTATGAGGTCACCAAATATGTTATCCAATTTTGGCTACCATAGGTGGTCTTAATAAAAAAATTGAATTTTTCACTAGATTTCCCTTTCCAAAGGGTATAAATGAATGTCTGATATAAGTTTAGCATTGTTTAAGGTATTTTTGAGGAAATTAAGGTAAAGTATTTTCTTGTTGTTAAGCATGTTTAAGTCATCCCTAGTGTAAACCCTTGTTACAAGTCCTTTATGCCTAATTATAACATTGTCTTAAGCTTAATGAAGTAATTTAAAGTCTAAAAAAAGGTTATTGTATGGACTAACATGTGTCAGGTCACTATAAGTCAGTTTTAAATGAGAAGTAGTTATAAGAGGTTTTCAATGCCAAAAGGATGATAATCATTCACTTGTATGGATTTATAAGGATCATTTATAGGTGTAAATTCTTCAAAAGGTATACCTACATCTTATATAGGTTAAATCCATGTTTAATAAGCTTGCACATATCCAAAGAAGGTGTAAAACACTTATTTTCTTCCATCGACCTCTTAGCAAGCTCACAATGGCTACTTTCAAATAATCAATCCATACGAGAGAGAGAGAGAGAGAGAGAGAGAGAGAGAGAGAGAGAGAGTTGGAATGAATTATCTTGGAAAAATATTGAGGTTTTAGTTCCATTTAAATCCAAGCCATATTATTATATTAATGTCTCCTCCTTTATGAACAATAATAAAGAAGGTAGGGTCGTCCAGAACCCTAAAAAAACCTCACTAGTTTATTTTTACCATGGAAATGGTAGTTTATGTTGTAGAGTTACTAATGATGTCATGGTGGTGTCATAGAGGTGTCTAGGTGAGTGGATGAAGTGCCTTGATAGTCTAAGTGATACTTATAAAGTTTGAAATGTGTTTCCTAGTATACTTGAAGTATGTTTGGTTGATGTTTAGTTTTGGCATGGTTAGATATTTTTAGGGATGAATATGGTGATTTGAGGATGTGAATTTATAGGTTAAGGATGATTGGAAAGCTTGTGTGCATTAGTGGAATTCACTCGATTCTTCATTTTGTTCATCTAGGAGTAAATGGGTCTATGGAATAATAATCTGAGTATGTATTTTGATGGTGTTATATCTCACACATGTGAAAGTTTTAGGAGAATATTGGAATATGTATGGATTCTCCTATGTAATTTAATCACATGGTTCAAATCCCAAGACATGTGATTAAGAACAGTAAAAGTTATGTAAGTGCAAAGTTAGCCTCTTAGACAAAAGTGAAATAAGTTACAACACTTAGTCAATTTGCAAAGATAGATCTAATGGTCCACGTTTCATCACATTGAATATCAATGATCCAAAATCAATCTAAGCTCAACTAGATTAAAAATCTAAGTTCAAAGTAAAGTTGAGTGAGTAGTTTGGTAATGGCATATCTCACACGCATGGATGTTTCAATAAAAAATGGTCATATGGGTTTGTTCAGTATTATGCTTAGTTTATATGGTGAAAATTTTAGAAAATTCATTTGATTGAGGAAAAATATATATTTGTGTAAATTTATCCTTCCAGGTAGTTTGCAATGGTCCCCATCCTTAGTCATTTTTGCAAAGGGTAAAATTTAGGACCAAATAGAGATCCAATAGTTTGTAGGAGTTTGTACATCCTAATTTATGATGTGTATTAAGTCAAATGGGTCAAAAAAAAAAATTGTTAATGAATTTAAATATCGAGCTCCTTACAAAAGGATCAATGGAGTGTGTTTTTTCTAAGGTGCCAGGAAGCAATGAAGATGAGGATAAGTGTTCAAAGTTTAACATTGAGTAGAGGTAAAGATTAGGTTTATTATAATATCTAATAGTAAGTGGATGTTTTTACATATATAGATAAATAGTGAATATTGAGTGAGATGATTTCAAGGTGTCCAATGTTTAGCATAGATAAAGACTAAGCTACATATAGGAGATTGATAGAGCGCATTAAGTCAAATAGTCAAGATAAAGGTCCAATAATGAGTGATAAAAGGTAAAGATCAAGAAAATTTAAATAATATAGATGGTGTTTGATTTATATAATTAGAGATTAAATGATATTAAGGCACATTATTCAAGGTTTAATGGTGATTTTTGGCATTTAAATATTCAAATTTACAAAGGGAAAGACTAGTGTCTAGTTTTTGGGACATATCTTTTAATCCAAGTAAAATTTGATCATGGTGTAAAAATAAAATTTGTAGAGAAATCCAAGGTGCATCTAAAAATATATATTTAAATATCTAAAAGTGTGTATATTAAAATATATTTAGGTTCAAATTTGACAATGGGTTTGACTATGCCCTGCAAGTGACCAAAGAAGATTATTCGAGCTTATTTTGATGTTGTTTCAATGTTTCATGATGACTTAGCTATTGGAGAGTGTTTTAGACTCCTTTTTAATGATATATGTGGAATTTTTAGGCATTATAAATGAATTTTAAGTATGAATAAATCCTAATTTGACTATGTTAGTTCATTATGTTCCTATTTACAAGGTCAATGTTTGAGTTTATTGAGCATATGCAGAAGAGTGTAATGGTAACTATGATTACTTGAGGATGAATAAGGGGTCATGTAGAGTGTACATATGTATTTTTAAGTGGTCCTGTGTTTATTTTTTTCTTTATTAAGTGATAAAAGGTGAATAGTCCTCCATGAAACCTATAAGAGTTATAAGGGCCTAATTGAAAGGAGTGGCTGCTTAAGGGTGACCCACGGATACTATGGCCAACCTATGAGGATAGTATTGATTTGTGTATCAATGTGACAAAATCATTAATGAATAAATAATGGATAATTTCCAACCAATATGGTGATAATTATTAATGCTCTGTAAATAGTGAAATTAAAGATGATTATTTCTAGATTTTGAGAGAGGCTTGTGTGTGTGTTTTAGAGTAAAGTATTTGAGACACAAAAGGGAGTGAGTGTGCCAACTGGATAGTTTGATGAGAATATAAGATTAATTAATATGTCTATGACCTATAGGTCATATTTATGATGTTCTAATAGTGCTCTTTTAGGTTGAGGGTGAACAAATCATAGATGATGTATGTGTGAAGACCAGAGTGTGTGTAAAGAGTTGAAGAGTGTTGATATACATTATATTAGCATGAAATAAATGTTTAGAAGATGTTTTATTCATAGTTTTTATTTTATTTTCTCAAAATATATGGGGTTATGCCTTCTTGTAAGGTTAAACTTGCTAAAAGTCTAGTTGTTGTGGTAGCTCAGTTAGACAAGTGTAGTAGCACCTTGTGGGAATGTAGTCTCACTAAAATAAGGGATGGTAGTTCCTTGATTAGTTATTTATGATCTGAATTAGTTCTTATTATTATAGGATAGTAGTTCAATTACATGTTCTAGTGGGTTTTCTACCCCTAGAGGGTTTCCCATATGTGTCATGTGTTATGTGCTTGATCTTGCATTGTCTCTCTTGTTCATTGCTATGAAAGATCCCCATTGCATTCACTAGTAAATCTCTTTCTAAAAATACATTATTACTTTCTACTTATGAGAAGGAAATGATGGCCATTTTGTATGCAATATAGAAGTGGTGGCCATACCTACTAGGGAATCATTATTGCATCAAAACTGATCACTAGAGTTTGAAATAGTTCTTAGAACAATGGGTCTCTACCCCATCACAATAGAAATGGGTCAGTAAACTCATGATTTATGACTATGAAATCACTTACAATAAGGGTAAGGAAAATATTTTGGTTTATGCTCAATCTCACACATTTGTGGACAAAGCTTCCCTTTTAGATATTTTCATGCCTATTCCAAATTGGTTAGATGTTGTACAACAAGGGTATGTCAATGACTCCTCATTATCTAAAATCATTCAACAGTTGGCCACTAACCCATCTATAATACTACATTATTCTTGGGATGGTGCTTCTCTATGACACAAGTGTCATATAGTTCTTCCCTAGAGAATAAATATTTAGTAGGTTGTATTTTATGAAATTCATACTTATCCATCCATAGGGCACTTTGGGTTTCTCAAAACTTATGAGAGGGCATACTACAACTTCTTTTGGAAGGGAATGAAAAATGAAATTCAATAGATGGTGGTTGAATGTGATATCTACCAGCATAATAAGGGTGAAACAACACTCATTTATAGGTTGCTCAAACCCTTTCTTATCCCTACCAATATTTGGATAGATATTTCTATGGATTTCATTGAGGGGTTCCCTAAATCTAGATGGAAAATAGTAATCTTGGTTGTGGTTGATCACCTCTCCAAATATAGTCATTTTTGTGCCCTCAGCCATCCCTATACCTCCTCTATAGTTGCATAAATTTTATTAGACCATATTTTCCATCTTCATGGCATTACTTCTTCCATTTTCTTAGAACATGATGCAACCTTCACCAGCCATTTTTGGATAGAACTATTTCACCTCACTAGCACCCAACTAAATATGAGTTTTAGGTATCATACCCAAATGGATGGGTAGACTAAAATTATCAACAAATACTTGGAGACTTTCTTTCATTACTTCACCTCAAAATAATAACATCAATGGGAAAATTGGCTCCCCCTCATTGAATGGTGGTACAATACCTCCTACCACATTTCAACAAAAATGACTCCATATGAAGTAGTCTATGGTCAAGAACCACCAGTGCTTCTTCCATACACCCCCAGTATTTCATTAGTTCAAACAGTTGACATGATTCTATGAACCTAAGATCATATCGTTACCACCCTATAGGACAATATTCATATGGCATAAAATCAAATGAAACAACAGGTAGATTAACACCATTCTAAGTGCACTTTTTAAGTAGGTGATATGGTTTTTCTTCACCTATATCCATACAAGCAATCATCCCTAAAACTCAAAGGGTGTCATAAGATGGCTCCCAAGTTCTATAGGATTTATTAAGTTCTCCAAAAGATTAGGTTAGTTGATTATAATTTGGAGCTCCCACCTTCTTTTCAAGCTCATCTAATATTTCATGTCTCTTGTCTAAAGAAATTTCTTGGCACAAACATTAAAGTGCAGACTATTTTACAAAAACTTGATAATGAAGTGTCTATCCTTCTCAAGTTGGAAGCAATCCTAGATAGGTGCACATCCCAACTTAACTCTCACTCCATCACATAGGTTTTAATTTAATGGCATAGAATGTAACCAAAGGATGCAACAAGGGAACCACTATTTTATATTTAGCACTAATTCCTACATCTAAAGTTTGAAGACAAACTTTTCCTAAGAGGGAGGGGATGTTAAGAACCTATGCTACTCCTCTTTTTTTTTTTAGTGTAATAGTTGTTATGGATGCATATGCTTTGTAAATCATCCCACGAGAATTTTGGTTTTATCCCACATTCATGGGAAGTAGTAGTTTCTTAGATTAGACTTAGTATATAAGTAAGTGTTGAGGCCAGTGAAGGCATTCGTGAATTTGTTGTATTGAGCTTGCTCAAAGGAGGTTACCCCCTCGAAGTGGCCTATGATCAATATAATACTTTTAATGCTTTTGCTAATTTTATAATTCTATCATTTCATGTATTTTTATTAATATGTTGTAATAAGATCCTATCATCATCACATTAGAGATCTATGGTGTGAAATCAATCTGAGCTCAACTAGGTTAAAAATCAAAGTTCAAAGTAGAGTCAAGAGAGTATTTTAGTAATGGAATTTATCACATACATGGCTGTTTTAGGAATAAATGGTCATATATGTTTGTTCATTATTATGCCTATTTTATATGGTGTAAATTTGAGAACATGTGTTTGATCGAGGCAAAAGATATATCTATGTAAAGTTGGCCTTTCAGGTAGTTTGCGATGGTCCACATAGTCATTTTTGCAAAGGCTAAAGTTTAAGACCAAATGGAGATCCAATTGTTCAAAGGAGTTCTTAAATCTTGATCTAATATGTTTATTAAGTCAAATGAGTCAATTTTTTCATTGGTTAATGAAGTTAAAGATCAAGCTCCTTACAAAAGGATCAATAGAGTGTGTTTATTCCAAGGTGTCAAGAAGCAACAAAGATGAGGACAAGTATTCAAAGTTTAACATTGAGTAGAGGTAAAGATAAGGCTTCTTTTAAGATATAATGATGAGTGTATGTTAATACATATATAGATCAATGGTGCATGTTGAGCGAGATGATTTCAAGGTGTCTAATGTTTAACACAAATAAAGACCAAACTACGTATAAGAGATCGATAGATCACATTAAGTCAAATAGTCAAGATAAAGATCCAATGATGAGAGATGAAAGGTAAAGATAGATAAAATTTGAGGAATATCATTTTTGTGTGTGATTTATCTAAGTATAAAATACACAAGATGAATGCAAAGTGGTCTAAGTTTAACGGTGATCAATGGTATTTGAATATTCAAATTTACAAAGGGAAAGACTAGTGTCTAGTTTTTGGGACATATATTTTGATCGATGTAGAATTTTATCATGGTGTAAAAATAAAATTTGTAGAGGAATCCAAGATGAATATATTAATATATATTTAAATATATAAAAGTGTGTACATTGAAATATATTGAAATTCAAAGTTGACTATGTGTTTGATTGTGTCCTACAAGTGACCCAAGAAGATTATTCAAGCTTGTTTTGATGTTGTTTCGATGTTTCATGATGACTTAGCTATTGAAGAGTGTTTTATACTCCTTGGTGATGATCTATGTGGTATTTAGAGGCATGATAAATTAATATTAAGTATGAATAAAGCCTAATAAGTTGACTATGTTTTCATTCATAATGTTCTTATTTACAAGGTCAATGTTTGAGTTGATTGAGCATACACAAAAGAGAGTAATGGTGAATGTGATAATTTAAGGATGAGTAAGGGGTAATTTATAGTGGACCTATGTATTTTAAAGTGGTCTTGTATTTATTTTTTGCTTGATGAAGTGCTAAAAGGGTGAATAGGTTTCCATGAGACCTATAAGAGCTACAAGGGCCTAATTAAAAGGTGTAGTTGCTTAAGGGTGACCCATGGATGCTATGGCAAACATATGAGGATGGTATTTAGTTTTGTCTCAATGTGAGAGAAGCCTTAAGGGATAAGGCATGGATAATGTCTGACCAAGATGGTGATTATCATGAATGCTCTATAAATAGTTAAATTAAAGATGATGATTTTTAGATTTTGAAATAGGCTTGTGTGTGTGGTTTAAAGTAAAGGATTTGAGAGGAGAAGGAGAGTGAGTGTGTCCAATGGATGGGATGATGAGTAGATAAGATTAAGGACTATGTGTATGACCTATAGCTCATATTTATGATGTCAGAATAATGCTCTTACAATTTAAGGGTGAGCAAAGGATAGATGATATATGTGTGAAGACTAGAGTGTGTGTGCAGAGTTGAAGAGTGTTGATATACATTGTATCTCCATCAAATTGATAAGAAATAAATGTTTAGGAAATGTTCTATTCATAGGTGTTATTATGGTTGCTCAACATCTAGGGGGTTGTAGCCTCCTTACAAGGTGAAAATTTATAAAAGTCTAATTATTTTGGTAGCTCAATTACACGTGTAGTAGCACCTTATGGGATTGTAGTCTCACTAAAATAAGGTATGGAAGTTCCTTGATCAGTGACTGTTGGTTTAAATTGGTTCTTGTTATTATAGGAGAGTAGTCCAAATTATAGGCTCTAGTGGGTTTTCTTCCCCAAAAGGGTTTCCCACATATGTCATATGTTATGTGCTTGATCTTGCATTGTCTCTCTTGTTCATTGTTATCAATGATGTGTATTATTCATGAGTGCTTGTGGTAATTGATTAAGATTTTTGAAAGGTTTGAAATTGAAGTTGGATTATTTGGGCTCACTAATTCACCCCCCTCTTAGTGATTATACCTATAACATTTTAAAGATCATTAGAAGCATAAGAAAAATGGGAGATGATATAAGGGGTCTACATAATCTTAATTCATGATTTTCCAAACCTCACTTGGCACGTGTGAGCTTAGAGAGGCAAGAAATATCCACTTTGAAACAAGTTGGACATTGAAGACATGGATTTCTTAGTGTTTTAGGGTTTTTAGTAGTTGAGAGTATGTTGATGAAGATACTACATCATGTTTTAAATCCCTCTAACAATATATAGTTCTATTAAATAATTTTTCATGCCTATATACACAAAAAAACCTTCACAATAGGTTGGTGACTAACAGTCTCTCACAAGTGTTCATCACTGATCAAGGTAACAAGCAGAATCCTAGAAATATAGGAGTATTGCATTGTGTGAAAATAATGATAAGGGGTTGTGTTCATACTTTATTTTATTGAAACCTATTCAAATATCATCAAATCATGGTTATAGCCCAAAATGCGCAAAAAGATCATTTTCTCATGTTTATTAGTTGATTGTGCATATTATCCATGAAAGGTGACCATTTTTTAATATAAACTTGTGGCATTGGTTTAGTATTGAGGCCCTCATCTTTATGAATGTCATTTAGATGATTGGCCACTTTAAACCCTCTCTAAACCTTTCTAAGATTTTGATGGAGATATAAGTCCTTATAATGGTTTGAAATGTCCTTAAATGGCCTAAAAAATATGTGAATTACTTATTTGTTGAGAATGGTAATTGATATTAGGTTTTCATTGATGTCAAAGAGATCATGAAATACTAGTGCATGAATGACAAAGTAGTTCTATTTGATAGCTTGGAGAAGATATGGCACATATGCAGATTTACAAGGACAAAGAAATAGTTATGAGGCATCCATAGATGTCTTGGTGAAGTTATGATATGTCATTTGATCTTTTATAATGAGAAACATGCATATTATAGCTTAACAGAATCTAGACCATCACTACATGTCATGAAGATATGAGTGATCCAGCAAGTTTGTGAATTTATTATAGGTACTCAGAAAGTCAATAGTGGTCAAAGGTTTTCATGGAGATGTTATCTATAGTGCCAAGAAGTACCTTGAAGATTTAGAGTCTTGAAGTGTTTTTTATCTTGAGATATAAATCTTAAAATTTTCTCTTATAAAATGTGATGGACCAAAGACCGTCAAGTTTAACAATGTTAAATTCTAGGGTCATATTGTGTAAACAGATCTAACAATGAACATTTAATCGTACAATAAAGATCTACAGTGGGCATGAAACCTATCAAAAAGAGATAAATAATGAGTGATTGATCATGAAAATATGATCCAATGGTAGATTTTAATTCAATAAGTCAAAATTTCATGTGGATCTGCCAAGTGGTGCAATCACGTTAATTGAATGGTACAGGGTACACAGAAGGCATGTAGAGCTGTCAAGTGGCATGATTGTGGAAGCACATATCTAAGATTAATGGTGAGAATTGTAAGATAAAGACTAGGTTAATTTTGAAGAGATCAATGGATTACATTTATTCAAATTTTTTAGGGAGCATGAGATGAGGTCAAAGTGTCCAATGTTTAACATTTACACAGTGACCATTGGAATTTGAATATTCAAATTAATGAGGGAAAACCTGTTTATAATTTTTGAGCTATATCTTTTGATCTATGACAAATGTATTTATGTAGTAAAAAAAATTATAAATTATTATAAGGAAAATGTAGAGACATTATTTATAAGTTTTTAATGTCTATATAGTCAAATATATTAAGCTCCAAATTTGACCTTGTTTAACCATGTTTTGCAAGTGACCCAAAAAGGATAATTGAGTTGTTATTGATAGTATTTTGATGTTTTAGGATGAACTAAATATTGGAGAGTGTTTTAGACTCCATGAATACTATATTTTTGGATTTTAAAAGTTTGAACAATCCATTTTTAGTGTGAATAAAGGCTTAGAAGTTGATTGTGTTTATTGAATACACTGACAGTTTGAGTGACCATATTGTAGAAGTAAGTTGAAGGTGTTCTAAGTAGTGTTAAAAAATAAAAGGATTTTTTATATGTTAGATAAGTCTATAAATATTATGATAAAGTACTAGAGGTCATGATTTTCCCTTGATCAGATATGGAAAGTCAAAATAGCGTGACTATATTTTTTACTATGTGTGACCAGTCTAAATGGTCATTTTGATTGAGTTAATTTGAGTGATTAGAGCCTATATTTAAGTGTCTAAAACACATGGAGGTGTATCATAGGTCTTGAAGGTTTCACCCATATGATATAATCATATGGATAAGTTAAATATGTGAGTGTTTGCTTTAGAAATTTGAGACTATGTTTTCTGTGTATGAAAGCCTAAAGAGCAAGGAGACCTAATTGGTAAGTTCAAGGTGTGAGTCAGTGTTCCAGGTGGCATGAACCCATGTGGAAGTAATAAAGGGGATATTATAAATAGGTTTGATTTTTTTGAATCATTGGTAAAGGTTGAATATGGTCCAAGTAGTCTCACATATAACATGTGAGTATGAAGGCCTAATTATTTTAGGTCTCACCAAGACCGAATAGTGGTTTGGGGCTAATGAGGTAATGGAAAACCTATGAGAATCGATTTGAGATATTTCTTAGCATGATAGAAGTATAAAGGGTTAAGTTAAGTATTATTTCCAACTGAGAAGATAATAATTATGAAGACTCTATAAAGAGTGAAAGCAAAGGTGATGGTTTCTAGACTTGAGCAAGTAGAGTTGAGTAATTATGCGAGTGAAGATTCAAGAAAAGGAGAGATCTATCTTTCAAGTTTCAGTGGTTTTTATCCCCCAAGAGGGTTTCCCACATATATGATGTGTTCATGTAATGTATGCTCTTATGTATGGTATAGATGTATATTCTTTCATGTTTATGTTGCTTGATCAAGTTAACGTATGTTGAATGTTTAAAGAGTTTGGAATTGAATTGGATTATATTGTATTACCGATTCAACACCCCCCTCTCAATGATTATACCTCTAATAATTTATATCAAAGAATGACCTTTATTGAAATTTTAACCACTTAAAAGTGATCAAAGGTATGATATGTCTAAGCAATTGAAGAAAAATAATCAAGCGTTGAAGGCTCAATTTTAGGTTACTTATACATGTCTAAAATCAAGTGAAGAATATAAAAATTATATCAAGGCACTATTTGAGAAGTAAAAATTTAAGATGAAAGAGTATGATCAAGAAGAATCTCAGAATAATATCATGGCCTCAAACCTTAAGGCTATTATGGATGAGTGCATCAAGTTCAATAAGGAGCTACAATATTTGAAGGCAAACTCAAGATCAAAAGAGGATAAAGAGAAAATAAACACTCTTGAGGATCAATTAAGGGTTAAAAATACAAATATGAGTTCAAAAGAGGAAGAATGTAGACATATCAAGACTTAGTTAGAAGAGACAAATGCCAAGTTGAGTTAAAAGCAAGGTGAGAATGATGAGTTGAAGTCCAATTTTGATTGTATAAATATTATTGAAGAGTAAGCATGTATATTGAAGGATGACATCGCTAAATAAGATAATATGGATAAGCATACTATCCAAGTTCTCAAAATTTAGTTAAAAGCTACAAGTTCAAGTATGAGAGATAAAGAGGATGAGAGCATTCAATTAAAAACCAAGCTAGATTCATTGAAGGATGAGCATGAGAAAAAAAAATTCAAGGTAAACAAGTATGAAAAAGAGAAAGAGAGGTTAGCTCAAGATAAAAAGGATTCAAGCACCAAGTTCAACATGAGAAGACCTATTAGCCAACCAAATGATATAAGGTATGAAAGTTAATTTAATGGTTATTGCTTTACATGTAAGATTTTTGGTAGTAAGGCAAGAAATTTTAAAAGGAAGATTAGCTAGTTAGCTAGAGGTATGGATAATATAGTCTGGTGTAATTGTGATGACATCAGACATATTTATAGATTCTACCCCATAATTTATGGGAAAATAATAACCTAGGTATGGATACCTAAGATAGTTAAACTTAAGCATAATGAACCTAAGAGACAAGATGGTATGTTTGTTGAGATAAAAGATAAAAACAAAGATCATAATAATCATCAATCCAAAGGTATGAATAATGTTATTTATTTTATTTGTCATCAAGTTGGTCATATTTCAATATCTTGTATAATCAAGCTCTAAAGGTGCATGGACATCCTAGTGTGCTCAAGAAAGGTCGATCTTTGGTATGGAATCTTAAGGAAGCAAAAACCAACAAAACTAATTTAGTTTAGCTAAAAGATCAAGGTGGACTATCTACTAAAGCAAAAGAGGAATCAAATATGAATAATTTGTAGGAATGCCAAGAGAATGTGTCATTTATCTAGATAGAAAAGGAGAATTAAAAGTCGGCTCAAGTCGAGCTCAAAGAAAAGAATAAGGTGCTAGTTGGGGCTAATTCTAAGGTATGTATGGATCTAAGAGAGCATCCTATTGTTGTTGAGCATGTTTCATGTAAATAACATTAGTTGTCAATGCTTAGTGATGAGGTTATTTCTTTAGAATAAAATTTATGTCATGAATATTTGTTATCTCCATGTATTGTCAATTCATTCTTAAAAGAAAAGGAGAATATTTTAGTGGATGAGATTATTGCTTCTCTTAATCATAAGATTAAGAATAATATCTATTAGTATCAAGTGACTAGGGAGGAGAAATAATATGATGAGTTTTGGGCAACTCCTAGTTTCACATTGTTCTAGGACATTGTGGGTTAGGGTATCTCTATCAAAGATTCAAGGAGACACTTGATAAGTAAGAGGAATCATTGTGGATGCCAGTTGAGCTTTTGTTAATTTTATAGTATAAGAAAGGTTATAAGAAGATGTTTTGGTTTACTTTGAAAGGACATGAGAATATATTTTCAGAAATAGTGACCCTAAAGTCAAAATTTTGATCAAATTTGAAAGATGGTTTAGTTGGTCAAATGGTGAAGAATGAAGATGTTGGTTCTGAAGGTTTGCAAGTAGAGAATAGAGGTTTCCAAGTATCTAATCAAGGATGGTGTGTTATCAAGATATTTTTTTGGATAAAAAGGTATGTTGATCTTATTCAATTGTGCTCAAGGTGTGTTCAGGGTTTTTGGTCTTAAAGATAAGATCTTGTCAATTACTTAAATTAGTTGATCAAATGTTGAAATACTAAAGACAAGGTTAATATGGAGTATGAGGAGAATATGTTATCATATCTTTGATATCCTGAATAAGTTTTCAGAGTTCTATAGATGACAAGTTGTGTATGCCATGAAGTTAGGGGGAGCTAACTCAGATAGTTGAAAGGATTGAAGAGATATGCATGATGTGAGGGGGAGCATGTGTGAGATGTTCTAGTCATGGTGGAGATATGAGTAAGTCTACTATAGTTATGAATTCAAGAAGATTTACATGATGACTTAATCAAACCAAGTCATATGTTTTGATAAGGTATTGAATCCTCATGCATGAGAAAAGGGAGCTTGTGAGTTTTGTAGGTAGATAGGTCCAAGGATCAGAGAAGCCTAAGCTCATATTGGTGTATGTCAAAGAACAGATGACATGAGATGGATTTTTATGTTAGGGGGATATTTCTAAGATTTGTGAGAAGTTTTTCAGGTCTAAGAGAAGTCCAAGTTTAGATTTGTTCATATCAGAGGGGAATAATTATTTCATATGCTTGAAAGTATGTAATTATCCTAGGCATATTAAATAGTATTTGAATGCACACGTGATGTTTAGGAATGATTTTTGGCATGTTGAGGAAGAGAGCCTTTATCATTAATTTCAAAGGGGGAGAAAGATTATAATGAAGGAGTTCAAATGATTATGAAGTCCTTCTAATGGTGTTTTGATATCAATGATAAATGAGGATATTATTGAGCATGGTAATTGATGTTAGTTGTCATTGATGTCAAAGAAATAATGAGATACTAGTGAAATAATGATAAATAAGAAGTTGTGAGGCATCCATAGATGTCTTGGTCAAGTTTTAGTGTGTCATTTGATCTTTTAGAATGAGAAACGTGCATATTATAGCTTAAGAGAAGCTAGACCATCATTGCACATCATGAAAATAAGAGTGATTTTTCAATTTTGTACATTTATTATAGGTACTCAAAAATTCAATACTGGTCAAAGGTATTCATGGAGATGTTGTCTATAGTGCTAAGAAGGTACCCTAAATATTTAGAGTCTTGAAGTGTTTCATAGCTCAAGATATAAATATTCAAAGTTGCTCTTATAAACTATGATGGACCAGAGACCATAAAGTTTAACTAAATTCAATTCCATGGTCAAATAATCTAGATAGATCTAATGATGAGCATTTAATCTCATAATGAAGATCTACGGTGAGTATGAAACCTATTAAAAAGAGATCAATAGTGAGTGCATCATTATGTAGTTATGATCTAATGGTGCATGTTAAGTCAATAAGTCAACATTGCATGTAGAGATACCAAGTGGTACAAGCATGTTAACTGAATGGTACAGGGTGAGAAAAAGGTATGTAGAGGTACCAAGTGGCATGATCATAGAAACATAGATATAAAATCAATGGTGAGCATTGCAAGATAAAAACTAGGTTACTTCTAAGGAGATTAATAGAGCATGTTTGTTCAAATTTTTCAGGGAACACAAGATGAATTAAAAGTGCCTAATGTTTAACATTGACACAGTGATAGTGAATAAAGGCTTGGAAGTTGACTATGTTTATTGAATACACTGATAGTTTGAGTGACCATCTTGTAGAAGTAAGTTAAAGGTGTTCTGAGTAGTGTTAAGGAAGAAAATGATTTTGGATATGTTATATAAGTTTCTAAGACTTATGATAAATTATTAGAGGTCATGATTTTACCCTAATAAAATATGGAGAGTCAAAATAGCTTGACTATATTTTTGACTGTGTGACCAGTCTGAGTGGTTAATTTGAGTGAGTTGATTTGAGTGATTAGAGATTATATTGAAGTGTATAAATCACATAAAGGTGTAGAAAAAGTCCTGAAGGGTTCACCCATATGATATAATCATATGTCTATGTGAAATATTTGACTATTTGCTTCAAAAGTTTGAGACTATGTTTTCTATGTATGAAAGCCTAAAGAGCAAGGAGACCTAATTGGTAGGTTCAAGGTGTGAGTTAGCATTCCAAGTAGCATGGACCCATGTGGAAGTAAGAAATGGGATATTGGAAATAATTTTGATGTATTTGAATCATTGGTAAAGGTTGAAGATGGTCCAAGTAGTCTCACATATAACGTGTGAGTATGAAGGCCTAATTATTTTAGGTCTCACTAAGACCTAATGGTGGTTTGGGGCTAATGAGGTAATGGCCGACCTATGAGAATGGGTTTGAGATATGTTTTAGTGTATTATAAGTCTTAAGATTTAAGTCAAGTCTTATGGCTGACCAAGAAGATAAAATTTATGAAGACTCTATAAAGAGTGAAAGCAAACGTGATGGTTTATAGACTTGAGCGAGTAAAGTTGAGTAGTTATGCGAGAAAGGATTCAAGCGAAGGAGATAAAATTTAAAAGAGAAGGTACTAGTCATTGAGAATAAAAAAAGAGTGAAGAAGATAATTCATGTTTTTATAAATAATTTAATGTAGGATAACACATAGGTCATTGGACTTGATGAGCCTAGAAGAGGCAGTTTAAGCAAGTTAACCCTAGAGACAGCTTGAGATAAATTAGAGGTGAAGAGTGCAAACAGAGGTGATCATCATCAATTTAAGAGTATAAATAGGTTTTCAAGGTGATTTGTTTAGGTATCTAAGTGGTTTCTTTATTTCATATGTGTTTGGTTCCTCCTTGCAAGGTAAATCTTCTTAAAGGTCTAGTTTTTATGGGTGCTCAGCTAGATAGGTGTAGTTGCTCCTTGTAGGATTGGTGTCTCACTAAACTAAGGGATGGGTATTACTTGATCATTTGGTATTGTTCTACATGTTGTATCTTATTTTATATGACTATAGTCCATCTTATAGGGTTCATTGGGTTTTATCCCCCAAGAGGGTTTCCCATATATATGATGTGTTCATGTGATGTATGTTCTTATGTATGATATGGATGTATGTGATTTCATGTTTATGTTATTTGATCAATTTGAATTATGCTAAATGTTTAAAGATTTAGGAATTAAATTAGATTATCTTGCATCACTAATTCACCCCCCCCTCTCAGTGATTATACTTCTAACAATCTTAACACCTAATCTCACCTGAATGAGTCAAAATCTCACAGGTGTGGGAGGAAATATATATATTTTTTCCTAAAAGAGTGCCTCTTAGAGATAGTTTTTAGGGTTTGAGGATTATATATATTACTAACCATTTGTAAAGTGTTATTGAGAAAATATTTAGGTATTATGTCACTTCAAAAGTCATTTTAGAGGCCTTCATAATGATAATATAGTTTACAAGTGGATAACTAGGTTTGAGTAACCATAAGTGATCCATATTGCACCAATAGAGTGAATTGTAGGTTTTTGGAAACATGAACAAGTGTGAAACTCAATTCTCATTCTCTTCCAAGATGAAAATAACAAGGATTTATCCTAGGATGGCATTGGAGAACTCAAAGAATCCTTGGAACTCCTCTTTGGCCAAGATTATGTAGTATCAAACAAGGTTGATGAGTTATCTTGCAAGTTGAAGAGTATCTTCTATACCTTTCTTCTATAATATCATCATCAAGAAGCCAACACATTCCAAGGATATGGATAAAAATTATATTAACCTTTCCTTTTTAACTATAATTGATTTGGATGAAGTGACACTTATCATTGGATTTACTCCTATGCCTCTTTTTCTTTATCTCTCTCACTTCTTCATATATGTGTAGCCTTCAATGGCTTGTAATGCTGTTAGGGTGTGGAGCTAAAAGCTTCAACTGTTTGCACACACAAGAAGAGGATGCTGAAGAACTAGAGGAACTGGCATCGACAGCATGACCAACATCGGTCATAGACAGTGGAGAAGGAAACCGACGATGGTAGAGAGTCGACTGACGTCGGCAGCACTAGACAAGCAGGGACCGGCGTCAGTCACCTGTGCGGTCCAGAACTGTTCGTTGCACGAACAGTTAGTTAGTTAAACCGAGTGTTTGCATGCTAAGGGGATAATTTAAGTCGCGAGCTGTGTGTCTAATTTTAGTAGTTAGATTTCTATTTTTGTAACCATGGGATTCTATTTAAAGACCCATGAGGCATGTATTGTAATTATCAATTTGATCAAGTAAGAGCATTGAAGCAAGCAAGGTCAAGGAGATCTACAGGTGTAAGGTCAAGGAGATCAGCTGAAGCATTCAAGGAGGGATAGTAACTCAAGTTATAGAGTTGGTTTTGTGTTGAGCAAGAGAGAGAGAAGGAAGAAGGTCTTGAGGTGTGGCAAGCCTTTGAGGTGGAGGGAGAAGTGGCATCTTCCTTATTGTATTTTCTTCTAGTATTATCTAATACAAGTGTGTGTATTGTCTCTCAAATTCTTTGATGTCTCATGTTTCTAGTTTCTTAATCATTCTGGTATAATTCCGTGTTCAATTGCTCATATATAAGTAATCAATTGTGCTTCTGTTGGATAAGGGGTCTCCTAACAGTTGGTATCAGAGCTAGAGTTTGCAAGAAGCAGGTTATTGTTTTTGATTATAGGTCATTCATAGGGTTTTTTGATTGAGTGGGAGTTCAGCAATGGCAGAAGAAAGTAAGCTACGAATGGAGAAGTTTAACGGCAAAAATTATCAACACTGGAGGATGCAGATTGAGGACTATCTGTATCAGAAGGATCTGTACTTACCATTGGGTGGGGCTGCATGCAAGCCCACAGATATGAAGGATGAAGAATGGAACGTTCTTGATTGGAAGGCTCTTAATTCCATAAGGTTGAGCCTTACATCATCTGTGATTTCCAGCTTATCACAGTACAAGACAATGGAAGAGTTGATAAATTCCTCGGCAAATTTATATGAAAAGCCCTCAGCTTCTAATAAGGTATACCTTATGAAGTAGCTATTTACTTTGCAAATGTAGGAAGGTGGATCGGTACATACTCATCTCAGTGATTTCCATGGTTTGGTAAACCAATTAGCTTCAGTCAATATTATTTTTGATGATGAGGTAAAGGCTCTCTTGATTTTATGTTCTTTGCCTGAAAGTTGGGACAGTTTGGTTATGGCAGTAAGTATTTCTGCATCTGCTTCTAAAATCTTAAAAGTTGATGATGTTGTGAGTGTGATCTTGAATGAGGAAATACACAGGAGAAGCACAGGTGAATCATCATGGAATGCTCTAAGTGCAGAAAGTAGGGGAAGGCAAAGGGAGAAGATTGAGCAAGGGAAATCAAGGTCGAGAAGGAGATCCGAGTCCAAAGGTATTACCTATTGGTTTTGTGGAAAGAAAGGACATACAAAGAAGGAGTGTTGGTTGTGAGATAAAGAGAATCAACCTGAAGGTAAAGAAGAAGCAAAAGATGCTAATATTGTGGTACAGGATGCTCTCATACTTTCTTTGGATAGTCAGGTAAGATCATGGATTTTAGATTCTGGTTCATCTTTTCATGCATCCCCAAACAAAGATTTGTTTCATGAGTATGAACAGGGAGACTTTGGAGTGCTCTATTTAGGGGATGGTACGCCTTGTTAGATAGTTGGCAAAGGGAAAGTGCAGCTGAGATTGCAGATTGACAACACATGGGTGTTGAAGGAGGTCATGCATGTTCCAATTCTGAAGCAGAGTTTGATTTCTATAGGAAGGTTGGGTGATGAGGGATGCACAATAACCCTCACAGCGGACTCTTGGAAGGTTACCAAGGGAGCACTTGTTTTAGCAAGAGGTAAGAAAGTAGGTACTCTTTATCTATCTACTTGTATTACTGATTCTACTTCTAGTGTAGATTCGAAGATGTGGTCTAATAGGCTGGGTCACATGAATAAGAAGGGAATGGAAGTTCTTGATTCAAAAGGTATGTGTTCAAATTCAGAAAGCATAGATAGGGTTCATTGCAGGAAAAGGAAATTTGAGGCTTTTGACAAGAATAGGGAAGTCTTGGTGTTTTTGGAGGAGATGAAGGCCAGAGAATAGTTACAGGCACTGAATAAATCTGAGTAGGGCAGTATGGATAGAGATTTGATCCAAGATGAGCTCTCGGATGAAGAATTCATCACTCACAGGAACACACAGGCATCGATGTCGGTTACTTGGAACCGACATCGGTCAGTCAGACACCGACATCAGTCATGTGCAGACCAGTAGGGTCGGTAGGTCGGGCAGGAGAAGTTCAACATCAGTCATCAGGACTGACATCGGCAGGGGGGACACTGGCGTCGGCCAGGGGTAACGACGTCGGTAGTCAGGGTCAGTGCAGGGAACTGACATCGGTCGGGAGCAGACTAGGAGATGGCCGAGATCGGTCACTAGAATGAATGATGGGTGGACAGTTAGTTGTCAAGGAGTCTCAAACACCCATACAGAGGTCAGAAAAGGTATGTGAACCTCATATTCGTTGTTCACCTTCTTTATATTGCTTACTGATAGTCATGAACTAGGAAGATGGAGGAAACAATGCAGGTAGAATCTAGAAATAGTGGGAGCTTGACATGGATGAGGAGTGTGAGTCCTTGGAGTAAAGCCAAATAGGTATTTGTTGGTTGAGTTGTCAGCTGGATAGAGGGATGGATTCCCATTTTAGAGAAGAGAGTGGATGGACATCTGAGATAGAAGGCTATGGTATATGGTCTTGAGTTAGCTGCATGGCAATGGAGGTTTGACCATTGTTTTTTTATCTTTACCAGGTTGGATAATATTAGCTACATTATCCTGTTACTGTATGGTGTTACTTTTTGTAGGGTTGCATATACAGGGAAGTTTCTGAGCTAAGGGTAGAGTTGGTTCAGAAGTATGTCATGAAGAATTTAGGAGTAGCAAAATTCTTGTGGCATAAGTGACAGGTATAGCATCACAGGTTTGCATGGTGGTTGGTCTTCAAGGGTGACTTTGAAGAGGGATACAGGGCCTAAGGAACAAAATAGATGGTGTACAGGTATAGGTACAAGTTGTAGTTGTTTATCTCCAAGTGGGAGATTTTTAGGGTGTGGAGATAAAAGCTTCAACTGTTTGCACACACAAGAAGAGGATGCTGAAGAACTAGAGGAACCAGCATCGGTAGCATGACCGACGTCGGTCATAGATAGTGGAGAAGGAAACTGGCGACGGTAGAGAGTCGGTCGACGTCGGCAGCACTAGACAAGCAGGGACCAGCATCGGTCGCCTGTGCGGTCCAAAACTATTCGTTGCACGAATAGTTAGTTAGTTGAACCGAGTGTTTGCATGCTAAGGGGCTAATTTAAGTCGCGAGCTGTGTGTCTAATTTTAGTAGTTAGATTTCTATTTTTGTAACCATGGGATTCTATTTAAATACCCATGAGGCATGTATTGTAATTATCAATTTGATCAAGTAAGAGCATTGAAGCAAGCAAGGTCAAGGAGATCTACATGTGTAAGGTCAAGGAGATCAGCTGAAGCATTCAGGAGGGATAGTAACTCAGGTTATAGAGTTGGTTTTGTGTTGAGCAAGAGAGAGAGAAGGAAGAAGGTCTTGAGGTGTGGCAAGCCTTTGAGGTGGAGGGAGAAGTGGCATCTTCCTTATTGTATTTTCTTCTAGTATTATCTAATACAAGTGTGTGTATTGTCTCTCAAATTCTTTGCTTTCTCATGTTTCTAGTTTCTTAATCTTTCTGGTATAATTCCGTGTTCAATTGCTCATATATAAGTAATCAATTGTGCTTCCGTTGGATAAGGGGTCTCCTAACAAATGCATCCTTTACCTAATCATTGAGAATCCATGATCATTTGTATGCTTGTGATCAATAATAGCATTATTTTTACCTCATTTTATGACTATAATTAGTGTGTATGTGTGGATAGTTTATATTTTTAAGATATTTGCTTAGTTTTCCTTGACATGTCTTATTCTAGTATCTATATGTAGTTTGAAAGCTTCTCTTATAGATCATGTGAAGTTTTCAAGTTATTTTTAAGGATTGAGTGTATTTACCTATTTATTAGTGTCATTTTCAACCTCTTGATTAGTCCTCCTTACCTAAACATCTATCACAACCTCCACATTGAAATGCTGATATAAGAGATTTAGATTCAGAGTAGTGTATATTCAGATTAGTCTCATGGTTTATATCTACACATGTAGTTGGTTGGTACTAATCAATTATTTTGGTGCATCACCTCTTTAGTTAGGTTAATTTTAGTTCTCTTACTCTTTTCCTTTGCAAGTAGTAGGTCTACTAGTAGCTTGGGTGAAATATCAAGGGAGCTAGCCCAAATCTAGAGGTTTAGTCCACTTAAAGGTCACCCACAACCTAGGAGTAATCCCATTGTATAGATCAAGTTATAGGGATTTAATAAACCCTCTCTAGGGTGTAAATTTAATCATAACACTTCCAAAACAAAATTAAACATGGCTCTATCATAATGAGTACATAATGGTTCAGCCTAGGATATATATGGCCTAGTTAATGACCTAAAACATTAGATCTTAGATCTATACAAAATATCTCCACTCCACCAAGAATAAATTTTGATAAATGGACAAAACCTTATAGAAACAAACTCATAAATTTATGGGTGCAACACCTCCAACTTTGATACCATGAAAGGAACATCAACAATATTGTTTCAAGCCTAAGATTTGAAGTATTAATAGCAAAAACATCATAAAAAGAGTTGTAAGAGATGCAAAGATTATATGTAAAGACAATGTCAATATCATATAATATCCATAAAATAACTTTATATGTTACAAATGATAATCCTTACATATATAGGTAAGGACAAAAAATAAGAAAGTCAAACTAACTAATATGGGATAACTACACAAAAGAACAAACTAGGAAAAAGATAAAAACTATCTATAAAACCTAACAAACATGAGAACCAAATCTAACATTACTTGCCTTTAGATTTGATTTTATAGACTATACAATGATTTCATCCATCATAAAATTCCCATTTAATACATTCCTATTATTTGTGCCACATTAGCTGAACAATCCATCCCTTAAAATATGAAAAATATTTAAATAGGTTTCATGATTATCTAGTTATAAAAATATTGTCTTGGATTTCACTCCTAAGACCTAGAATTTTACATCTAATTTCAATCCAATTCCACATGTGAAACTGGATAGCAAGGTCACCAATATTATGCCAAATTTTAGTACTCCAGTTTACAAGCTTGAAAATTGTATAAATTTTGTCATGCGATGGTTTTTCCATAACATTTAAAATTGTATTGGCTAGGGCCAACTTTTTTGAGAAATTAATAGTCATTATTTTTCCAATCTGATTAAATGTGATGTGTGATTATGTTTTGACTAATTTCATATTGATATTCATATTAATAATAAAATTTAATAGGATAACTAATAGTAATTATTGATCAATTTTAAGTTAATAATGTTCTCTCTGCATCAACATTAAAGATTCAATGGACACTTGAGAATAAACACAAATATTTCAAATCGGTAATACACATATCAATGATAGAAATCTAGACCAATAATATTGCTAAAGGTTCATATATATTATGTTTGTCACTTTGTCATTTGTGACACCTTTATTTCCAAGTTTGATAATGGTTATAGTGGTCGGATTTTTTTCAATTTGACACTAGAATTTTAGTTTGATCATTATATATAAATTATTGTAATGTTTCCAAGGTCCAAGCTTGCTATAACATTCATTTGCTACTTTCAAATTTTTTGTTCTATAATTGAATTGATAAATTTTGGGGTACTAACATGATCACTTTAGCTAGGTCAACATAAAAAATATTCATAAAACATTAATGTTATTTAAATGACATGGTATTTAAGTCTATATGTGATATGGTATGTTTGATGCTTAGGACATAAATAATTTAGACACTTTAAATATAATATGAATAAATTCAAGATTTGATATTTTGATTTGATAAAATTTGGCATTTGATTAGCATGCCCTCGCTTTGTATTTTGAACATGGAGAAAGTTGGCTGAAGGTAAGAAATGTAGTGAATAAATTTGGAGGTTTAGATAATCTTAGTCATTTTCAAACATTTTTATCATGTCATGAACATAACAAGAATGTTTCTATTATGATAAAAGCATGTGATAGCACTTTGAAACTTTCCAAACTTGTAAAAAACTATCTCTTGCACTAGATTTGGTAGATGCATAGTTGAAAATAGAGTAAGTGCAAACACTTACATTCAATGTAGAGGTAGCTTGGGTAAATGACTTAAGATGATTAGTTTCATTTCAATTTTCATTTGATGCACAAGCTTTGGGTAGAAGCCAAACTCTAAAAAAATTTATTTATGATGATATTGGAAGCAACCCACTCAAATAAGCTCTTGAATAATTTGATCTTGGGGATTTTAGTGTTAAAAATTGTTAGGCATAGTGATAATTATGTTTTTTAAATTTGAAAGCAAGTTCAACTATGAAGCTATATGTGTATAGATATGTATCCATGGAACTTTAAAAATTCATACACATTCATTTAAATTTATGATTTGAAGATAATTTTGTGTATTCATCAATATGTTGTAGGCTTATCTCATTTGTTAGTTTACTAGTTTGATTTCATAGTCTTGAAAAATATTGTTGGAATAAGGAGGATTTTTTCTTTCGCTTGGTTATAATATGGTTTATAGTCATCTTTGAAAGATTTGAATGAAAATGATGATAAATTTGATGATATCCATTGGTCACAATCATTTTATAGATCTTATTACTACATGAAAGATTCTCAATTCTTGTGATTTCATCTCTTTGATAAATTTGAAATATATGTTACTTTGTAAATAATAATGAGTTCAAAATTAGTTTTGGGTTGCCATTCTATTTTACATGGTTTCATGCAAATATTTTCAAAGGGTTTTCATATAATAGTTGGTTTATAGTAGGTATATCAGTTTGAATATTCAAGTGTGTGTCATTGTGTTTTCACATGATTTTTTTATTTGGTTCTATGTTTGAAATATATCATGTATACTTTCCTTTGTGGTTTTACTATTATATTAAAACTTGGAACTATATGTTGTATCATCTACTTTCATTTTGGTTCTTGAATATGTGACAAAAAATAGTTGTATGCATTACTCAATTTTAGTTTTAGATAAAAGTTGTAGTTAATATCTTGAGATTAGTCTATTCAATAAATGATCATAATTTTAATGCATGAATAATTTTATTTTGAACATTTATAAATTTATCTATCTAACTCAGAACAAACATTAAATTGATTTTTTTAGTTGAATGCTATTGTGCATGCATTTTATTACAAGTGATGGTTTTCTTTTTATTTCATAAAGTTTGAACATTGATTTTAGTTCAAAATTAGATAATGGATATAGTATGGAAATATTTATATGATATAAAATAACTTCATTATATTGGACGCTATTATTTTGAACGAGAAAGCAAGATTTTTTTATTAACTTTATCTTGAAGGTTTATTTTTTGAAACTTAGATTCCATTAAAGGCTTATAAATTAGTAAAGTGTTAAATTTAAGGTGTTAGGGTTTTGAGGTGAACATACAGTTAGAAGAGTTGTATATGTTTTTATATTTTATGGAATTATTTAAAACCCCATAATTATGCTTGTATACTCATCTTTCACATTGTTTTATTTTGAACCCTAAGTCCATTGTAAAAATCTGAACTTGAATTTGAAGTGATTTATGTTTTGAGATCAAGGAGATAGATGTAAAAATAAATATAAGATTATGAAATTAGTTTTAACCACTATTGAAATTTGTGACTAGTTGCATATAAATATATATCTCATGAAAGCATGTAGCATTTAGAGAGAAGTTAGATACATTACATTTTATTATATGTTTGTTGTAAAATTAATTGAAGGTTTATTTGTCTTTTCTATCAAAATAAAATGGATGATTATTCACATGATCATAGTTTGAATATATTATGGTAATTCAGTTTAGGATTGAGTGTAGTACATCATTTTAGTTTCATAGTCAATTTATGGTTCATCATTTTTAGAATTTTATGCAAAATTAAAATACATTTAAAATATTATATTTCATTTTAACTTTATTTTCAAACAGAGAATCATGTCTACATGGATTTGAAGATTAAAAAGCTTAGACATAGATGTATGAGTTAAAATTAATCAGTATCAAAATATTAAAACCTCTCCTTATGGTAGTCATCAAGGCATGCATTTTTGCAGTCATAGGTTTACTATTTATTTTTTGTGACCTTTCAATTAAGGAACTAGAGTATATATGCATTTTGATGATAACGATACTATTTTATAAAATATTATAAATACCCTTATTATTATTTATCTCTACATGAAAAAAAAAATCCTTCTAGGTATGAGATGAGTCGATTGGATATCTCATCCTTTTGTAAATGGTACACCAATTTATTCTCTAAATAGATGCACATCATACACAATTTTTTACCTAATGTTGATCATGTACATCCACATTATAAATTATTCCCTAAAATAAATCCTAATATTATCGATGCTACCCTTAAAATTTTTCCTAATATTATGTTTCTAGATCCTAATAATATTGTTTCATCTAGACAAAAATGAATTACTAGTCCTTCATCCTAGTTGTTGAGTATGATGCCAATATGGGCACTTGAGTTATATTTTTAGACTTAATATATTTTGAATTTTTAAGAATTTTTTTAATTTATTTGATATTACCTTAATAATTTTTATGATCACTTTTTGACGCTTTCCAAATATTTCCTAAAAAATAGTTGGAATTGCCAATTAACTCCACTTCATTCTCAGAGTATTGAAATGAGTTCTCAAGTGGTGGGGCACAATTTAAGTGTTAGTTAAGTTAAATTAAAGGGTATTTAATTTAATAATTATTTTTTAAGTAATTTTATATGCCAATTTTGTCTAATTATAGCTTGTGGTTGTCAACTAATAAGTTATAAGTTAGTGTTAGGGGTACTCTTAGTTATATCTTGAGTTTATTTTTAGTTACTTTAAGTTATATTAGAATATAATTATATATTAATTAGTTTTTAATTAAATTTATTTATTTAGTTTTTATTATTATTTTTTGAAATAACTTGTCATGCAAGTTATCTATTAAAAGGCTTGTTTTAAGCTTTATTTTTTTAATAAAGTTTCACACAATATAAGTGTCATGAATCAATTTGAATTGAGGATATTGTTTTATGTTTTATATCTGATATTATTGTATTTATACATTATTTTAGACCAAAATTCATATATTTTCATGTTTGAAGTTATCGAGAACACTTTTTGATCAATAATTTCACTCACAACACAACTAGTTTGATATCTAGTAATCATGGGATAGTTCTGTTATTATATAGCTTCAATTTAATATAGAAAAAAAGATAATTTTCACTCAATAAAATAATTAAAAACATTTATTTCCTATCAGTTCAAAATTCAATCAAGGTTCATAAGGATTTTCAGGTCATTTTTAGAAGATACAATGGTTTTGGTGAATTATGCTCCCCTGAATATTCTTGTTTTCAAAGGTGATAACTTTGAGTATTAGAGAGATAAATTGAAGATAATTATAATGTGAAAATTAAATTGAGATAATTTTCTCCATGGGTACACACCACATCAATATTGTAAATATTGAAACACCTTGATGTAAGATCATAAAAGAACAAAAAAGGATGAAGAAAAGGGAAATTCATAAGATTTATTCTATATTTAGGGTGACATAGATGTGAAAATCTATCCAATAATTTAAAATTAAATAATTCCCATGAGGAATGGAATAACTAGGAGACTTAATATCAAGGCTCTATTAAGGTAACAAAAATAAAAATCTAAACCCTTAAAATGATTTTTTTATGAAATATATCTATATATTAACAAAATGAATTTTGATAATTTGATAATGTCATATTTTTAAGGAGTTGGATACTATTTCATAAGGGTAAGTTATTTAGTTCATAAAATGAGGGTTTATGAATAAACTATAAAAGATAATGTTATAGTAAGAAATATTTTGATATCTTTAAGCCAAGTATGGATACATACTGTGATCACTCTTGAAGAGTTTAAAGACATGAAAACTATAAGTGTTGATGAGTTTGTGGGTTATCTCTTATTTCATGAGGATAATATGAGACTATATGTAGGAGATCTAGAATATGGTCTAGAACAAGCACTTGAAACCAAGGCAAGGGTTTCAAATACCAAAGAGAAAAATAAAAATCATAATCAAAGAAGGTAAAAAAAACTAAAATTAAAATGTAAAATATTAATTAAAATTAATATATAATAGTAATAATTACTTTACTTGTCATGACTGCAAAAAACCATGACACATGATAAAGGATTACAGGATACTAGTAGTTAAGAATCAAGCAAATCAAGTGATGCATAAGCATCACTATTTTGATCAATTTTAGTGTTTTATTTCAAGTTTTTGACTCATTATAAGTCTTATAAGGTTTATAGGACACTTAGGATTCATTTATAGGTCCTAGGTTTTCTTAAAATTTGAATTTGAGACATCTAGGCATTTTCCCACCAAAATGTCAAATTCAAAATTTTGAATTTCTAAGCTTAGTTTTATGTTATAATTCATGTTGTTTTTATAGTATAAAGTTATATATTTGTTTTTTAAATCATATAAAAATTATTAGGTTGTATATTTATGTTTATCCATTTTTGTGGTCTCATATGTTATATTCAAACTTCATGTAACTTCCAAGAATGAATAGTTGTCACACATAAGCCTACATTGGAGGCAAGTAAGATTCAATTAGAGTGTTTTTATAGAATTAAATTGCATGTATAGGTTCATAGGTTTCATTATAAAATTTATATAAGGAGGTTAATATCCAATAAATAAATAAATAAATAAGATGATTTTTGTAAGAGGAAGGTTGTACATGACAGTTTTCTGAGTTTGAATGTATGAGATCAAAAATGTTCATGAATAAAAGAAGCATTTAAAGACTTTTGTGAATGATTTTTATAAAAAAAATTAATTTTGATAAATTATTTTAATTTATTCATTTATTTACTTCAAATTGGTTCATTAATCTATAGGTGAAAGAGAGAGATATCCAGTCTTTCAAAATTATGTGTATTACACAGTCGAGTATCCAATCTTATGCAAGGTTCTTTGATTCATTTCAAGCATTCTAATAGTGAAATAAGTTTAAGAAGATTATATTAATTTTATCAAATTTATATTATACTTTCCAACCCATTTATAATATTAAAAATTTCATTTAAACAACAAATTCATAATTATAAATTGTACCCTCTTTGCATGGTGAACAATCAAGTATAAGAGGTGAAGAAGAAGGATTTTCTATCCAAGAAAAGAAATTTAATGAATTATATGGTGTTTTAAGGTTTTAATTGGTTTAATTTAATTTTTTTAATTCTAATTAAAATATTATTAATTTTTATTATTATTGCAATCTCAAACTTTGTATACACAGTATATAATTTTGTCTTCTTTGTGAACAATCAAGGTGAAAATTGTGATTTCTAAGTTTTTTTTGGATTTAAAAAGTTTTATTTAAATTATATAAAGTGTATTATGGTGTAAATAACCATATAAAATAAATTTATCTCTTGAAACCTCCATTTTAACTTCAAAACATCAAATGTACACCTCTCATCCTATGTAGAAAACCTAGTTGAGGGTTTTAGCTATTTCATGGTTTAAGTAGTTAGACTTTGTTTCAGAACCTAAAAAATTCCATGAATATTTGTGATAGTGTAATAAAGTTTTATAAACCATTTATTTGTATTATTATATCATTTTAATGGTTTATAAATTAAAATTCAATTTTGAAGACCAAAAGACCTAATTAGAGACCTAGTTTGGAGAAGTCTTGTCAAGTTAATATACCTCCATTAGGAGTTATGCCAAAAAAACTTTGTATAATTATGAATGAATTTAATGGTAATTTAAAAATATAATTTTTTTCCTATAAACTTTGTTTATTTTTAAAACCACCCAAAAAGATGTTCCAAGAGGGCTACAAGGAGGAAACTTAATTGTGATAGACAAGTACGAAATAGTGTGTTTCACTTTAGAGTCTTTTCATGAAACTTTGTGAGGTGTTTTAATAATTTAATTGGTATTTTAAAATGTTAATAGTATATATATAAACCTTTTAAAATTGTAAAACCATTTGTATTTATCTTTTGGAAGGGCTACAAGAGATAGTCTTAATTGAACAAGTTTGTAATTGAATATGATTGACTCTCCCCCTCTGCATCTTCAAGAAATGGAAGAGAAAGATTTTAAAATTGAAAAAAGTGAGTTTAAATGAGGATAATATTATTTTTTCACCTTTTTTTTGGGAACTAATAAAGAAAATAATTTTTTAAGTGTTAATTCAGGTTGCTCAAATTAGGTGACAAGTCATAAAGATGATTGTAGCAAAATTAGATGGTTCCTTCAAAATATGAGAGCAATTAGGAGATGGAAAGCCCATAAAATTTGAATTAAATGGTATAATTAAAATAACCAAAATTAAATTTAAGGGTGATATAATTTATCTTAAGAGTGTTTATCATAATTTCACAAGTTATAATGATGAAATCAAAGCGTATGAGGTTTGTAATCCTACTAGTAAATCCATAATTATTTATAGGGATTGTAATTTTTTTGAAAATGAGGTGTATATTGATTATAAAAATGAGGATAAATAATTAAAAATTTAATATTATAATCCTATTGAATTTTATTTGGATATCTTACAAAGAATTACACAAGTTTCTAGTTCATCAATAAATAATACTAGCTCTTTGCAAGAGACTAGTCATCCATCTATATCAATGATGAGAAAGAATAAACATTCATTGAATAATAATACATGAAATAAAATTTTGGATAATAATTATGATAATAATTTAACAATTTTAAAACATTTTTAAGGTAACTTATTCAATTATACTTATGATGCAAATGTTATGTTTGCATTATCATCAATGACTAGTGAACTTAGAAGTTATGCAAAAGCTAGTCAAAAGAAAGAATGGGTTAATGTTATGAAATTAAATATGGATTAAATTAATAGGAATGATACATTTAATTTATTTAAACCTAATATTAATAAACATCTCATTGGTACAAATTAGGTCTACAGGACCAAAGTCAAAAGGGATGGTACAGTTATCAAGCTAAACGCTAGACTGATTTCTAAATTTATGGGTAAACTACCACTCAAGCATTTGAAAAATGTAAAGATAATTTTAATATATGCAATAGGTAATTATAATAATATTATTATTTTCATACCATAAAGGTCTTTATATAGATTTAAAATGGGTAGGATCTCTTGATGATAGGAAGTCAACTTTAGGGAACTGGGTTGGTTTTTTGGTCGTCAAATAAACATAATATAATTATATTATAATTTATAAATTTATTTATTTATTTCTTATTTTATTATTTTCTTGAAATAACTTATCATGCAAGTTATCTTGTAAAAGGCTTGTTTTAAGCTTTATTTATTCAATAAAGTTACACACAATAGAAGTGTAGTGAATTAATTCAAATTGAGGAGATTATTGTATGTTTTATATCTAATATTAATTCAGGTATATATTATTTTATATTATAAATCATTTAGTTTCAATTTTGAGGATATTTAAGACACTTTTTTATCAACAATTTCACTCACAACACAGCTAGTTTGACAACTAGTAATTCTAGGATAGTTTTATTAATACATACATTTATTTTTAAAGATAAATAAATATGATTTTCACTCAATCCAATAATTAAAAACATTCATAAAAAAATATACAATATCTAATTCATATTTAATATATTACATTTGAATATTTTTCAAAGGATTTAGAATCACAATAAGTTGGCCATCAAAATCAAAAGATATTCAACAGTCCATTACAATATCATTCTAAGGAAGCACTAGAAGTGAAAATGGCATATAATACACATCCACCTCCACCACATTAGGTAACCCATTATATGGGATTATTGGAATACTTACACATGATATACCTTTTATGGTTTAGAGGCCTTCTATTATACTAGATGATAGGGATATTGTGGATGACAATTTACATCATAGCTTAGTATTTATTAGATCACATATTTATCATCAGACTATACATTATGTTATGTTTGATAATGTTTATAAAGATAATTTATGTATCGTGAAAATATTCACACATTTTTTATATACACATGATGATTTATACCCTTATACCAGATAGACAAATCATTTAATGGGAAAGCATAATAGGTGTTTGGTGAAATTGATTTACCTTTGTAAGTTGATCCATCATATGTGACCACAACATTTTTATCTATACCACATATGTTATTATTTTATATTTTATTGGGACATCTTTGGATTCATAATATCCACATAACTCCCTCCATAATACATGGATTTATCAAGTATATTCATGTCAACCGGGTAATCACAGTTTCAAGAATTCAATATGAACATCCACTACAATAAGATAAGTTTATTCCAAGATAGATAGTCATAAAACCTAATAATTTTAATCATGAGTGAAATTCTAAGCAAAATTAAATCCCCTTTCTTATGTTATTGATATTGTATATCATTATATGAGAGACACATAGAGGATTGTATTGAGTCCTCATCTACACCTACACAGACTAGCCAGTTGTTGAGAGAAGATCAACATGTTTCAAAGAGGGAACAAAGACACAAAGTTATAGTTACACAAAAATATCCATAAATCACTAAAAAATGGTTTCCATGAACAATTATAGCTTCTAATATTACTTCACAACCACAGTCCTATGAGGCATACATTGAGTACTATAGATTCTCTAGCTCCATATTTGACACATTTAAATGATCCTTAGTAGCATGACCAGTTTGTTGTACCATATTATAATTATATATAATCTTATGATCATGTCTTATATGGGATAATTTACTATTCCTTAATTTTCAAAAAATTAAAAAATAAATAAATAATCAAGAAAATATAAAAACATTCAAATAAATAAAAAATACAAAAACATTTAGCATTTCACATTTTTACTAGATTTTGCATATGTCATTCACTTTATTTTAGTATACATCATATCACTTCTATACAAACATATGTTTCATGGTTACTTGAGTGTGATACAATCATACACTGGATCCATGATACATGCACATGCAAATGTTGGACCACTCCTCTTCCTATATGGCATACTATGTTGGGGGAATCTTTCTTCTATTGATCATGATCGATACATGTTTTATTATTTTATGATCATTTTATGTTATCATGTTGATCTTATGTGCCAATGCTTACACATTCCTATCCTCATGATACTATATTACATAGTGTACTTGATATGCTCTTTTAATAAACATATTTCTAACATGTGTGCAATAATTAGTATGGCATGCTTATGATAGTTTATTATATTTCACTTATTCATATTATGATTTGTCTTACTTGTTGGAATCTAGAACAACAAACATGCTCTGATACCACTCGTTAGGATCTTGCTCCTCAGAAAGAGCACAGTATGATTACCAAATATAAGCAATTGAATATGCGGAAATAACCAGAAACACAAGTAACTAGAATTCACCAATAGCACAGAATATGAGAGACAATACACTATCTTGTATTAACACTATACAGAAAAGAATACATCAAAGAGCCGCCACACTCTTTCACCTTACAGAGATTCGCCACACCTCAAGTGTATAGTAATTCTTCTCACACACACTCTCCTACACAAAAACGGTCCCAACAACCAACTCACACACAGAATTGGTGTTCACCTCACCAACCAATCAGTAATAACCCTGCCGGTACACCAAGCACTCTATAGCACTTCAAGCTGATCTCTCATGAACCTGCAACCTGCAATTCAAAGACCAAACTTACATGTAGATCCCCAATGAGCTTGCAACAACCTGTAACTCACAGATCTTACAACTAGAAGGAACTCTTCCTTTCTATCTCATGCCTTTAAACAATACATGCCAATGGGTCTATAAATAGATCCCTAACTCAAACAATAACTTAGACTCTTAATTTAGACAATTATCCTCACAGCCCAAGACTCTGGCTGGTCTTAACATGCAAACTCATCGTTCACTTAACTAACTATCTGTGAAACGAACACTTCGGGAACACACAGGCGACCGACGTCGGTCCCTGCTAGTCTGGTTCTACCGACGTCGGCCGACATCCTGCCGTCGTCGGTGGCCTTCTGCACTAGACTCTGCCGACGTCGGTCCTGCTGCCGATGCCAGTTCCTGTAGAACTCAGCAACCATCTATTCCTCAGTTTGCAAAGGTTGAAGCTTTTAGCTCCACAACCTAACAATCTCCCACTTGGAGATAAATAGTTGCAACCTGTACCTGTACCTGTACCTGTACACCGTCTAGTTTGTTTCCTTGGCTTTGTATCCCTCCTCAAGATCACTCTTGAAGACCAACCACCACAAAATCCGTGGTGCAAAATCTGTCATCCAAATTACCTGCCACATCTGCATCTACAACCATGTAGATAAAGAACTTGACCCTGCATAGCATGTGCACCTGCTACTGGTCCCACTGAACTGCCCTTCAGTATTACTCTCCCGGATTGACTCCAAACTTGTGACAACTCCCACTGCTTGGGAAAACTCAGGTTTAGTACATACCATGCACTCAACCTCATTATGTGAATCAAGACACCTGTTCTGTGAACTGTCTAACTATCGGCGTGCTAACCGGCTTCACACAATCATCCTGAAACAAAGTCAACAAGACCTCCATGTCTCTAGAACACACTCATGCCAAAGAATCTTGCTGCTCCCAGATTCTCCATGACAAACACCTGAACTAGCTTTACCTTTAGTTCAGCAATACCTGTATATGTAACCCTGCAACAAGCACATCATACAGAAAATAGGATAATGTAGCTAATATTATCCAACCTGGTAAAGAGAAACACAATGATCAAACCTCCATTGCCCTGCAGCTAATACAAGATCATATACCCTGATCTTCCATCTCACGTATCCATTTCCGCTCTTCTTCATCCTCAACATCCATTTGTCTTTCAGTGCTTACTTCCAGCTGGCAACACTACCCAAAACACCTGTTTGGTTCTCCTCCAAGGAATCACATCCTCATCCATGACAAACTCCCACTGTTTCCTGGATCTACCTGTTCTGCTTCTTCAACAACTTCCTGGTTCTATGCCATAAGTGAGCAACAAGTAGTGTAAAGAAGGGAAATGACGAATTTAAGAACTTACTTACACCTTCAGTCCTCCATATGGGCACTTGAGACTCCATGACAACTCGCTGTCCACCCAAAATTTGTCTCAGTAACTGATGCCGGTCACATCTCAGTCTACAGCCGACTGATGTCGATTCCCTACGACTGCCTCCCTACCAACGTCGATTTCCCCTGGCCGACGCCAATCTCTTTTCTGCCCTGAGTCACCGACGTCGGGCTGCACATAGCCGACGTCGGTCCCTGTCTGGACACCGACACCGATTTTCCTGCCGACGTCGGTCTCTGTGTTTTTCTTGTGAGACCTGACTTTTTCCCGCGAGCTCTTTTTAGATCAAACCCTTGTCCAAATCACCCTTGCTCTGCTCAGAATTCCTCTGCACCTTATGCTAAACTCTATCCGTCACTTTCTCCTTGAAAACCAAGGCTTTCCCGTTCTTGTCACTAACATCAGATTCCTCAAGAAACCTTACCTTCTTCTTCTGCATACAGAAACCACGATCCATGCCTTCCAAATCTGAAAGCATACTCTTTGACTCAAGAACCAGCATCTCCTTCTTATCTATGTGACCAAGCCTATCAAGCCACATCTCTGAATCTACAGCTGAAGTAGATAACCCAGAAAGAGAATCAGTAAAACAAGTAGATAGATAAAGCGTACCTACTTTCTTACCTCTAGCTACAACAAGTGTACCCTTGGTAACCTTCCAAGAGTCTGCTGTGAGAGTTACTGTGCAACCCTCTTCACCCAAACTTCTAACAGAAATCAGATTCCGCTTCAGAACTGGGACATGCATGACCTCCTTTAACACCCATGTGTCACCTGTCTGCAATTTCAGCTTCACTTTACCTTTGCCAAAAATCTGACAAGGCTTACCATCCCCTACACAAATTTCTCCAAAGTCTCCCTGGACATACTCATGAAAAAATTCCCTATGTGGGGATGCATGAAAAGAGGCACCAGAATCTAATACCCAAGATTCTACTTTATCCAAAGAACATACCAGAGCATCCTGTGCAACGTAACCCACAACATCTGCTTCTTCTTCATGTTCTTCATGCTGATCTGTACCCGATTTGCAATCTCTCTTTAAGTGCCCTTGCTTTCCACATTTCCAGCAGGTTATTCTGCCATACCTGGACTTGGATCTTTTGCCTGTCTTCAGCCTTGATCTCCCACGCTCTGTCTTCTCTCTTGGCCTTCCTCTTCCTTCAACACTCAAAGCATCTCCAGATGATTCACCTGTGCTTTTCCTGCGTATCTCTTCATTCAAGATCACACTCACAACATCATCCACTTTTAAGACTTTTGAAGGAGACACAGTATTAGAAACTGCCATTACCAAACCTTCCCAACTTTCAGGTAATGAACACAAGATTAAAAGAGCTCTAAGTTCATCATCAAATACAATATTCACTGAACTTAACTGGTTTACCAAACCATGGAAATCACTAAGATGGCTATGAACACCTTATTTGAAGTCGAGGGTTTTTCATACAAATTTGCCAAAGATTTCATCAACTCCACCGTTGTCTTACACTGTGATAAGCTGGAAATCACAGATGAATCAAGACTCAATCTAACAGATCCTAGAGCCTTCCGATTAAGAACCTCCCATTCTTCATCTTTCATATCCAAGGGTTTGCTAACAACCCCACCCAACGGTAAGTACAAATCTTTCTGATACAGATAGTCCTCAATCTGCATCCTCCATAATTGGTAGTTCTTGCCATTAAACTTTTCCATTCGTAGTTGACTGTTTTCTGCCATTGCTCAACTCCCACTCAAACAGAAACCCTGTGAGTAACCTGTAATCAAAACACACTACCCAGATCTACACCAATCTGTTAGTATCCCAACCAAAAGCTCTGATACCACTTGTTGGAATCTAGAACAACAAACATGCTCTGATACCACTCGTTAGGATCTTGCTCCTCAGAAAGAGCACAGTATGATTACCAAATATAAGCAATTGAATATGCGGAAATAACCAGAAACACAAGTAACTAGAATTCACCAATAGCACAGAATATGAGAGACAATACACTATCTTGTATTAACACTATATAGAAAAGAATACATCAAAGAGCCGCCACACTCTTTCACCTTACAGAGATTCACCACACCTCAAGTGTACAGTAATTCTTCTCACACACACTCTCCTACACAAAAACGGTCCCAACAACCAACTCACACACAGAATTGGTGTTCACCTCACCAACCAATCAGTAATAACCCTGCCGGTACACCAAGCACTCT
The DNA here is from genome assembly GCA_037957365.1 of Torreya grandis. Lineage (NCBI taxonomy): Eukaryota > Viridiplantae > Streptophyta > Pinopsida > Cupressales > Taxaceae > Torreya > Torreya grandis. Next base: position 1,415,281 of record JARHVA010003044.1, read on the forward strand.
ATAGCACTTCAAGCTGATCTCTCATGAACCTGCAACCTGCAATTCAAAGACCAAACTTACATGTAGATCCCCAATGAGCTTGCAACAACCTGCAACTCACAGATCTTACAACTAGAAGGAACTCTTCCTTTCTATCTCATGCCTTTAAACAATACATGCCAATGGGTCTATAAATAGATCCCTAACTCAAACAATAACTTAGACTCTTAATTTAGACAATTATCCTCGTAGCCCAAGACTCTGGCTGGTCTTAACATGCAAACTCATCATTCACTTAACTAACTGTCCGTGAAACGAACACTTCGGGAACACACAGGCGACCGATGCCGGTCCCTGCTAGTCTGGTTCTGCCAACGTCGGCCGACATCCTGCCGTCGCCGGTGGCCTTCTGCACTGGACTCTACCAACGTCGGTCCTGCTGCCGACGCTGATTCTTGTAGAACTCAGCAACCATCTGTTCCTCAGTTTGCAAAGGTTGAAGCTTTTAGCTCCACAACCTAACATTACTTGAGTATACTTATAGTTTAATATGTCATTTGGAGTGTGAAAAAATTAAATATGTTATTTTCTTATTGGCCATAGTTTCATAAATGTTTTTTGATTTCATTTTCAAACATTTGAACATGTCCTCCCTTTTGAGTATGTTGCATTTAAACATGCCCCTTGTTTTTGGTCTCCTTAGACCCATTTTATGTGGCATTGATTACTCTTGTGTGTGTGCTTGATTATTTTTTGATATTTAGCTTGTTACTTTTAAGCATTTTTATGATTCATATAATAAATCTTAAGCTCATAATGTTTGATACTATGAGATTCAATGATATATCTACTTAGACATGATTATGTTGTAAGTTTCTTTACTACATGACTGATATAGATACAACATGGTTGTTTTATCCTTTTGAGAAAATTTGACTATCATATATAATTTACCCTCACCTCAAAAATGGGGGCATGTCATAGATACATGAGTCCACATACACATATTTGGTAAAATTGGCATAATTTTATAAAGTATATATGATTCATATATACACTTTGATCATAATCTTATACTTTTAGCACCAATTTTCACAGATTTGGGATAGATTTTTTAATATTTTTGGTATATTTTATACATATTTATAGATCAAAGATTACATTTTGACATATACTTAAAATTGAGAAACATTTGAGGTGTGTATGCCATTCAAATACACAAAATTACATAGACACATTCATATTCATATATAGATATTCTTGCACTAACCTTATCAAGAAACACCATTTTAGCCTTTATCTATCTACATTAGTTAGCTTATTTGAGTAGTGTGATTGTTATTAAATGCCCCTAAGGTAATTATCACTACTCCCTTTTCTCAAGTTGGTTTGGTTACACCATTTGACTTGGGCGAGTTTGACTAGATTGGCTAGATTATGTTAACATTTGGCTTGTGTGATTGAGATTTGGTGCTCTCAATGGCCTTGAGAATAACTCACCCTTACACTTTATTTAGGGAATGATCACTCTCCAATTAAACTCTCCACATATTCATAGTTTAGTTTTGAACCTATATCCAATGCTACATCTACGAATCATCATCACCAAATTAAAATATAAAGGGGAAACATGGTTGCATCAACATGCAAGTATACTCCTTCCTTTCTATATTTTATTTCAAGTATTTCATTATTTCAATTTGTATATTTCATACACTAAGTACATTTTAACATGATATTGGTTTCATGAAATAAATAAATACAACAGATTCAAAGAGGGCTCAATAAAATACATGGTGTATTGTACACACCATGATACATTTTTAGTTCCATTAACCAATTAATTTCTTCCTTATGCATTACTAGATTAAAGGGGGATGGCATAAATGTAGATGATAAATATGGATTATATATGATAAACTTGTATTTTACACTTGATAATTATCACTCAAGGCTTAGGCATTTTATTCATGACCCCTTTACAATCGATAAGCTCACATTCACCATCTCACTTTACCTAAATGCTTATCTTATGGCCTGACCCAATTATTATTATTATTATTATTATTATTATTATTATTATTATTATTATTATTATTATTATTATTATTATTATTATTATTATTATTTAGATCAATTATAACCCACAAAATGCCTAAATCATGATATAAATATTACACTATCATTTACATATCTCCATACAGTATATGTTCTACCAAGCACTAATGTCTAAAGCAAGACACTAGCATCGATGCTAGTGTATAATTATGTTAGTGTCTACACCTCACAAGCCCTCAAATTTATAAATCTTTGGATATTTAAGGGTTAGTCAAAGTGTCTTAATTAATCCTTCATAAGACTCATTCAAAAATAGGTGGCATAAATAAAATTAAAATAGCAATCATTATCATAAAATACTCTTCAAGTACACATCTAACACTTATCAAGCAAAAGAACCTCTCAAGAATTCAATACTACCTTATTCATTTCTATTTCCATATCAATTATAGGATAATTCTTTCTACAGGTCTAAAGTATTCAAATAATATCCCATGAGTATCATTTTTAAAATTTCAATTTAGGTTACTACATGCATTCAAATATAGCATACTACACCATTGTACACACACAAGCCCACAAATAGAGGAGAACTTAATATGTATGAGGCTCTCTTCAGAGTATTGGCTATGAATAAAACCTCACTGATAGAGGTGTATTTGAGGTTATCTCATCTTAACTAATCCCACTAACTCATTTTTTTCAAAATCACATGAACTAATCAAAGGACCTATAATTTTGAGCTACACACTTATATTGAAGACTTGTGTTTGTGATCCAGATAAACAATTAACAAGGTGATAGTGACATCTAACAGTGTAGGTAAAATTTATATAAAATATTTAATGTTATGTATAGGACATAAGCATCAAAATTAGATAGAATCATAAATTCTAGTGTCTTGAATCCAATAGTGGTGTCCAAGCTTATAGAGAGCTAATTTATAAAATTTTACTAGTCAATCTTGAGCATTAGTCTAAATGTTTCCACACTTTCACTTCTAAGATATGACTTTGTATCACTAAAAAATCTAATTATTTTCTCATCTTCATAATTACATAATTAGATGACTATTTTATATTATATTTTATATATTTAGCATATTTCCATAATTCATAATTGTAATTGAATATTGTGAATTTAAATTATTTAATTCACATGCTATTTGGAATACTTAATGAATTTTTTATTAGTTTGTTTCCCTCTCCATTAAATATTTTAAAAGGGGCTTAAAATTTTAGGTGAAAGTGGGTGTACCATAATAAGTATGTAGTAGATAGGTCCATTGACAGGTATAAAGCTCAACTTATATAAAAATATTTTAAACTATTTATATGTGTTAACTACCATGAAACCTTTTCTCTAATTTAAAATATGAATTACATCATGATAGTGTGTTCATTTACACATAGAGATGGGAACTCCATCAAATGGATGTTAAAATTGCCTTTTTGTTAGTTATTTTCAGAATAAATTTACTTAGCACAACCTCTTGGGTCCATTAGTAATGAGAACTCCAACTATGTGTGCAGGTTGAAAAAGTCATTGTATGGTATGAACTAGCAGTATTGAGATTGGTATGAAAATATTTTCATGTTATTAATCAACTCATTTTATGTGGAGTTCCTCCAACCCTATAGTCTACATAAAGAAAGTAGATGGGAAACTCCTCATTCTAGTTCTCTGTGTTGATGACTTTATCATTATAGGGATTTTCATAAATAATATTAATGATGTGAAAGGATAATTAATTAATTACTTTGAGATGACCAACTTTGTCTTGCTAAAAACATCTTGGACTTTATATCTTATTTTTGTGAAAGGAATTTTTGTGAATCAATTCAACTATCTTCAAGACATAAATTTTCACTTCAACATGTAAAACAATGAGCCTACCCCTATTCCTTATCAATATGGATTCAATATTTTCACCAAATGTTCTTATCATTCAATTAATGGGACACTATAATAAATTTGTGGGATTTATAATATACTTAACTGATACTCATCCTAATACTTCTTTTTTTTGTGAACCTAGTGTCACACTAATGTTAAGACCCTAATGATAGCCACTGACATGCTAAAAAGTGCATAATAAGCCATATTTTTTATGTTAATAAACATTTCTTATGTACTCTTCATGTGTAAAATCCTTAATTTATAGTTGCACTTTTATGGAAAAATAATAGTTATAGGTTACCTAAATAGTGATTGGTTATAAGCTCTATAAAATTTCAATTCAACCATAAGATAAATCTATCATCTTGGAGTAGGTCCCATGACTTGGTATTATAATTTTAAAAAACTATTAGTTTTTCTATTACATAGGTTGAGTATATTTTAGTTGTCTTTGTTGGTCATGGATAGTTTGGATTTAGTGATTGCATTATGAGTTTAGATTTTCATAAATCTAACAAAAATGCTTTGGTATGATGATAAAACATCTATCCAAATTTATTTAAATAAAATTTAACATAAATGCATAAATAAAATTGAGCTATGCATGAATTATTGAAGTGAAGGAAAGTGTCTTCAAAGTGGGATAGTTCAGTGATTCTTTCATCCTTACCTTTATTGAAGTACATCTTAATTGGGGATATTAGTGTATTTAATAATACACACATTTATAAGGTTTAAGATACACATCTAATATTCATTTTTAAATTATTTAATGGATAAACACTAATAAATTCACACTTATCCATCACTCATTATTATATAATACTATTAATTATTTACTTGATTGAATTTCACTAATAATAGGCATACAAGTAATTACGCACCATAATACTAACCCTAACCCTAGCCTCATTTATTGTCTATATAATAACATAGAGGTATAGTAGGTGATTTACATTTTGTATGAGAGTTATCATTATCTTCTAGTGAATTTAAGTTAAATATTTTAATATAAACAAGTAGCATTTCTACCTGGATAAATCCATGTTGCCTTGTTTTAAGTTATCATACATTTATATATTACATGAATTTATTTTTTATCTAATTTTGGATTTAGTGGTCTAAATAAATTTAAACTAGGAACTATTATATTAAAATATATATAAATAATAGTCAACATACAAATCTAAGTGTAACTATGATTAATTTCTCTTTATTACTTATAAAAATAACCAAAGGAATTGAGTACTTATCTTGTTTTGGGTTTTTATATGTTTTTTGTAGTGGATTTGGGTTGGATCATATAAATAAAAGATTGTGCATACTAAGAAATACATGTTTTGACTTCTTGGATACCTATGGTAGCTAAATCCATCTAGAATTTTTTGGATTGGTCTAGGAGATTTACACAAGTTTGTGATAGTTGGGATATTTACGTATATATCTATAAATAGTTATTGCATATCTATATACCCAAGGACTTGTGTTAACAACTCTACTTTCCTTATCCTTAATTCAAAACCCTAGTTTATACTCTTTAAACCAATTACCTAGAAAATGGGTAAGTGTAATAAGTTGTACTAACATCAATTTCTCACATTATCAATACTCCGAAGATAACTCAAATTAAATTTAGTTCCCCATTTACTTTCTATTTGTGCCAAATTAGGTGAATTCTTGTATAAGTTTAATTTCACTTCAGTCCTCCTTTGGTACAAAAATTCAAATAGATGTATCATTTTAAAAAAATAAAAGTTTTCAATAATAGTGACATAGATGGATATGTTCTTTAATTGTGCATCTTTTTTCAATTAGTGAGTTTTTGCTCATAAATAACTCTAAGGTACTTATATATATATGGTTATAAATTTCAAATTAGGAAACTATTGGTGTACATAAGCCAACCAAAAAATATCTAAATGGGTGATGAAAAGAACCCCATAGGTTAACATGTCCCAAAATGGGCCCAAAAGATATATTGGGAAACCTTCAGTAATTATGGATGATTCTAGTAATTATATTCATCCATGATTACCAAAACTATTCATAAACCATAAAAAAATCAAAGATAAAATAATTGACCATGGATCCCTATGACATAGTCAATAGATATAAATAGTGTAAATTAAAGGACTACACAGTCAGTTATAATAGAGAAGGAGACACAAGACCAAGACAAATTCTCAAATAAGTTCCCAATTCACCATTAAAATTATATATTTATGTAAATTCACATAAAATCATTGTGCAAACAAGGATTATACCAAATTTTTGTGTCTAAAAAATTATTGTCTTTGATCTAGTTTTAAAATGGAATAACAAATATTGTCTTAAAGGAACTAATAGAATGCAAACTTGTGTTGTAAATATTTAACTTGGACTTTTCCATTGCCCTAGTTTTTCATAGTGTCCATATGTACATATGATAAAATATGTACACAATCACATAGATTATTATTAAAATAGAAATTAGTATATTCATAACAAAAAATCACAATAATAGAGAAATGACTACACCTAAGAGTATGTGGTTTTATAATACTCATGTAGTATGCTCATGTCACTGGAGTGGAGATGTCATGGGTCTCAGTGACCTAGTCCATATGGAGAAGGTGCCTCTAGCCTTGTTCTCTTCTTGGATAGAGAATTGAACAAGATTTTAAGCATTACCTATGGATATGTAACCCTATATCAAGTTCATATATCTAAGTAAAATTTGAGTATCTAAGTATCTAATTTTAAGTAATATGAATCATCCATGTTTTATAGATTAATATTCAAACTGAGTATCTAAGTATAGCTAAGTAAGTTTGAGAAATTTTAAATAATAGAATAACATGATCTATCACTCAATATTATAAAAAAATTAATTTGGAATGGAATAATGTATCACTCAATCTAAAAACCTATTTAATCTAAGTAAATATGCAAATAGAATGACATAGAATATCATTCGATCTCATAAACTATATAATCTATGCCAATTTAATATATGACATAATGTCATAATATATGTGTGTTTTTCCATTATTACAAAAACTATGATAATGCCATAAAAATAAAATTAAGAGGATGAGAGTAGGGATCCCTATGATAGATTCAATAAAGATAAGTAGAAGATTACGCAGTTAGGTAAAATAGAGGAGACACAAGACAATGACAAATGTCTAAACAATTGCCCTCTTTTCCATAAAGATACTATATATAAAAATTCACACAAAATAATTATACAAACAAGGCTAATACTAAATTTGAGTTTCTATAGTATTTTAGGTATAATGCCTTATGGTAGCTACAATGATCCTAGAACTATTCCAACAATTTAATAAAATTTGGAAGATTCCTTGAAATTATTCTCCCTTTATATTTTATTTGTTTCATCATGCATGCATTCCATTATATCCTTGTACATGGTACCATATTCTTTCACATGATACATCACTTATGCCTAGTATTGAAACCTACCAAATATTTGCTTTGCCTCCTTGGCCTTTACAGAGATTATTTATCACATTTGTTAATTATTGTGTGTAATCTTTGAACTATAACTTCAACTCCTTTAGTATATCTCCCTATATATATTTAACCCTTGTTAATTTAAGTGACATTAAATTAATGGAATTAAACTATTGAAATATAAATGCTAATATATATTGATCTAATATTAAAATATAGTATGTTATAGAATTTATAAAAGTTATAAACTTATTAAAAATGGTAAATTAGACTAGGGTTTGAGAGTGTCCCTCAAAACTAAAATAGATTTGATAGTGAAGGATGGTTTTAAGTGTAAATTGTATATAAATACCCATAAACATAATCATTTTAGAAAATAATAAATTATAGTTAGTTGGGACAAGTCTGTAGGAGGTGGACATTTTTGCACTATAGCCTTGTATGCTAACTATGGCCACATCTTTGTTGATTAAATTCTTGATTTATCAATTTAGGCATGTGAAACTATTTGCCAAGGTTTATTATTGATCCACGTGTGTTGATATGCTACATAGAATATCTAAAATATACTAAACCCTAGTTCTACATATGCAATAGCTAGAAATTAGATAGCAAAGGTGGGAATGGGGTAGTGGGAATGGACAAATTAGCCTAAAAAAACCCAAAGAACTAGGCATTGCCTACATAGAAAAAATGGGCCTTAGGCTATGTATTTCTCCCTCCTAGGGTGATTTTTTTATATATGCTTACGAAACTAGATGACTCATATCAATAAGATTGATTGGAATGCTTCATAATGGATTCCATTGACCTATAGTAAATGATATTCAAACTTAGCTTATGACTATTAGATTGTTTCAGAACTAAAATAAGAAAAGTCAGTGCTCTTTTTCTCAATGTTTAGTGCAATTTATAGAGAGATCCAATGAGGGAATAATAAGTCACCTTGATGTGATTTTATAGGATTGAATAATTTCACTAACTATATTTACCAAAAATGTGAGAGTCATTGTGAAAATTATCAATTTGAAAAAGTGACCATTAGAGCATGGGGGACAAGGACATATTATAGGACAAGGTCACTGTGTGTCTCTATCCAACTAGCATAAAATTATCACAAAAGAGAAGATATTTTTGGGTCATATTTTATAGGATCTTGTAGGTTGAATAAGGATGAATTAGGCTAAAATGGGGATGTATATATGATGTTTACAATATTTACAAGATAATGTAGGCTCTTTTAAAGATTTCAAGTTATCAAAATGGTGAATATACAAAGTAAGGTTAAGGATGTCAATAATAAAAATTATCAAACATGTAATGATTAAATTATACATGTCTACATTTCCCCCCACTTTATTCTAATGATGCAAAAATTGAAACTACTAGAATAAAGTAGATGTGAACTTGTGAATGTGTACACACTTTTTATTTATATGTGAACCTTGAGTATGCATATAATAATTTATTATCTATAGAAGTATATTATTTTTTATAAACACACTACTTTTTATGAAGTCACATTAAAAATTAAAAAATCTATCACCAGATTAAATACAAGATAAGCTAGACATAATTTATGTTTAAATAAATTGAGACTTTCCATTTAACTTCAAAATATAATTCATACTAATTTTTGACCATCCAACCCTTCCCTTCAAGTCCATAAATGAAAATATAGCATCCAATGTTAATATTCTCAAATTTCTAATTGTAAATAATAGAATTTGAGAAAAAAAATCCCTCCCATTCAATGTTTGTAGGATTCTCATCAAAATTATGTTCTTGATAACCATCTCTAACTTGATCATCCACATCATCATTATAATGATGATAATCGTGGATGGTCGAAAATAAATGGTATACCATATTTGTAAGATTAACTCAATATTCTTGAATATTTTCATCAACATTTTCAAGAAAATGATCTTTCTTGCTCCAACATTTGAATGGTTAAGCTCTACAACATCTTTAATGTGTTTATTATGTGACCATGTGATGTTAGGAGGATGAAATTCATCATCAGGATGGAAAAATGAAAAACTCATATTTTTTATACTTAATTCTTAGAGGTATTTGAACATCATCATTTTTTTTAATATTCTCTATCAAATTTTTCCTACATATTAAATTTATTTCATCACCATATTGATGCACATCAAAATCAATATAACTTTATTTAAAGACAACATACACAAATTTCATTCACCTTAAAATAAGTAATATCTCTTGTATTTTTTTTTTCCAATTTGTCCTCATCCTTGCCACTTATTATAATTGTATCATTAACTCAATGAGGTTGTGATGAATCTCACTATACATAAAATTGAGAAAAATTATAAATTTTACTAAATAGAAAATTGAAATAATTATCAAAATAATTTAAAAATTAATCATAGAAATATTTATGTTACTTAAAAATTTGTGATACACATATAGTCACTAATATAAATGGTGTATTTTTAGGATATGGGTCCAATTTAAATGAATATGTTTGTATAGGTACTAAATAAATTTTTATATATGATGTATGATAACTATTTTTAAAGTCTAGAGATTATAGAAAAAATATTTCAATGTTTAAAATGTGTATTCATGTGATACTAAATTAACTTTTTTTTAAAATTAATACATAAAATCAACTTATGTTGTATTCCAAAAATATCAACCCCCTTATCCTCCACCAAACTCAACTCTTATGATCCACCAAAAAAAACATCACTTCAACCACTCTTCAAAATGAAATGTCTATGAGAGGTCTTATGAAAAAAGGTATAGAGATAAGCCCTAATTAAATAAAAATAATGTTAATGTAAAATCAACGCTAACTATGCCACATTGGCATCATGAGTTAGCATAAAATAAGCATTAGCATTTCATTAGGATTATGAGAAAAAACATCAAAATAAAAAAAAATGGGAAACACTAACTTCTCCCAATTATCAATGTTATTCAGATGAAATGTAGGAGTGTCATATCAGTGATATAACACTCATGCATACACTTAGTTTCATGATTTATATTATTATTTTTTCACTAATTTTATCCATTTGGATATTTAACACTATTTTTTCCTTGATTATATATTCACTACCTTGAAAATTATAATTTTTCATTTTAAATATAATTTCTTCAATTTTTTCTTAAAAATATAAACACACATGGGATTCAACTCTAATAAAATTTGAGTCTAACTCATAATCATTAATTTTTCATTATATCTCATAGTTTTATAATATTATTATTCACTTAAGGAATCCTTCATGTATAGGTCTATAATATTATAGGAACATATCTCCCCTTATGAAAGACTATCAAATTTCCTCCCCACTTCCTATGGGTCCTAATGGCATCTCACTGAGTAGGCCTTCCCTTATTTATAGGTTCCCTAGTAGACATAGCCTTTTCTATATTTTAATTATACCTCTAAATTATATCTTCCCTCTACTTATGAGACTCCACATTTTGATATAAATTTATTCCTCTTAGACAATCTTATAAAAAATCACTCAACTCCTTGAAACTTTTTTAGCCATTGCACAAACCAATTTAGCTCCTAATTATCATATCTACAATACCCAAATCAATTATTATCATTTTTAAATAGATATTTATTGAAAAATTAAAACTCCTATAGGATCCTATTTAAATTTAAATTCCTCTTCATCAAGACATGAATAAGTCAAAAATAATATTTTTAATAGATAGTTGTTGAACATGACTCTCCATTAGATGTCCAAAACTTTCTTCCATTCTTCATCCAAATCCTTCAACTATTTTATCCAATCCTTGGTCCATCCATACTTCTTCCCAATGTTATGAATATGACCTACCATATAGGTCATTAACCATGCATTACATGTTCCAATAGTTTAACAAAGAAAATTTCATTAAAATCACTATGGATATACTTCTAAAATAACTTTTTTGGTTTTGAAACCCTATTTTTGATAGCATATTCTATAAATACTAAATATTTATCCTAAAACCAATTTTTTGTGTTTTTTCTTGATCTTTCCTAAGGCCCTACATTGGTGACGTAGAGCATCATAAGAAACAAATAGTGTAAATGTATTAAAATGTTTCTTATTGACCATTTTTTGGTCTTGAGTAGGTAGGAGAGGTCTTATATAGTCTTGTAGAGTGTTTTTATTTCATTATAAATCTTTTAAGTATGTGTTTCTAAGCCTTTTTGGTTTTCCTCCCAAAAATCTTAGTTTTAAATTTTAAATCTTAGAAGTTGGCTTAACATGGTATTTTTGGTTGCTTGTGAAATTACAATGTTGTTAAATATTTTTAATTGTTTAATAGGTCATAAAATATTTGGAGAGGTGTTATCACCATACAATTCATGAAAAGAGTAATGTAAACCAAGACCAAAATGTATGTAACTACCCTCCATGTATGGAGTGGATAAGAAAGAAGAAGTGGTTTCATGTTTGGCATGAGATAGAGGTTATAAATACATGTTAAGTGTTAGAGGGGAGTATTAGGAGTATAATAACCTCACAAGAGGTATAAGGTTTGGAAAAGTAAGAAAATATAAATTGTTAAAAGGACTCTACATGCCCTATAATTATGTGTTTGATTATTATGAAAGAAGGGAATAAAGAATGTTTTAGAATCATTTTGTGATCTTAAAAGAGATTTAGGGCATGTGAATATTAATAACTTGTTATTTTCCTTTCTCATTTTTTTTTTACATTAGCATTGTCCACTTAATAATGAATGCATTCATAATTTTGATCAATCAAGAAGTTTCAACTCTGCCCTTACACAATCAAGGATAACCAAGGAGTGGTTTTTTGGATGGTTATTCCTATGATTTTTAATTTTTTAGAAATATTAATAATATTTAGGAGTTTTACTTGATAATATTAATCTATTTGGATGTATCCTTCATAAGTGAAATATATAAACGTACCTTCACACACAGTTTTGAGAGGAACCCTATTTGTCTCAATCAAGAAAAGAGATAAAAGGTGACTTTAAGGTCTCATTAAAGTATTTTGAACTATGTAAGGGTTTTGGAGAGATTTATATTGGTTAATGAAGCTATCTTGAAGGTTAATAATACATTTGAAGGTAATATTAAATGCAATTCTCCTTTCTTGTATAAACAATACTATAGTATGTTTCATAACTTTGAAAACTTGAAAATTAAAGATATAAGGGGATTATTCAAGGTCATTTGATAATTTTGGAAGTTTAGGTAATTTTGGATATATCTATTACACATTTATAAGGGTTATAAACTGCTTGAACTTCATATTAAACCATTTAGATACCTCTCGGCCTACATAGTCTTATTAAAAAACCTAGAACTCTATGTTTTTGCCTTTTATGAACATTTGATGATTTATCATGGTAAATTAACTATGGGAGAGGGTTAATCATGTTAGGGAAGACTTGATATAGGTCTTATAAGCTTTTAAAGTTTCTTAAAACTCTTTATAACCTATTTTATATGCCCTCAGCCTTGTACAAGCTTGATAAGACAAAGCCTAGGGTTTTGAAATGAGAAATGGAATAACTAGTGATTCCACCCTTATAATTTCATAAAAAATTATAGTCTTACCTTATTTGTTGTTATCTAACTGATTTTGGTGTTTTTGGACATGTACAATATGGTCTAGTATAGTTTCTATTACTATGTGAGTGAATTAGGCCTTAAAAGACCTAATAGGTGATAAAGGGTACTGAGTTAATAGCTTTACCTTTGGAATTAGACCATGAAACTTTAAATGAAATTAAAAGGGATAAATTGTGTCTAAAAATGTTTCTAATTTTTTTTAATATAATTGATTTGTTCAAACTAGTGAGGTTTGTGTGTTTAGAGGGCTATAAGGAAAATTAGCTTTGAATTTGAGAAGACATCTATATAAGGGGATAAAGAGTGAGTGAAGCTTCAACATCAATTGGTACAGGTGATTTATGATTCATATAATCTAGAGGATGTGTGTGACAGATGATAGGAAGTTATAATTCAAGAATAGGGTCATGGATCATTGATGGTGGAGATAGACCTATGGTCTATATGAAAAACAAAAGAGAGTTTATAGGCCTAAAGAGAAGTGTGATTGCATGAGAATGGTTGAGAGGTGTAAAGGAGGATAGATTCATTTTGTTTGATGATATAATAAACACTTTAAGTGAGAGCATACATAAAACTAAGGTATATAGAAAGCTAGAGAGCTCAAAGAGAAAGAGTTTATGAGAAGCATGAACCATAAAGGCAGAGTGAATATTAGAGATCATAGTTGGTTAAAATGATTAAATAAAATAATAATATCCAAGTAATGATATATTAATTTTTTAGTCTTATTTAATACATCAATTGGTATCATGGCAAGAAGATTTTATTGGCAAAGAAGATAAATAGTGTAGAAGGAATAAAAGGTACCTAGTTTGTTAGATTTTGTTGGATATTTTGTCTCATTCAATAATGTGTAAAGTTGAGAATATCCTTTTGAGTTAGAGAAAGTGAAGGTAAATCCCATTGAGGATATTAAAAGATAAGAAGACCCAAGTGAGTCATAAGAGGCAAGTAGGTAAACTTGTTGAGAGAGTTAGGTCCAAGTAAGGCCAAAAGAGTAAATAAAAGGTAAGATGAGGATGGAAAAGGTAAATAAGATGTAAGAAAATATTGAAATAGAGTAAAAAATATATAAAAATGTCAAATAATACACAAAGAGGAAATATTTGGACGTATATAAATAGATAAATGAGTTTATAGAAGAGATGGGGTAAAGCTTTGAGAGAATAGTGCTCATAGTGAACCACATGTAGAAAGAAGAAATCCAATGACTTGGTTCGACCTTGAAAATGAAGGTTAAGTGGCCTATATGTATACTCATGGAGAGGCAAAGGATGATTTTTCTAAGAAAATATAATATAAAGAGAGGTTCCCATAAAGGCTTACAAAAGGGAGAGATGTCAAATGAACAACCTGAAGTAGAAGTGGTAAAGAGATTTCTCATTGTGGATAATGTAAATAAAGATAAGAAATAAGTGAAAAAATAAGCACTTGAAAAAAAGAGTAAAGGTAATAATAGAGTGTCCATGAAGGAGGCACTCATGGATATATTTTTGTCTCTTTATTTATGTTCTAATGTTGTGTTTAAGTTTGTGTATGCAAGTATGAAGAATAGTATGAAAGAGATCAAGAATAAAAATTTGAAATTTGAAATAAATGGGTCAAGTGAAGTACCCATGAATGAAAATAAGGAAATAATGATAAATGTTGTGATATCACATGAATAATAAGATAATTACAAGACCATTTAGTAAACAAGTGAAGAAATGGAAGATGAACTAGAATTTGATGATGCCTTGGAAGAATTTGTAGAAGAAGAAAAGAAAGAATATCAAAAAAAGGTGATTAAAAATAATGACGTTTTGGAAAGAAGCATGAATATCAAAAAAATTATTGAGGAGGTAAATATAGGTTTAATTTTTTATTCTAATCATGTATACAAGAAGAATCTTTCAAAGAATCAAACCATAGAGGAGAGTACATCCAAGTAGTAGGTTCTTAAGAGGACAAGTTGGATTTAAAATGTTGATATACCTAATGATTCCAAGAGGATGAATGTATATACATGTGTGGATGAAGATAAGAAAAATTTTGAGCTCTCAAAATTGTTAATAGACCATGGATATAGGATACCCAATTGGCTCAAAAGAATAGATGTTGAGATGAATTATACAAAGCCCAATCAAAAAGTTTTCTATGATAAAGAGATAAGTAGAGGATAGATAAAAATTTAAATGAGAAATAAAGATTCAACCTATATGAAGATCATAAGATAAATGAGTCAATAAGAATTCAGACTAAATAAGTAAATCAATGAAATCTAAAATATTCCAAATATAAGACAAGCAAGGTATGGGTATCCAAATGTAAGAAAGAGTTAGAACAAAATGATTTTTCAAGCCATGGTGATGAATATATGCTTCAAGAAAGCACAAGTAAATTTAAAGGTAAGTAAATTGGCTGTGATGTTTTGAATAATGATAGTAGTGACTCATTAAATGAGATATTTACAAGAGAAGATGAAGCATGGAAGAGTATGCTTGAAAGTAGTAATATGAAGCAAGGATAAAGATATAAATGGACTTATGAAGATGAATATTATGAGAAATTCATGACACATAATGAGAATACATTTTATCACAAATATTCTTACCTCTTTGATGAAGTTTGTGAAGACCTTTTCAAATAAGAGAAAATAATAAAATAATATACTTCTGAAGATCAGAGTTTAAAAGAGTATTTTGATGATTCCATGATTTTGAAGTTAGCCCACACACTTGAGGAAGTGAAAAAAAAATTTAAGGAAGAAAATGGAGGAGAAATAAGACAAAAATGTCCCAAATTTTATAAAGGATATGAATATATGGATGATTTCACATTAAGTAAAGAATTAGAACTATTGGGAGAGCTAATAAATCCTTAAAATAAGTTGTATACTACTAGAGAGTTGTCAATAATGTTTTTTAAGAGTTTTAAATGATGTCATTTACGTGTATTGGTGAGTGGATGAAGTGCTTTGATATCCTAAGTTATAATGACAAAGTGTGTAATGTGTTTGTCCTTGTGTGATTGAAGTAGGCTTGGTTGATCTTCAGTGTTTAACTATTAAAATATGATTAGGGATGAGTCTAAAGTATTAAACATGTTTAAGGGGTCATATACAAGGTCCATGGTGGTTAGAGTTATTGTGTACATATTTTTAATTCATTTGGTTGTCCATTGTTTTCATCTAGACACTTTGGGTCTAGTAGTAGAAAATTTGAGTAGGTAGTTTGATGACATCACCATTACCACGTGTAGATGAGTCAAGGGAAGTTGGTCATATGTTTGTGATCACATTAGTCCCTAGTTATTATTCATCATCTCTAAAATCATGCTTCAAATAATGGTTAAAGATATGAGGGTACAAAGATGGCCTCTGAGATAGAATTCAATGTTTTCCCATAGCCAAATTTGTAAACTGGCAAGAAGAGCTGAGTAAGCATTTTTATGGTGGCATATCTCACACATGTGTATTTTTTAGGTGAAGGTGATCATATGGTTTTGTTCATTTTTTATCCTAATTTATTTTTACTAAATTTTATATCATGCACTAAATCAAGGTAGAAGTTATGCATATGTTAAGTTGGGCTCCCAAGCATTTTTTCTATGTTTAAATAGATTCAGGTAAGCAGTTTGTTGATGTTATATCTTTCATGTGTGAAGGGGTCAAGATAAATTGCTCATATGTATTTGTTTAGTTTTGATCCTAGTTAATTTTTACTAAAATTTAGATCATGCAATGAAGCACATCAAAAGATATGTTTATTCATAGTTGGCCTCCTAAGCAGGTTTTGACATAGTTGGCTCTATGACAGAAGATTTTGAGAAGGAATTTTTATGACATTATATCTTGCATATGTGAGGGTTCTAGGAGAAGTGTGTCATATTGTTAGATTATCCTATGTGAGGATATCATTTAGTCCAAATTTTAGATCATGAATAGAAGCACAAAATAAGTTATTAATGTTCAAAAATGGCTATTCAGACATATTGAAAGGGTCCCCATAGTCAATTTTGCATATGTTAAAGTTCAATAAAGATTGACAATGCACATTGATCCAAGAATTTAGGAAGCAAGGAAATGAGAAAATTTGTATGATTTTTAATTACTAAGTAAAATTATAATATAATAACCCAATAGTGAGTGAGAATTTGTATAGATTGATCAAATGGTGAGCATTGATCATTAAAAACTGGTTGATCGACAAAAATCAATGGAGTGCATTCACTCAACATTTCAAGATTACATCAGATGAGGTCAAAGTGACTAAGGTTTAACATCTAGAATTAATGGACTATGTGTTAAATATAAAACAAGATGGATGGTGTGTATTTGATCTGAGATGAGGGGACACGATATTCAAGCATTGTGTTTGAAGGTTAACTGTGACTATTTCAATTTAACACAAGGAAAAACTAGAGCTCTATATTTTGTCAATATCTTTAGATAAAAGTAAAAAAAATCTATTTTTGTTAAAATAAAAGTTTTATAGGACTCAAAATCACATATGTATATATATATGAAGATTTTAAAGTGAGTATAGTCAAAGATATTGATCCTAGAAGTTAATTGTGTGTCTGTGCTTGTTCTTCAAATGACTTGAGAAGAGTAATTAAGATTATATGGATGTTGTTTCAATGAATCATGATGAATTGGATATTTTTAAGTGTTTTATACTCCATTAGTACCATATATAAGTATCTTGGAGGTGTAATCAATCTATCTTGAATATGAACAATTCTTAAGAAGTTGACTGTGTGTTCGGTAATGGTGTTCCTATATATAAGGTCTTTGTTTAAGTTGATTGAGCATATGTAGATGTGAGATAAATTGAGTGTGATCATTTGAGGATGTCTAATGTGACATAAGTAGTGTACCCATGTATTTGAAAGTGTTCTTGTGTTATTTTATTTTGAGGGTGTGATAAATGGGTGAATAGGTCTCCATGAGACCTTTAAGAGTTACACGGACCTTATTAACATGTGTAGCTACTTAAGGGTGTCCCATAGATGTAATGGACAACATATAAATATTTTATTGAGATATGTCTCAATGACATATCTGCCTTAATGTTTAAGGAATGCCTAATGGTTGACCAAGATGGTGATGATCAAGATTGTTCTATAAATAATGGAACCAAAGATGATGGTTTCTAGAATTTTAAGCAAGAGACTTAGGAGAGATTTGAGAGAGGCTTGTGTGTGTGTATTATGAAGTGAAGGAGGGGTAGAGTTCCCTAAGGATGAGTTGAATAATATAATAGATTAAGCACCATTTTTTTGACCTGTTGGTCATAATTCTATTGGGAAAATTATGATCTTGTTATTTGAGTATGAGTGAAGGTGAAGAGTGATAATTAGAGTCCATTATTAGGTGTTGAAAACATTAGTTTAAAGTTGGAGTTATTTAAGGTATCTAGTTGGGTGGTTAGTTTCCTAGGGCATTTTTTCCTCCTTTTAAGGTGAATCTTTCTAAAATTCTAGTTATTATCCATGCTCATCTAGACAAGTGTAGAATCTCCTTATGGGATTATAGTCTCACTAAAACTAGGAATGGTAGTTCCTTGATCATTTACAAATGGTCTAAATTAGATCTTGTTATTATAGGCTAGTAGTCCAATTGAAATTTTTAGTGGGTTTTATTCCCGAATAGGGTTTCCCATATAAGTCATGTGTTATGTGATTGATCTTGCATGATTTCTCTTATTTATTGCTATGAATGATGTGTATGCTTCATAAATGTTTGTGATAATTGATTAAGTCTTTGTAAAGATCATAATTAAATTTGAATAATTTGGGCTCGCTGATTCACCCCCTCTCTCAATGATTTTACCTCTAATAATTGGTATTATAATAAGTCCTTTGGTAAAGGCTTAATAACTTAAAGGTAATCTAAGGTACAATATGGGTAGTCATCAAGGAGGTTTCTCTACTAAGCAAGCATTGATGTTCAATGGATCTAATTATGATTTTTGGAGTGAAAGTATGAGGACATAAATTATTTCCTTAGGGTTTGATGTATGAAAATATGTTCTAGATGGTTATGTTACTCTTATTACTCCTCTATCTAGTGTTGCAGATAAGAATTTGTTTGAGAACAACTCCAAGGAAATGAATGTTATCACTTGTGGTCTTTTAAAGACTTAATACACCAAGGTAATCCATTGTAAAACTACTAAATAGATATGGGACAAATTTATATTATTTTTGAAGGAGATTCAAATGTCAATCTTACTAAATTATATACTCATAGAAGGCAAATTGAAAGTCTCAAGATGAAGGAAGAAGATTTTGTAGCATCCTTTTTGTAGAGAGTTGATGAGACTGTGAACATCATCAAATTTTTTGGAGAGAATCTTGAAGAGTATAATGTATTCTAAAAGGTATTGAGGTCTTTATCCCTTAAGTTTGATCCAAAAGTATCTACTGGAGAAGAGAGTCATGATCTTACTTAGTTGAAGATGGATCAATTACATGGCACCCTTATTGCATATAAGATGAGAGTAAATGATGATATACCACAAAATAAGGAAGTTACATTCAAGATAAATATCAATCCTAAGAAGAAGTTCCAAGGTAACAAATCCAAAGAGGATGAGATATCTGATATTGATAATGATGAACTAATTTCTTTGATTACTAAGAAATTAAACACTAGTTCAAGAAAGTATAAGGGTAAACTTCCCTTCAAATGTTTCAACTATGGAGAGATATGAAATTTTACTTATAATTTCCCTCATAATCATGATAAGAATGATGATGAATAGCATGGTGAAGGCCAAGATGAATACAAGAAGACATATATGAAAAAAGGATTCAGAAAATATAACAACAAGAAGTCCTTCAAGAACAAGAAGAGTCTCTAAACTAAACAAGATTGTAGCTCATCTAATGAGAGTAAAGATAATGTATCATAATTTTATCATGAATATTATGGTCCTACTAAAGATGAATCTCTATTCATGGCTGAGAAAGAAAGTTACTCACATCAGAAGGAGTCTACCTAGAGTGATTCAGATGATGATGAAGATGAGATAGACTATGAGATTGTTTTGATGAATGCTCTTAGAGAACTAGAGATTGAGAAAAAGATCAATAAGAAGATGAAATCAAATCTCAAATACTATGAGGAGCAATTTAGTGTGTTTGAGGCAAGATTGGTTGAAAAATATAGGGAGTATGAAGGTGTTTTGATCCACATCCCTTCTCAGGGATACATCTCCCCACTGAGGTGATCATCACATGCCACGTGTCCAACTAAGAATCACCTCAAGTGCTTCGTGACTAGCCATATAGGGATCTAAAAGAGGACCCAAATCAGTCTAGAGATTTTGGTGTGACGGCCAATCTTCTATTAGTATCAAAGCTAGGTCTTGAGGTTGAGACCCATGGAAGCTAGTGGGCATAATCCACATCCCTTCTCAGGGATACATCTCCTTGCTAAGGTGATCATCAGACGCCATGTGTCTAATTGGGAATCACCTCATGTGCTTTGTGACTAGCTATATAGGGACCTAGAAGAGGACCCAAATGAATTTGAAGTTTTTGGTGTGATGGCCAGTCCTCTATTAGTATCAGAGCTAGGTCTCGAGGTCGAGACCCATGGAAGCTGGTGAGCATGATCCACATCCCTTCTCAGGGATACATCTCCCCACTGAGGTGATCATCACATGCCACATGTCTGACTAAGAATTACCTCAGGTGCTTTGTGACTAGCCATATAGGGACCTAGAAGAGGACCAGATCACTTCAAATCTTTTTGTGTGATAGCCAGTCTTCTATTGGTATCAGAGCTAGGTCTCGAGGTTGAGACCTATGGAAGATGGTGGGCATGATCCACATCCCTTCTCAGGGATATGTCTTCCCACTGAGGCAATCATCACACACCATGTGTCTAACTAGGAATCACCTCAGGTGCTTCATCACTTGCCATATAGGGATCTAGAAGAGGACCCAAATCACTTTGGAGCTTTTGGTGTGACGGCCAGTCTTTTATTGGTATCAGAGCTAGGTCTCAAGGTCAAGAACCATGGAAGTTGGTGGGCATGATCTACATCCCTTCTCAGGGATATGTCTCCCCACTGAGGTGATTATCACATGCCATGTGTCTGACTAGGAATCACCTTAGGTGCTTTATGACTAGCCATATAGGGATCTAGAAGAGGACCCAGATCACTCTGGAGCTTTTGGTGTGATGGCTAGTCTTCTATTGGTATCAGAGCTAGGTCTCAAGGTTGAGACCCACAAAAGCTAGTGGGCATGATCCACATCCCTTCTTAGGGATACGTCTCCCCACTAAGGTGATCATCACATGCCACATGTCTGACTAGGAATCACCTTGGGTGCTTTGTGATTGGCCATATAGGGATCTAGAAGAGGACCCAGATCACTCCAGAGCTTTTAGTGTGATAGCACACCAAAAGCTCTGAAGTGATTTGGGTCCTCTTCTAAATCCCTATATGGCTAGTCATGAAGCACCCGAGGTAATTCTTGGTCAGAAATGTGGCATGCGATGATCACCTTAGTGGGGAGATGTATCCCTAAGAAGGGATGTGGATCATGCCCACTAGCTTCCATGAGTCTTGAGCTTGAGACCTAGCTCTAATACCAATAGAAGACTGGCCGTCACACCAAAAGCTCTAGAGTGATCTAGGTCATCTCCAAATCCCTATATGGCCAGTCATGAAGCACTCGAGGTGATTCCCAGTCAGACACATGGCATGTGATGATCACCTCAGTGGGGAGAAGTATCCCTAAGAAGGGATGTGGATCATGTTTTCATGTTTATTAATTCTAAGTTGGAATCTATATATGAAATTCTAAGAGCTAAAGAAGAAGAATGTTAAACGTATGCTTCTAAAATTATATCTTTAAAAGATGAGTTAGATAAATCTAGTAGTAAGGTAGAGACATTTGTGAGATTTGAAAATATTTCATGTGATCTAGACAATATTCTTAGTGGTCAAAAGTATGCTAGTGATAGAACTAGTCTTGGATATGAAGAAGAACTAAATATTGTAACTCAAAACAAGATGAATACTAATGTAAACCAAGACAATCATAATTTGAAGATAAATCATTAGACAAGGAATGAAGGTGATGGTAGAATAAAGATAAATTAGATCAAGCAGTCAAATGCCATGAGGTATGCATAATTCAATAGTTATCGTTATACATTTAATCAATTTGGTTATAGGGATAGAGAGTGTAAAAGACCTGTTATAAATGACTTTGCATGGAACTCTGATAGGGGTCATCAGTCAAAAGGTATGAATAGAATTAAGTGCTTTAATTGTTATGACATAGGACATATTTCAAATTTATATCCAAATAAGGTAAGGTAAGATATGTTTCTTAAAAAATGTATGTTGTGCTAAAATTGTTAACAAAGAGGTCATATTGCTAGGTTCTACAAGCAAAGGCCTACAAGATAGAATAGATTTAATCAGGATCCTAGAGTTTAAGGAAGAAGGCAAGTTAACACATGGAAGCCAAAGATGACAAGTGTGAGTCATGATGAGACTAAAGTTACAAGTAATATATTTGATATGGTGGAGAATGCTTCATAATTTGAAGAGTATCAAGAGGTCTCATTATCTACTCATGTTGAGAATGAAGAGATCAAGCTCAAGGAAAAGACCAAGGTGTTTATTGAGGCTAGCCTTGAGGTATATATGGATCCAAGTGAACATCTTATTGTTTTTGATCATGTATCATGTACAGAACATTTTTTTGTGCCTAATGATGAGGTTCCAAAATGTAAGGAAGTTTTTTCAAATGAAAGGTATTTCATGAATTTATGTTGTCTCCATGTATTGATAATCCAATCATAGAATAAAAGGATAATGTTTTAATTGATGAGGAAGTTCTTTCTCTTAATTCAAATTATAAGAAGAACTATAAGTATCAAATGACCAAGGAGGATAAGTAATATGAGGAGTTATGGGCAACTCCTAGTTTCACACCATGGTAGAGCTTTGTAGTGTAGAGGACGTCTCTGTCTATGTTTATTAAGAGACTCCTTTTAGTGGAGAAGCATTTTTTTTACTCAAAATGATAATTCCAATCAGAGGACTTTGGTTAAGGGAGAATAATAAGTTCATGAGCTTGTTTCAGAGGTTTCTGAAGGAGCTGTAGTACAAAGTTAGAAAGGGTTGTTCTACATGATTTAATGAGATTGATGCAAATGTCAAGAAGAGGTTGATGATAAAAAAAAGGTATATACATTTATTTTTTATATGATCTAGGTGTTTTCTTGATATGAAGGTAATTATTGTGTCAATTGAAGATTCTTGAGTGCTCTCAATTTTCTCATTTTTTGGCTTAAGAGCAAGTAAGCCTAAAATGGGTTATAGTAAGTCTATGCTCCCAAAGGTTTTAAGGATAAATTTTTGGTCCATGAGTGTGTGATGGGTGTCTCTAAGTATGAAAGAAGTTTTATATATGTGCATTCAACAAAAGGTGGTTTGTTGACTTTATTTGTTTAGAGTTTCTAGGGTTTTGGGCTATGCTAGAAAAGTGGTTTGCCTTGTGTGTTGAAATATAAGGCTTATTAATATGTTTAATGGGACAAATGGGTGGTCAAATCAAGCTTCATAGATAATTTAATGTTTGTGGTTCTCATGATATTCATGTTTTTGTTAATATGGAGGGCTAATTGGCTAATAGGTTTGTGAAGGAAGTATGTTTTAGAGGATCATCCTAGTGATTAAAATTGGTATAATTGAAGGAGAATATTATATTTCTCCAAATATAAAGTTTAAATTCATGTATATGTGTCTACTAAAAATTGTGGGCTCTGCAAGTTCTAGGTACGGTTACAAGGAGGCTAGATAGGCCTAGTTTGAAGAAGAGTGATTTTTGATCAATTTCTAAAAAATATCAAGGTATGTGTGTTTCATGGAGAGTTCTCAGGTTTTTTTATATCACATTTCCTATTTAGTGAAATGCATGAAGTTTTATTGTCGGTCCTTGAGATGGTTTGATAGAGAAGGCTAGTGAGCATGCGTGTTGGCTCTTCATGGTGTTTGGAGATCTAAAGATACTCAAAAAGTGAAATGGCTTAGAGATATTAAGAGGAGTCAATATTATATGTTTCTTGGTTATTTATAATAGATTAAAATAATTTTTTTGTGTTCTTTCTTCATTGGTTACAGTGCTTGGTTGAAGAGAGTGTTGTCATGGAGCAAGAGGAAGTTGTCAAGGCAAGAAAAGGCAGGCTCAAGGTAAGTGGGAATGTGTACTATATTTATAAGATGGTCTACTCCTATGGGTAGTATTTTTAGGTCCTAAATATCAATTGGTACTCACTTTTTCATTTTGTTAAAGGGGGATAAAGTTCTTGTTGTGGGAGTGCTTAAGGAGCGAGAAGGTGAGTTGTATTTTGCTATATATGATGGTTATTGACATCAACAAAAAAGGGATATATTATTAGATATTTTTCAATGATGTCATGGTGATATCATGTAGGTATCCTAGACAGTGGATGGAGTGCTTTGATAGCCTAAGTGACAATGACAAAGTGTGCAATGTGCTTGTCTTAGTGTGCTTGAAGTAGGCTTGGTTGATCTTCAGTGTTTGATTGTTCAAAGATGATTAGGGATGAGTATGAAGTATTAATCATGTTAAATTGGTCATATATATGTCCATGGTGGTTATATTTTTAATGGGAATAAATTTAATTAATCTATTTATCTATTATTCTCATCTAGACACTTTGGGTCTAGTGGCAAAAAATTTGAGTAGACAATTTAATGACATCACCATTGCCACGTGTGGATGAGTCAAGGAGAGTTAGTCATATATTTTTGATCACATTAGTCCCTAATTATTATGTTCCATATCTCAATTCATGCATCTAAGTTCAATAAAATATATGAGTGTGCAAAGTTGGCTTCTAAGATAGAATTTAATGTTTTCCCATAGCCAAATTTGCAAAGTGGTAAGAAGAGCCAAGTAATAATTTTGATGGTGGAATATATCACACATGTTTAAATTTAAATAAAAAGTGATCATATGGGTTTTTTTAGTTTTTATCCTAGTTTAGTTGTGCTAAATTTTAGATCATGAACTAAATCATGAAAAAAGTTATGCATATGCAAATTTAGGATCCCAAGGCTTTTTTTGTTTAAATAGAGTTGATTAAGTAGTTTGTTGATGTTATCTATTGCATGTGTGAAGGGTTAAACATAAAATGATCATATGTGTTTATTCAATTTTTATCCTAATTTATTTTTTCTCAAATTCATATCATGTGATGAAGTGCATCAAAAGGTATCCTTGTTCAAACTTGGCCTCCCAAACAGGTTTTGACATAGTTGGCTCTATGATAGGATATTTTGAGAAGGCATTTTCATGACATTATATCTTGTATGTGCTAGGGTTATAAGAGTAATATGTCACATGGTTATATTATCCTATGTGAATAGATAATTTTATCTAAATTTAAGATCATACATCGAAGCACAGAAGAAGTTATTAAGGTTAAAAAATGGCTACTCAGGCATATTGAAAGGGTCCCCATACTTTGCACATGTTAAAGTTTGAACAAGATCAACAGTGCACATTGCTACAAGAAGTTAAGAAGCAGAAAGATGAGGATAGGTGCATGATGTTTAATTAATATCTAAAATTAAAGGATAAGGATCTAACAATGAGTAGGTATTCATACAGATTAATCAAACGACGAGCATTGATCATTAAAGACCTAGTTGATCCATAAAGATTGACAAAGCACATTGAGTCAACATTTTGAGACTACATGAGATGAGGTCAAAATTACCAAGGTTTAATGTTTATCATTAGTGTATTATGTGTTAAATATCAAATAATATTGATAATGTGTATTCAATATGAGCTGAGTTGACATGAGATTCAAGCATTGTGTTTGAAGGTTAACTGTGACTGTTTGAATTTAAATATTTGAATTTAACATAGGGAAAAATTAGAGCTCTGTATTTTATCCATATATCTTGATAAAAGTCAAATTTTCTATTTATGTAAAAATAAAATTTGTAGAGGACTCCAAAGTGCACCTAGTTATATAGATTTAAATATTTGAAAGTGAGTACAGTCAAAGATATTGATCCTAGAAGTTGATTGTGTGTTTGTGTTTGTTCTTCAAGTGACCTAAAAAGAGTAATTGAACTTATATGGATGTTTTTTCAATATCTCATGATGAATTGGTTATTACAGAGTATTTTATACTCCATGAGGATCATATATGAGTATTTTAGAGGTGTGATCAATCTATCTTGAGTATGAACAATGATTAAGAAGTTAATTATGTGTTTGGTAATGGTGGTCTTGTATATAAGGTCTCTATTTGAGTTGATTGAGCATAAATAGAGGTGAGCTAAGTTGATTATTATCATTTGAGGATGTCTAAAGGGACATAAGGAGTGGACCCATGTATTTGAAAGTGGTCCTATATTCTTGTTTTGCTCAAGGGTCTGCTAAATGGGTGAATAGGTCTCCATGAGACCTATAAGAGATATAAGGGCCTTATTAATAGGTGTAGTTCCTTAAGGGTGACCCGTAGATGTTATGGCTAACCTATGAAGATTATATTGAGTTATGTCTCAATGAGATAGTTACCTTAAGGGTTAAGGCATGCCTAACGGCTGACCAAGATGGTGATGATCAAAATGGTTTTATAAATAGTGGAACCAAAGATGATGGTTTCTAGACTTGTAAAAAAGAGACTTGGGAGATATTTGAGAGAGGCTTGTGTGTGTGGATTATGGAGTGAAAGAGGGGTAGAGTGCCCTAAGGATGAGTAGAAAATTGGAATAGATTGAGGACTATTTTTATGACATGTTGGTCATAATTTTATTGGGATAATTATGCTCTTATTGTTTGAGTATGAGGGAAGGAAAAGAGTGATAATCAGAGGTCCATCATCAGGTGTTGAAGACATCAGTGCAAAGGTGGAGTTGTTCAAGGTAGCTAGCTAAATGGTTAGTTGCCTATAAGGTTTGTTTCTCCTTCTAAGGTGAAACTTTATAAAATTATAGTTGTTGTGTGTGCTCATCTAGATAGGTGTAGAAGCTCCTTGTGGGATTGCAATCTCACTAAAACCAAGAATGGTAGTTCCTTAATCATTTGCAGATTTTCTAAATTATATTTATTATTATATGATAGTATTCCAATTATAGGTTCTAATTGTTTTTATTCCACAAGAAGGTTTCCCATATATGTCATCTATTATGTGATTGATCTTTCATTGTCTCTCTTGCTCATTACTATGAATGATGTGTATGCTTAATGAATTTTTGTGATAACTGATTAAGTGTTCATAAAGATTAGAATTAAAGTTGAATAATTTGGGCTCATTGATTCAACCCCCCCCCCTCTTAGTTATTTTACCTATAACATATACATGTTCATATCAAAATTATAATCCCATTTATGATCTTAAGGATGGGTTAAAACAATAACAAAACAAGTTGGTGAAGGCATATTTTAACAAAGATGTGCTTGAAAATAAGATGTTTGCAGAAACCAACCAAGAAGTAAAAGAATAGTAACAAGAAGATAATTTAAGGGCTATATGGCCTCAATTTTTTGTGTCTAATATTTCTTTTGATGTTTTATATATAGGTCAAGAAATTATTGAGAATAACAAATCCTTTAAACCAATGAGTAGGTTCATGAACAAAGAAGGTAGTGAAGAGGCAAAGTGTCCTTAATGTTTACACTCAGAGTGTATAGATCATCATAATTATACATGTACAAATGAAAAAAGAGATTGAAGAGGTTTTGGATATATATGACATCCATGATTCATATGCAAGTGAAGTATACTTTTAGAGTCTTGCATTTGATAAGGAGATACGAAGGAGAAGTTACAAGAAAAGAGAGAGAAGAAAAAGGATAAAGATGAAAGAGAGAGATAAAGGACAAAACACACAATTTATTGCTGATAAATTTACAACTAAAAAAAGAACAATTTCAAGGGTTCAACATAATTGGAAAATGAGAAATAAGTCCATCATTTGAGATGGAACTCAAATTTCTCCCACCTGGGGAGTATGATGCAGAGCATCATAAGAAAAGAAGAATGTAAATGTATTAAAATGTTTATTATTGACTATTTTTGGTCTTGAGTAGGTAGGAGAGGTCTTATAGAGTCTTTTTTAGTGTTTTTATTTCATTAAAATTCTTTTAATTATGTGTTTCTAAGCCTTTTTTATTTTCCCACCAGAAAACTTAATTTGAAAATTTAAATTTTAGAAGTTGGATTAGCATGGTATTTTGGGTTGCTTATGAAATGTCAATGTTGGTAAATGTTTTTAATGGTTTACTTAGGTTATAAAAGAGTGGGTAGAGGTTTTATCAATGTATAATTCATGGAAAGAGTAATGTAAGTCAAGAATGACATGTATGTAATTGTCCTCTATGCATGGAGTGGATAAAAAAGAAGTGGTTGAATTTTTGGAGTGAGATATAGGTTATAAATACATGTTAAGTGTTATAAGGTAGTATTATGAGGAAATTAACCTCACATGAGATAGAAGTATAGGTTTTGGAAAAGTAGTAAAATATTAGTTGTTAAAATAACTCTACCTTCCCTATAATTTTGTGTTTAATTATTATGAAAGAAGGGGATTTAGAAAGATTTTTTTAATCTTACAGGAGATTTAGGGAATGTGCATATTATTAGCTTTTTATTTTCCTTGTTCAAAGTTTTTTAAAATTAGGATTATCCTAATAATAACATTTTCCCAATAAGAATGAATGCATTCACATTTCTAATCAATCAAGAAGTTGTAACTCTACCCTTACACAATCAAGGATAACCAGGAAGTAGTCTTTTGGATGGTTGTTCCTATGATTCTTCATTTGTGTGGCATCTTAATAAGAGTTAGGATTTTTACTTGATAATATTAATCCATTTATATGTTCAGGTATCCTTCATAAGTGCAAGATATAAAGGTACCTTCACACAAAGTATTGAGAGGAACCATGTTTGTCTTCATCAAGAAAAGAGAACATAAGTGAATTTAAGGTCTCATTAAATTATTTTAAAAAATTTAGGGGTTTTGGAGAGATTAAACTTGGTGAATAAATATATCTTGAAGGTTAAGAATACATTTGAAGGTAATATTCAATGCAATGATCCTTTCTTATATAAACAACCCTATAACATGTTTTAGAACATTGCAAGATTATAAATTTAAGATTTAAGGAGATTGTTCAAGGTCATTTAAAAATTTTGGAAGTTGAGGTAACTTGAGATAAATATATTACAACCTTTATAAGGGTCATAAAATGCATAAAATTAAAATTAAGCCATTTAGATACCCCTCAGCCTATATAGTTTTATAAGAAAATAGAGAAATCTATATTTTTACCTTTTATGAACATTTGGTGATTGATCATTGTAAATTAAATATGGAAGACTATAAAACATGTTATGGAAGACCTATTATAGGTGGTATAAGTTTTTAAAGTGTCTTAATACTCTTTATAACCTATTTTCTATGCCTTCGACCTTGTACAAGCCTGATAAGGCAAAGCCTAGGGTTTTGAAATGAAAAATGGAATAACTAATTATTCCACCATTAGAAGTTCATAAAAATCTGTAGTCTTACCTTATTTGTTATTCTCTAACTAATTTTGGTGTTTTTAGACCTGTAAAATATGGCCTAGTATGGTTTATATCATTGTAGGAGTGAATTAGGCTTTAAGAGACCTAATAGGTGATAAAGAGTGTTGAGTTAATAGGTCTACCTTGGAAATTGGACCGTGAAACTTTTCATGAAGTTAAAAGGGATAAAGGGTGTCTAAAATGGTTTCAATATTTTATGAATTTGAATTATTTATTCAAACCAAGGAGGTTTATGTGTTTGGAAGGTTATAAGGAAAACTAGCTTCGAATTTGAGAAGA
This sequence comes from Torreya grandis, assembly GCA_037957365.1. Lineage (NCBI taxonomy): Eukaryota > Viridiplantae > Streptophyta > Pinopsida > Cupressales > Taxaceae > Torreya > Torreya grandis. The sequence goes on from JARHVA010003044.1 coordinate 1,445,142, forward strand.
AGTTTATTTAAAGGGATAAAGAGTGAGTAAAGCTTCAAGATGAGTTTTTATAGGTGAGTTATGATTCAAATAATCTAGAGGATGCATGTGAAGGATTCTAGGAAGTTATAATGCAATAATAGGTTCATGGAGCATTTATGGGCGAGATAAACCTATGGTCCATATGAAAACAAAAAGAGAGTTTACAGGTCTAAAGAGAAGTGTGATTAGATGAGAATGGTTAATATGTGTAAAGGAGGCTAGGGGAATTGTGTTTGATGATATAATAAACACTTTAAGTGAGAGCATACAAAGAATTGAGGTATATTTAAAGCTAGAGAGATCAAATAGAGAGAGTTTGTGAGAAGCATGAACTATAAACACAGAGTGAAGATTATAGATCATAGTTGATTGAAATAATCAAAGCAAAAAATAAGAGATAGGTAATAATATATGAAGGTTGTAGGCTTAGGAACTACATCAATTGGCCAGATATTGTACAATATGTAAATAATATGAGTTTAAAACACTAGCATATCACTTTATCCCAAGGACTTAAAAATTCACCCAACATGTAGCAACAAAACATTGAAAAACTTGTTATGAGAATAAATCACAAAGACAAACTTTCACATCATGTTTATAAAAATAGGCATATCACACAAACCTTATCTATGTAAATAATAAACATCATAATAAGATATACTTCACACAACAATTTAATCTCCTATTATGTACCTAAAGATAAGATATTATATGGTGTATAGGGGTATGGACATGTGTACATGTGGCACACATACCTTTTACTTATTTCTATGGATCAAATGAGTAATTTATGTAATTTCTACATTAGGTAATGAAACAACCTACATTGGGATTATGGGTGTACACATCCATTATTAGTAATAAAGGTCCATATAAATGAGATTAATATCACTTTGAATGATATAAAGTAAGTAGAAAGTCTTATATTCAATATAATCATATTGGAAGTTGTCCCCTCAAAGTGGAATTTCCATATTGGTGATCTTTTGGATTTATTCCTTCATCAAAGAAAATTATTTAGTGTTTCCCTACCTTAAGGGTAACTATTATTTCTCTAAATATATTTCATATTAGGTAAGCTTGGCCTACCAATGTCTCTTGGGTTGTGTTGATCTACATTATATTATACATATTTATATTATTATATATGTGGATATTTCAAGCAATATTAGAGCTTCAATTTAGGTAAAATTTTGGTCAAACCCCTAATTTAAAAAGAATATAATTTATCTCTAGAATTTTTTAAAAACATTATTGGAGTTGGAGAGCCATTCAAGGAAGATATAGTAAATAATTTGTGGTATTGTGATCATTTTTTGGAAAGTTATTTCAGTTTTAGGTTTTTCCCTAAATTTTATCTATAGGCTACAATTTTTTATAAAAATATTTTAATAATGTTTATAATCACTTAAGTGTAGTCATGTAAAATGTAAAATTGGATGGCCTAGGAATGGCTAACGACACCCAACCATAGGTCCTCCTTCTTGCTCACACAACCCTTCTAGGATATTCTTTCACTAATTCCCAATCATTCATATCCTTTCAGACTTATCTCTTTTAGACCCAAATAGCCCTTTCAGGCCTAGATCTATCCCCCAAGTTCTCATCCCCTTAGGAAAATAACACCCAAATTGGATAGGAGCATAGGAACCCAAGGTGTCTTATTTTTTGTGCTATTGTCCAAGTACATTTTTACCTCTAATGGTCAGATTTTCCTAAATCCTTATCTTTTTCCTTGCTCGCCTAATATAAGTTCATTTAACACATGATCATTAATTACCATATAAAATGCAATTAAAAGTCTATTTAGAAGGGTTGACACTCATTTATAAGAAAGAAACAAGAATACAAGCAAGTACACTCAAGCACTCTTCCCTATTCTTTGCATATAACTTTCCAAGAGCATTTCAAGCATATTCAAGCATTCATACCAGTCCCTAATCATCCAAAGTACATCCAATTTCACATCTAGTTGTATACATCACACACAATTACACCAATCACTTCAATGTGAAAAATACATTAGATTAATCCCTCTTTGGAGTATTAGTATGTAGGAAGCATGCCCACACATGGGGTTTAAAGTGCATCCAGTGTATCCTTTACACACTAAATCCTTCTTTCTCTTTCCCAAGTTTACATTAAATTTAAAGCACAAATATATCCTAAGGGTTTTTAATACTAAATTATACATGCAGTAAGATTTAAAGGCTTCTAGGACTCAAAAATTCATAGACAAGGTCACATAGGCCTGTCAAACAGAACCTAGAAAGCTTTCAGACTCAGGACAACAACAACAACATAGGAATACAGCACTAGACAATAGGGTGTCCACTTTTGGTGCTACTATCCAACCTATAAATGAATTTTAGGAACCTATTCCATCCTATTTTCTAGTCTTGATCCTCTAGTATCATGCCCTATCTCAGTCTATATCAACTAGAATAAGCTAAGTTCTATTTTCTCTCACTTTTTATTATATTTAGAAAAGGCAAAAATATTATCTATTTACACAAATTAGTAGGTTAATTAAAGCATATTATTCACTAATTTACATTTCTCATACCCATTTATTATTTAGGAATTAAACACCTAATTTCTTAAAATAATAAAACATTTGAACCCGACTTACTTCAAATTTTTGCACAAAAACCCTAGAAAGCCTAGGGTAAATTATTTTTTATTTTTAGCCATAATTTATTTATTTTTCATATGTTTAAAATTTAAAAAATATACAAATTAATTTCAAAATTATCATTTACTTTGTTAAAACCCTAGTTTGCACATACTAGGTCCTTTTTGCATACCAACACATTCTAAACACTAAGAAAAATATATTGTTAATTTCATAAATATTTTCTAATTTTTCCTAAATTTTTAAATAAAAATTATAAAATTTTTATATAAATTCATATCAAATTTTTAAAACTATCATATTAATTTAAAAAAATAAATAAAAATAATTCAAACATCCCTAGTTGCATATACTAGCTCCTACTTTGTTTCTTGAGCTATCAGCTTACATCCATACTCAAATTGTAAATATGTTGCTCATTTATTTAAAAACTTTTCTTAAATTTATTTTAAATAATAATAAAACCATAATGGGCCCTATCATGTACATTAATGATGAATTCTATCATATTCTAATACAAAATTTCATCCCTTGCATTTCATGTTTATGTTTCATTATATGGGATGATATTACAAAATTCATTGCCAAACATGCACAAGATTCCAAAATTATTTTTTCATATTCTCTTTCACTCATATGGAATAATTTCCAACTACATTTGGCTAAATTCATTCAAAATGTCATGTTGCATATCAAAATTTTATATGCCTTTATGCAAAAATTCATGCTCTCTATCCTTTGCTCTCTGTTCCTCATATGGTAAATTGTTCAAATTTTATCATGCTAAACACATTAGAAATTTCATATCACATATCAAAGTTATAAATTTACTCGTGCATAATGTCATGCTCTCTATTACATACTTTATCTCTCTCATGAGGAAAAAATTTCAAGACTATCTTGTAAAATATATTAGAAATGTTATTATTCAAGTCAAAGTTTTCTATGGATTAATGTATAATTCCATGTTCTCTATCCCTTGTTTGCTATTTATCATGTGGAATGTTATTTATAAACATATTTCCATACATGGTTTCTACTTAGATATATCTAACTCTTGGCTACTTTTAAGTATCTCCCTATTAATACTAGATATAAGCAAACACTAGTGGTTATATCTATCCCTCCTCTCTTCAAACTTGGTTCATCTAGATTTTATCCCACACCTACTACCAGCTTTATGCATATATTAGATTATGAATTACATGTTATCACCTAAGTTTACAAAGATAGGTAAGTTGATTACACCCATGGTTATAGCTTTGTCACTCAGGTTATCACCCTTTCTAATCTAGTTTCAGATCCTCTAGCTATTACAGTTTTTCCTCTAGTCCATATTCAGACACAGTTGAGACCTTCATCACCAACTTAGAGAGTTCATACACCTCCATAGCTTCAGGATTCTAGATAACTTCTAGCTATAGTTTTCACACCTAGATAAGTATCATTGAGATCCCATGCATATACACATAGATCACATGTTTAGAGAGCTTATCCTACTTCTAGATGGGTCCTTAGGAACCCTATAGTTGCATCCACTTCTCAAAACTACAAGAGGACCCCATAGTTTGTTTCCACTATAGAAATTTTAGAGAATTTACAAAATATATAGCTTTCAGAGCCACAATCTTAGCATTTCCATCATGCTTCATGATCATGCATGATCCTTCTTCTTGATACATGATAACATGATAGGTAATCTCCCATGAGACTCATCAGTTAGTATCATTTTTTTGCACTATTACTTGTACATAGCTTCCTTGTTCTTGATTGTACATAGTTATTTTTCAATTTATTATACATAGTTTTCCTATGATTGATTGTACATAGTTCAAATATTCTAAAAATATAAAAACAAAATAACATTTCAAACATCAAAAAACATTCAAATATAAAAAACATTCAAATATAACAAACATCCAAAAACATTCAAATATAACAAAACACCAAAAATATTTTGATTGTATGCATCATCCATTATTTACATTTATACTACTATGCTAGGACTTATATTTGTTATTCTATGATATTATTTGTCAATTATCTACATTACCATGCTTCACTTGATCTTATTTGAATGTGTGTAGTGACTTTTAGTTCCTTGATTGCTTCATTCTACCCATTGAGGGGGCATCCTACTTCTACATTTGAAATGCACATTGATACATCTTCCCACTAGGGGAATTTTCTACATGACTACACCATATAGGTTATGTCACTCTTACACCACACACTCTGGTTATCATGTTGACATACATTACTTACTAGATTACATAGATTACTATATCAACATTTCACTAGTATCTATCACTTGTATATCTCTTATCATATACCTAGTCATGTACTACACAGGTTTTGCATACTTTCACATTTTTTTATTAGTTATATGTGATTGTATCTTTATAGTTATTACATGATTTATTTTCTTGATTAGCATAGCTTGTGTGACTACATTTCTAATTACAGCTTATCTCCTGATTAAGCCTTACGACATTTGCCAAATGTCCTTTATTTATATTCATGTGTGTGCCTTAAGACACCAATTTCCTTTGCTTGTACTATTCCATGTGTTTGTGACCCTTGTGACAAATTTACTTGTTTCACTTGTATGTATATGTGGCATTTGAAGATACCTTCCATGCTTGTTTTCTAGTTTGAGTAACATGGGCCTATGTCCCTTATTTTTGTGTCCCCTTGGCCATCCTTGTATGCTTCTTGCTTGTTGATTAATTTCTTATTTTATTTTCAATGTGTGTAATGCCATGATCTATGTCATGCATTTCCTTTGCTTTCTAGGATGCCATGATGGACATCATGCTCCATCGCTCCAACTAACAAGTAACAACTAATATATAACCTTTCTAGTTCGGTACTTTGAACATAATATCATATTTTTATATCTATATAGGCATACCCATATTGATCTAACTATATATCAATACAAAAATTGCTATATCATGAAACATATTGTCAAATATCAAATGCTATATCATATATCTATACAACTTAACACACTTGCAGGACTCTTTTCTTCTAAGGATAGTCATTACAGGTTCATCATTTCTACCCTCAAAAGAGGGGGCATCAAATAGGGGTTTTTTATAGAGACCAAATCTCCTAATAGTTGAAACACCAACATTCAGACCACTCAGTACAGAATCTAGAGGTCAAACTAGTCAAAATAGAGAAAAAAAATAATGACAGTTCCAGATCAGTAACCAATTTTCACACCAAAAATGGATAGTAGTGACAAATATAGGGTGTCCACATTTTAACACTCCTATATATGAAGAAAAACACTCAATTTTTCTATAAATAGGTGAAAATTTTAGTTCAAGGATAGTTTTTCCACTTCTAGATTAGTCAAATTCAGTAGTTTTAGTACAATTTTCTCATATATAGGGGGTTATAATGTGAGACATGATGGTTCTCACTTTAAATTTAGATTAGGTAGTTGACATAAATTCCAAATTAGAATCCATATTCCAAAGATAATTGATTAGGGGTAATGTGTGTAGCATATTAAACTCATTTTGTTTCTAAGTTCAGTTTATTTTAGGCATTCTTAGCAGTTGCATGCCTTGCTCTATTTGTAGGTGGTTGGCATCATTTTTTAGTTGAAATTTCATATAAGTTTAAATTTTTGAGTACCTATGTTCTTGATTTGGCTTTCATATAATCCTAGTACATCAATTTTGGAGTGGATTTCATACAATCTTAATCTCCATCTTTTGAAATGGCCAAGAGTGGCCTAGTTTCCATCATACAGTTAGGTTATCCATACCACATTTTTAGATTTATAGCACATTCATGGTATCCATGAGCCATTTCATATGACATTTATTTTATACTGGTATCACTTCATAGCTTCACTTCATGGGGTAATGATGGAGCCAAAGGACTAGCCTTTGTATTCTTGAGCCACCTATTCATAGGGATTGGACACAGAGTCCAAACATCGATTAACACACACATGATTCATTAACTTCACTTATTTGGTGATGATGGAGCCAAAGGACCAACCTTTAAATTATTGAGCAACCTTCTAGATAATTGAGTGTTCATCTTCATTTATGATATTACTCTTGATTCAACACATACTCAACACAATCTAGCACAATCCAGCATCACAACAGGTTTTATATTGGTCCACATACCTAGTGAAGTGTATTCATTCCTTTCTCTTCCTCTTACTCAAATTTTCTATGTTCTTATTTTATATATAATGTATCTATTAAGAACTTATCTACTTTTTATTTTCATTTTTAGATTCATACTTCACAGCGTGTTCTCTCTATGCACATCCGACATCACATAGCTTCATGATTTTTTCCCTCACAAGTAAGTTTAGGCATGCTTTTTGCTTTCTTTTATCCTAGTATTTTTCTTTATTACATCAATAATAAAGGGGGGGCAAATTTAGTAATGTAAAATTCAAAATTGGATGACTTAGGCATGGCTAATGACACCCAACCCATAGGTCCTCCTTTTTTCTCACACAACCCTTCTAGGTTATTCTTTCACTAATTCCCAGTCATCTATAACCTTTCATACTTAGCTCTTTTAGACTCAAGAATCCATTTTAGGCCTAGATCTATCCCCCTAGGTCTCATCCCTTTAGTAAAATAGTACCCAAATTGGATAAGAGTGTTGGAACCCAGGGTGTCTTATTTTTGGTGTTGTTGTCCAAGTATATTTTTATCGCTAATAGTTAGATTTTATTAAATCCTTATATTTTTCCCTATCGACCTAATACAAGTTCACTTAACCCATGATCATTAATTACCCTATAAAATTCCATTCATATTCCATTTATAAGGGTTGGCACTCATTTATAAGAAAGATTCAAGAATATAAGCAAGTACACTCAAGCACTCTTCCCTATTCTTTGCATATAGCCTCTCAAGAGCATTTCAAGACTATTTAAGAATTCATACTAATCCCTAGTCATCTAAAGTACATCCAGTTTCACATATAATTGTATACATCACACACAATTATACCAAGCACATCAATGGAAAAATTGAATTAGCTTGATCCCTCTTCAGAGTATTGGTATGTAGGCAAAGTGCCCACACACAGGGTGTGAAGTGCATCTAGCATATCCTTTACACACTAACCCCTTCTCTCTCTTTCCAAAATTTCCATTCAATTTCAAGCACACAAATCTCTTAAGGGTTTTAAATACTAAATTAGACACACAATGATCTCCACAAGCTTATAAGCCTCAAAAATTTATAGATAAGGTGACATAGGCCTACTGAACAAACCCAAAAATATTTTAACCTCAATACAAAAATGATATAATAGGACTATATTTCCATAAAATAAGGTGTCTAATTTTGTCACTCTTGTCCAACCTAGAAATGAAGTTTAGGAACTTGTTCCAACTTATTTTCTAATCCTGATCCTCTAGTATCAGGCCCTGTCTCAGTCTGGATCAACTAGAATAAGCTACGTTCTATTTTCTCTCACTTCCTGCTATATTTATAAAAGGCAAAAATAATATCTATTTACACAAATTATCAAGTTAATTAAATCATATTATTCATTGGTTTACATTGCTCAGACCCATTTATTATTTAGGAATTAAACACCTAATTTCCTAAAATAATTAAATAGGAAGTGTAGACACTAAAACTAAATTATATATAACCTTAGTATTGTACACTTATCAAATACCTATCATAGTTATTCCCTTTAGTTATAAGACCTTCCCACTACCGAAAGGCTTGTGGTCATTATCTCTTTGTGACAAATTTACTATCTTTTAGTATGACCTTTGTTATTCTGATGACTAGGCCTTTTATATTGGCAAAAAGCTATAAACCTAATAATTATCCTTCTCTAGTATTTTAGACTTATACCTATTTATAACTTACTAGACACTTGAATCCCAACCATATTCCAATGTCAATGCTAATGTCTATTTTCAAACTATGTTTTCAATGCCCAAAATTCATCCAATTATAAATGAAACATATCTTAAAGGTCAGCCTAAGTGCTTTAGTGTGATATATTTTCATCAAGGATTGGAATATATACAATATCAACCCTCATTCATTCCTCATCTTGAAAATAACTAGAAATTTCATATAACTCACAAGATAACTTATCAAAATCACTCAATCAAGCATTTAGATGAGAAAACTTACCCTATTCATCCTTATTCTAATGTTACTAAAATAAACATTATTTCTATATGTTTGAAGCATTTAATAAGCAATCCATGAGCCATATTTTCCAAGTTACAATCTATGTCACTTTATGTACTTATTTATCACACATTTCATCATTATGCACACACAATCCAACATGTATGAGAGAACAACATAAGTTTAATGTCCTCTTCATAGTATTGGCTATGTAGGTAGTCCCCGTTGACAGAGTGGTCATTGGGATAGATTGACACCATGTGCCCACTAACCCATTTTTTTCATAGTCACTCCAAGGGTGAAAAATTTAGGGTTTGATCATTTGACAAAAGATATAAAACCTATATGCATGACCTAAAGACATCAAAAAATAAGAGATAGAAAACCTAGAAGGATTTAAGTGATCGTATCTAAATCTAGTCATTATTTCGTATTGGACACCTACGTCCAAATTAAATACCACCATCGATGTAATTTCTCAAGGCTAATGTAAGCATTTGAGGCCATAAAATGCAAAATTACATAATCTAATGACTATTCTATAATATCTATCTATTCCACTTCTAGCCTGTTTTATCCTAAATCTACGTATGCATAATAAACTAGCTAAGTATTCTTATTTTTAATTTATTACAATATCAATCAATAGTTATACTCTAATTTTCCAAGATATTTTAAAATTTTAGAAATCAAATTTTTCTCCTAAAAAAATAATGCATGATATAGATGCATCAATCAACTATTTTTAATATTTATCCAATCCACTTCTAGCATGTTTTAGCCTAGATCTACATATGCATAATAAAATAGCTAAGTATTCTTATTTTCAATTTATTAAAATATTAATCAATATTTTTACTCTAATTTTCCAATATATTTAAAATTTTATAAATCAAAATTTTCTCATTCTAAAAAAATAATGCTCAATATGGATGCATCTATAGGCTATTTTTGCCTCCAATTTCTAATTATAGTTATGGTTTGTAATTATGATTACTCAATCAAACCTATTAGCTAACAAAATAAATGAATCTATCAATATAATGAGTGTTTTAAAATGAAATCAACATTTAGTCTTTATTTGTAAATATTTTTGTAACATAATAGATCTGAAATCCTGATGCCAATGTGCATTCTCTCAACCATTTATTTTGCCTACCTCTTATTCAAGTGAAAACTACCATCCCACACCCATTTTTCACCCACAACTTATATTTTATTTCATGGTCTATGTTGTCACTACATGCAAAGGAAAAGGTGTAAAACCCTATTCACCACCTATTAATATATAATCGATGCCTCCTAAACCTAAACTTATGATAAAATCTAAGGGTTATGACCTTCTTGACCAATTGAGAAACACACATGCTAAGATCTCAATCTTCTAACTTATAAAATAATCTATTATCTATAAAGATATCCTATATGAAGCATTGTGTGATACCCAAGTTCCAAGTGATATCAAACCAAATTAATTTGTAGATATTATACAAGATCTCAAAAATAATGTAAAACTCACCACCTTTGATCCAACAAATTTACATTATAAGGATATTATTGACCAACATTTTCCTTTTATCATAAAAGTGAGTATGCATAAAAAAGGAATAAAAATGGTTCTCATTGATAATGGATCGGTCCTAAACATTTGTAGCATGAATTTATTAACCACCATGTGCATTAATAATAATCTTATCTCAAAAAAGGATTTGATAATTCTCATAGCCCTCTAATTGGCCAAATCATACTAGATGTGACATTGGGGCCAAACTACAGTTCAACTAATATCCCAATCCTTAAATTATAACTTAATTTTGGGTTGACCATGGATACACACAATGGAACTTGTACCATATACATTAGATTGATATGTAAAATTCATAAAAGAAGTAACCTTATTGGCAATGCCTACCACTGATGAAACTTTCAAATTTTACAAAATGATACATTCTGGCACAAAAGGGATACCAAGGTGGTACTTCCTAAACATTTCATTCCACTTGAAGATATACGAACCTATGAAATAGGTGAGTAAATAATAATGGATCATTTGCCTCTAGATAGAAATAAGGAACTATCCATTGAGGTACACATGGATGTACATCAAAATCAAGATAAATCACCAAATGAACCAATACAATAAAATTAAAATCAAATATTTGAGCTTCTTTTACTAGTCAACACTAAGCTATAAGATGCCCATTTTTTATATTACTATGATAGTTATGATGATTTATCCCATGATATGACAGATGAGACATTGAAAAACCTAAACTTTGATTTACTTGCACATATTTTTCATAACTAATTCACATCTATAGGTCATCACATATAATCTAAATCCACATTTTGAGGTGCAAAATCTAATAAAAATAAGGGTAAATAAAAAATAGAAGATGAAAATGTAAACACTTGTTATTTCATAAACCCCTCTTGGCTACAAACATTAATTTCAACCTTACATGGGAGAAATGAAAATACATCATGTAAATAATGTGGAGGTCTCTCATAATAATCCAAAATAGATGTTACATATCACATCAAACCAAGATACTCTAAATATAATAATTTCCATGTTACTTACATATAGGGTGATAGGTTTAGCTCCTAATAAACATAGATTAGGTAACTAATTCTTATTAAAAAAAGGATTACCATATTGTAACTATCATCAAATCATTGGCCATAATATAAATCAATGTGAGTCATTGCAACATCAACTTTATAAATATAAGAATGAAGGATACATATAAATTATGATTGAGAAATAAAATAAACATAATACCTCTAAAGGTTCATAATAAAACCATCCTTAAAATCTACCAATGCATGAATATTTAAATATTACCACTAATATCCATGGGGTCTATTGTCAAGATCTTAAGTTTGATAGGAACAATTTGGATAAAATTTATAACATCACATTTCTTCAATAGTTGTAAATTGTACAATTGAATTACATAATCTTTGATGCCAAAATTGCATCAACACATTAACATACCTATAGCATTTAGACCAAAAGTGTTTCCAATTATCATATGTATAATAGATTAGGAACCACTTTTGATATTCAAATTCAGACTGTATTGGTTCACTAATTAGAATGCAACATTTAATACTAAAGATATGTGTATAATATTTATTTTTATTTATAGGGATATTTGAATACACCATGATGTATATGGTCATCCTCCCATAACAAAGGATCATAGAAAATAACTACATAAAAACATTGAGGAGGTGACATTACATCACTATAAAAAAGGTTGAAAATTTTCTCAAGTGATCCTGCACCTTTTGAAGATGAAGACTTATTTGATTAGTCTTTTAAAATATTATAAAAATACTAAAAAACATAAAAATAAAATATCCAAAAATATTATGCATTTCCATAGATTATTTATCTCTTTGGCATCTATGTTTTTGGCTCTATGTTCGTAGATAGCATACCATTTCTTTTTATGTACATGTATATGTCTCATGCATATTTGGAGTCTGATACATGCATACCTAGGCACATGTGTTTAACCCTAATTTGGATGTGGATCCTCTTGGGTAGATAGCGTTAAGAATATAAAAATGATAGGGCAAAAGAGTGATTATCATATCTATAATAGGCCAATTAAATGTTAAAATCATATATACCATATACTAAATTTTCTAAACTAATATAAGTTATTAATGTAAAGTACAAATATGCTAGATATAAAAAATGATATAAAATAAGGTAATTATATGGTTATAATGCTAATTCATATTTTTATTTGGAATATACTAAAATTAGGTGGAAAGATAGTTGAAATATAATTGTCATATTGTAGATCTAGTGTCTCTAGCTCTCTGGAAAATAACATCAGCCCTAGATAGTTTCATTGACATTATTATCTAGGTTTGACACTAGTGTCTTATATAAAATATCTAGCTAAATAAGATGATACCACCTATATGCTTCTAAGTTTTTCTTCACCTTCACCTTGGTGCATTCAAATATAGGTCATTAACAATCTCCCATTATAAAATGGTATAACCCTATCTTTCCATCTACAATGTGACCTTGGGGAAAATTGGTTAGTATGCACATGTTTTTGATATTACCCCAATTACCCCATTTTCAAAGGACATTTCCCAAATGGCCAATACTCTAGAAGAGGGCCTTAGACTCATGTAGTTCTCCCCCATATGTTGGCTTTTGTATGAACCATGCAATGTGTGTAAATCAAGTACAATAGTGACCTAGATTTTCACTTTGAAAATAAGCCCTTATGACTTCCCATTTATTACTTCAAACTTGTAGATGTGTTTACTTATGATTGGTATGTAAATAGGGAAGCTTTGATCAATTTAATTCTTGATAGAGTATTTTTGTTAAGTGCCTTGGTCTCTTTATTATGATTGTTATGTGAAGAATGAATGAGGATTGATATTGAATTTATACCAATCCTATTAGGAGATAAATCACATTAAATATCTTAAGCTAACCATTCAAATGTATTTCATTTGTAGATTGGATGACTTTAGAGCACTAGACACTTGCATCAGGGTAGAAAAGTAACATTGATGTTATTATCTATCCTAGGTGTTAGTGTATAAGGAGTAACAAAATAGGTACAGTCTCAAAAATTAAAAAAGTGTAAGATAAGTACATTTTAAGAATTTTAGGAAAGAGAGGATGTATGTGTCATCAATATAAGACTAATTAGACTAAGAAATAAGACAATGGGCACAAGTTAAAATAGATGTGAGGCTTATAGAATCAAGGCATGTGTCAAACTAATAGGAATAGCCAAGGTATAAGTTTTCCAAGTGGACAATACTAAGGTGATACATAATCATAAAATATCATCTACATTCCCCCCCGCCTTGTATTATACTAATGAAATTTCTAGTTTAAAAGAAAGGAATAAGTACCTAGGTGTGTGTGCACACCTTTTCTTTACTTGAATTCAATTTTAGTTCTTTGTTGGTGACTGACTTTCAACCAAGAGAATGTTATAGAGTAGAATCAATGTATATAATCTAGGTTAAAATTACATTAAATATATTGAAATTTTAAAGAGTAAATTTTAAAAGTATGCATGTGTGTCGATGTAATTGCCTTGCTTATTGAAAAGTTATTTTTTAAAAGATGTAACATGGTAAGGATATAAAAATAATATTAGGATAAATATAGATAAAATATTTAAAGTGAATATATCCAAGGAGATATATATAAAGAGAGAGAATGGAAGGCACATGCCCCAAACTTTGGAGCAAAAGTGACTTGACACCTAGAAATTGTGATTATCTCAATTATACAACCCAATGATACTTATAACTTGGTGAGGTAGGCTAATACAATTATATCCAACCCAAAAACTTGGTAATATTGAGTGATTTTCTCACCTCAACCATACTAAAAGGTGAACCAACTACTACAGTAGATTGGTTTGATAAAGTTTGTAAAAGTGTTGACCAAATTTGACTCTTAGGTCAAATTGGGGCACCCCTAGTAAAAAAATTGATTTTTAGGCCTATAAGGGGGTATAATTTATTTTCATGAGATGTTTTATAGGTCTTTTTATGTTAATTAATATTGTACTAGCTTTGGTCAATTAGTTTTTAGGTCCATTTATCATTGAGTCATTTTAAGGGTCAAAAATAGTGCATTTAATGCTTTGTATAGATTTCTTGGAAAATGTGCAAGTGTCAAATAGTTATGTCACATGACATGTGTCATAAGAGGTATGTAATAACTTTCACTAACTAAAAATTGTTAGGTTACTCAAAAAAAAATAGTTTTCTTGAAGAAAAGAGTGAGTTTGGCACTTGTACGACCTCCTTGGGAAGTGTGCCATTGTAAAAGATTGAAAAGTTTATCTAATCTCTCCCACACTCAAATACACTTTTTTTAAATCTTAAACTGACATTTCTTTCTCAAAACTATTTTTCTCCATTTTCACTCTTCTTGGCAAATTGAAGTGACTTACAGGTTTTTGCTCGATACGGTCAGTAAAAAGAGTTTCAATAAAAATGCTATTATGAGTAAATATTAAACTTAGGGGGTTATATTTTTATAAAAATAAGTTTTATTTTGTTCAACCATGTTTTTTAAACCATATATTTGAAGTTTAGCTTCCAAAACTACCTACTAGTCTGTCTACCCTATCAGGTTTATATTAGTTTAAATAGTTCTATACAAACCAATTGCTCATATTTTCTCCAAAGGATGTTTTTCATGTCTCATTACACTTCCCATACTTGGTTTCAAGTTTAAATTTATTTTTATGTGCTAATAATCTCAATCTACAAGAAGATATAATTTTCTGAGTTATGGGTAGTTTTCACCATTTTCAGGAGTTTTGTGCTTTGTTAATGGATTTAGAGGGTTGTGTTAGATTCATATACATGTTTTAAAATTATATTTGACACCAATTTTCACCTTTCATTATCTTTTTCAAAGCAATTTTCATGGTTTACATGCATAGACACACTTCACCTAGTTTACCATTGGAGTGTGCATCTACAAGTGGTTATAAAAATGTTTTCACATTGAATAAAATATGTTGTAACATGTTTCAATGTATCCTTGGTGGTGATCATGTTTTTGAGGTTTTGAATATGTGTTTGAGTTACTTTTGAGATTCATTCTCTCATTTTATGCTTCATTCCAAGCATCCTGCCTGCATACAGTTCATACATACTTACTATAGAAAGGATTACATAACATGATTAGTCAAACATTAGTCTAATAAATCAAAGGATAAATGCATAAGAGTAAAAAAAATTAAGCCTATTTATTCATGTAGGAATTTCTAATGATAATGAAACATAAATTAAATAAATCAAGAAACATATACCTTCCTAAGTGAGTCCATCCTCCAATAGTGGCTCAAAAACATGTTCTCCCTTGATCAAGCATCCTTGTCTTCATCAACAATGATGGTAAAATCCTCCAATGTCTCAAGAACACTCCATATAACCTAGGCTCATGATATGTAACTATCTAATCTACCTATCAAATGAAGCTAATCTAAATATGAATAATATAATAATCAAAACATAAATGAGTTGTAGAGATATTTTAGCATTATAAAATTACAATACTTGAGCTTAAAAATGATGTTCATGGCCTCTCTATTTATAGATTTTTAAGATTTATCATGATCAACCATGACTGCCTATCTCAAGATTGAGATGTGTGGCCATGAATTAATCCAATTATATAATTAAATTCATAAATATCCCTCATAAATATTTGGGATAGAGGGGCATTGAAGAGGCATGGAAAGTCTTAATGAGGCATGGGAGACCCATAATCATGATATTTTATGCATTTATGGCTTAGGGATGTCTTCCCAAGAAATGATGTCATTAAGTGATGTTCCAAAAATAAATATTCAACAACTACCATGGAAATACACTTAAGCTCTTGATTTGGACCAATTAGCCTTAAACAAGGTTAATCAATATTTGTGCAATTATTTGGAAATTGGCCCTCAATTAATCAAAATGGTCAAAAAGTCATATTATTGGGTCATAATTTGACTGGAGAAGAATTAGAAGGTGATGTTATATGCTTTGGAAATGTAATCCTATTTAGGATGCTACAACCATAAAATAACAAAGGTACATGATGTGTACCAATGAATTAAAAGAAAAGAGTGATCCAGAGCACAAAAAGGAAAAATCTTCAGTTTAACTCGAAAATAATTGATCAAAATCAGCTAGCCCATAAAATGCATTTCCCCATTTAGTGATACATTGGCCAAAATTGGCACTTGAATATGTCAGTTTCAAAGCTTTTAATGTGATTTAGTGTTTTTAGGCCAAATTGTGCATTTGAGTGGAATTTGAGTAAGATTGAAAATTTCAACACAAATGATGTTAGGAATTGGATGTCTCCACTTACAAGGGTCTTTAATAAAGTCATGATGATAGGATAAAGGCTTGATATATTTTTCAACATTTTAGGATTGTTAATATTGCATTTTTAGACTAAATGAAGGCATAGGATTGACCATAACCATATATACTCTCTCTACTACTTAAATTCATGAGTATTGCCTATATACTAAACCTTCACCTGTAGGTGACTTGGGTACAGAAATGAGGACCCCTTTGGGATGTTGAGACAAGTGATAAGAACCCTCTTGAGGTTATAATAGGATGAGAGCATTATAAAAAGGCCTTGTGAGGTTGTTAGGTTGCTCAACAGGTTGTGAACCATCTTCAAAAGATAAATATTGGTTACATAGACATTTTCCCTAAATTGTCCAAATAGAGGTCTAAGGGGTTTTTATAGACTCCTTATAACATGTTTACAAAGGGTTTTAAAACATCTAGATTGATTAGTTTTATTACCTATAGTATGGATAGGGATAAAAAAAGTTAGAGGGGTAGATGATAAGGGGAGAAGGTTTCTTTCAGGTCTAAAAATGGCCTCTAAACACACTGAAAACCTAATATAGCATCTATAGGCTTATGAAGATGTAGATGGTCTTTGACACCTTGAGTAGGCAACAATGCATTATCTCATGTTGGTAATGATTCAAGTGGGTGAAATGGTGCACAAAATTTGTATGAGGATCACTTTAAAATATGGATACATAGTTTTCCAAAACCTATAGATACCTATAGGTGTCTATCTAGGTTGAAATGACCACCTACAGCAAGGTAGGTTAACAGTGAGCTAACACTTGATGTTTGATAGTGTTTGGGGGTATCCAAGGTGATTTAAATAATTAATATGAACTATATAACCTTAAGTTACCTAAAATAATATTCAATAAAGTCATAAATAAGCTCAATACAATAAAATTAACCTACAACAAGGGTACTATAAGGAGAAAACATAGTCAAGGTAGAACTCAGTTTGATTGAGAAAAGAATAAGAGGGTATAAGAAGGTTATAATGATGAAGAAAGTCTAAGAGAATATTCATTTTAGATATAAGGATCTATATGAGTTTTAAATTTTTCCTTAAATTTTAAAACCAAACACCAACACCTACATAAAAGGGTAAATAGGGTATATCAGTCAATTGAGGAAGATACTTAATATTGAAGCCCAAAGTGCATAAAAAGGGTTAATGGGAATTTGGGATGATGGATAAATCCTATGGACACCTTATTATGATATTCATGATAAAATTTCAATCTATAAATTATGGATACAATTAGATATCAGGATCTTAATCATGCAGATACAATCAGCCTTCTAAAACCCCTATACACAGTCACAACAGGGTATAAAGTGAGTTAAAAGAGGTTGTTACTTAGTGATAAACCCAACTCTAGACATAAAGGAATAAAATTAAGTTAGATAATTAGGTATATATATTTAAGGAGTATTAATTTATTATCTTAAAATTATAATTCAAGCACAATAACCTTTAGATGTCCTTTTTCAAGACAAAACACAGTCAGGGTTTGATATATGGTTTGGTTCAAGTAGGGGTATAAGCAGAGTATAAGGAGCATGTAAATTTTGGATATATTATTTAATTTTAGAACATAATCATGGCCTTTAAAAAAAACTCTTTAATGTATCATGATGCATCTTGAGTAGACAATGAGATTAAATCACACGCATATAGTCCACTTTTGAAGTTTCCTGCACATAATGCTCAAATACATAACTAGTCTTAGAAGCTCTAAGTTTTAAAGGACCAAGTGACATAATCAAGAGATAAATTTTTATTTATGTAATCATGGACACTTTAATAATACTAAACATATATATATATATATATATAAATAACATGGTAATTACCCCCTATTTTGTCTCAGACAGGGGTACTTTCCCCATGCATGAACTTGCAATCTCTGAAGAGATGGGTAAGAAAATGAGACCATAGGATATGGGGACAATTCAATAATATTTACAAATAAATAATACACATATGGTAATAATATAAACACATAATAAATAGGATAAATCCAATGGGATGATCCAAACCTATAAATTTGTAGACACGCTAGTTGTGCAAGGTGAGATCTAAAACCCAAATGAGAGGGCATACTCACCTATAGTCTTGGTTAAACATTATATCCTATTAAATAATGATTATGTAACCCTAAAATATATTTTTTAGCTATTAAAACAAAAATAAACTCATTAAGATATCTTAAACCCTCAAAGGAGCAATCTGGCCTAAAGGCAAGATTAAGGCCTAGAGGCCCAAACAAGGAGTCATTTTCATTTACAAAATTAAAAAAAGAGTATTAATGAATTGTATCATGTTAATGGTATGAATACAAATATTTTAAAGGTTTTTAAGGTCAAATAAATCATCTTGAAGCCATTTTTAGCTCAGAAAACCACTCAAACTTGCAGGAAAGAGGAAAAGGAGCTTGACAAGGCAAGATTGGAAGCTTATATCTTTCATAATGCTCTACATGATTGCCAAAGGAGTTATTGAAATATAATATGGGTCTATAAAAATGATTTTGTGAGATTTTTTTTAAAATTGGACATTCATATTTTATGAACCAACCTTAAGAGTAAAATGCACCTAAAACCCTTGTAAAGCCCTTAAAGGAACTAGTTTTCGGAAATTGAGTTGGATAGCTGACAAAATGAGATATTTTGTATATAATTGTGATTTTAATTTGTATATTAATCCATAATTATCCCTCAAATTCCATCTATCTATACGAAATTATATGGATGGAGGCAAAAATAGGATTTTTCTCACTATTTTATGTGTATTATAGGTTGTAGGAAGTTTCAATAAATTAAAATCACATGGATGGAAATATTGAGACCTAATATAACTCCCCATTTAATTTTAATTCCTTTAAAATGTTCCTAATTTTCTAAAATAGGTCTTTCAACTCATCTAGTCAAATCTGGCATATTACACAAGCTAGAGAGAAGGGAGGAAATCTTCAAGTAAAGTGATTTTAAGGTGCCCCTGATGTTTCCAAGGCCATAGAGGGTCATGAATCATGTCAACCAATACATTTTATGTAATTTAATGAAAAAAATAAAACCAAATTTGAAGACAAGTGTGCAAGGTGCATGAGAAGGAGGCTTCCTAGAGTGCAAGGGATGATGGCTCTCTTCCAAGTGATTTGAGAAGACCAGGGATGAAACCAATGAATGGAGAGGCATTATTGAGAGCCTAAATTTTTTTTAAAATAATTTTACTTGACCTTTATTATTTATAAGTCACTCAAATAGGCTTAATCATGAAGGCAGTTTTCTCTACAAGAAATGGAGAGTTTTCTTGCCACTTTTCATGAAGTTTGTGACTTGCATTGACACTTAGATATATTTACCTTGCATGGATAGAACCATATCCTATTATCATATATTTATAAATTATTTTATTATCTTTACAAGTGTCTTTGTGACCCTTGGACTTATCTTCTTCTCTCTATCTCTCTAAAACTCTATAAGAGTTAGCCATTTTGGCATTGTATGGGATGCTCCACCTAAGTATGGTAAATCCATTCTTATTTGAATAAATTTTTATCAATAAAATGACTAAGTGTTACCTCTTATATGACTATTCATAGTTTATTTCATTTAAATGATTGATTTTGCTTAAGTGACACTCTTGTTTCCTTAGCATGTTAGCTCATTATTAAAACCTATTTATAGTTGAAAAACTTCTTCTTGTAGGGCATGTGAAGTGTTTTGGGATATGTAAATTATTAATTGAGTTTTTTTCTTCATCAGTTCCATTAAAGGCCTCTTTTCTATTCCTCCTAGACTAGATGTTCATCTTGACCTCATAATGTAACATTGATGTGAGAAGTTGTAGATTGGAAGAGTGTATGTTTAGTTTATTTCTTGGTCTCAAGTGTAATACGTATATGGTTAGATGTCATCAATCAATCTGGTGTATCACCTCCATTATTTTATCTTTTCTTTCAGTTTCTTTCTCCCTTTTCACCCCCAAATTTAGTCTTACTTGCAGTCCATGATGGTACATCAAGGGAGCTAGCCATATCTAGAGACTCAGCTCATTCCTTAGGCTACCCATAATCCTAGAGGTGATTCCATTATGTCACTTGGATGAGGAGAGATTTTCATCTCCTTAAAGGGTGAAAATACAAGTGACAATAGTTTCTAGCATGCTTGGTGGGACTCTTGTTCCAAGAGGTTGAGAGATTTTTGGTGTTGTCTCTCAACAACCAGCCTTTAGAAGCATCAACCAAAGTTTTAATAGTTGGTCAAGTAGCCCAGGTATTATTTTGAATATTGTTGATAATAATTTATTATGTCATTGCTTCCAAATGAAGGTTTCATGGCTGACTTTGATGTTGAGTTTTGTTCCCTACAAGTTGGTGAAACCTTCCAAGCTTGTGTCGTTCCCCATCAATATGAACAAGTTCTTAATGAACCTTGGTGTGACTATAATTAGCCTTGTCATGAAGTGTTTCAATCATAAAATCAGAATTTTTATGGACCATAATTTTCCCCTCAATATCCCTATGAGCCATGGCAAACATATAGTCCTTCATTTCCCTCTTCATATGGGCACTATGTTGTTAAACAATCCTATGAGAATGGCTACCAAGAAACACCTCTCTATTAGTCCCAATATGAGCCTTGTCATTCATATTATGATGCCTATCAACCTCAAGATCATTTATATGAATATTTAACAGCAAATTTTCCCATGGATTGTACATAAGGGTATCATTGGCAAAGTGAAGTTCCTACTCATGTAGATGTTTTTCTTCCTAATCAGCCAAAGGATTGACTTCCACTAGAACTCACTAGTGCTTTCCTCTTTTCAAAAATTATTCATAAACCTTATCCTCCATTACACACTCCATCTCAAATCCCTTCAACTCCCATTACATCTCATGTTCCAGATTCATCACCTCAAATCTATGAGCCTATCCATCAAGCCTCCACTTCATTTCTTCTCAAAGAGGAACCTATCTTAAGAGAAGCAAGTAAAGAAGAACAAATTCAATTCATGGTTGATCAAGAGACTCTCATGATTGATTGTGAGGGAGAAATAAATATAGGTACTCCCCTTGGTGAACAAAAGGATAATCTAATAGATAATGTCTCTACATTTGATAGGATGTGTGTCCATGAAAAACTCTTACATTTCACCGTCAACCTGATTTTGAGTTCTATGTACCACCTCCACCAACTACATCATCTTTTCCTAACCCTATCACTTTATCCCTTGATGTACCTATGGTATGGGAACCTAAAGAGAATCATCTAGTTGACAAAGAAAGAGATCTCTTGTTTTAATAAATTCTACCTCATTGGCAGCCTCATTGGGCTAGATCACATGATTTCAAAATGCCTAGTCTTGGCATCACCATGAAGGAGAAGGAAATGGAAGATCTTGAAGCCCATGAAGAATATTATACATCTGATCAAAAATTTGTAGATGGTCATCATAAATAAGAAGTGGAATGTGTTATCAAATATGGAGAATAATTCCAAGTCATCTCTCAAGAAGTGGCAGTCTTAGGAGAGTTTCATGAGAACAAGGTAGAAGTATCTCTTGAAGATGATCATTAGAAATAATATCTATGGTATAAGTTAAATTCCATATGCAAGGAAAATTATGAGTTAGTTTAAGCTCCTCTTTCTCCAAAATATTCCACACTTGATGACAAGCTTGTTTATGGACCTAAACATGATATTTAATATTCAACCAAGCATAAAAAGGAAGCTCTTTTTACTGGTCAAGAAATAGATATAATGAAACCACTTGATGATCTAATGGAGATTAAATAACATCATCTTTATGACATCATGGATCAAGAAGATAATATGAAAGAAGCAATGGTTCTAGATGATAAAGAGAAAAAGGATGATTGGTATCTGCAAATAGAGTTACTTCAAGAGCTTGAAGAGCTTTGCCAAATTTAAGTCCAAGTGTATGACAAGTGAAAGAAGATGTTTCCATAGAATAAAATGATCGATATTAGATATAGCTTTCAAGTCTCCTTCATGAGCTAGAAGATATTTCAATTGAGAAGAAGCCTAATCTTGTTGAGAACACCATAATAGACAAGAAGGTATACCTTACTCAATCATCATTTGAGATTGTAATTGAGTATCTACATGACAAGGTTGAAGATGATTGGATGCAAGAGGAAAATTTTACATTGTAGACTTAGTTGAATATGGCCTACTCAAGAGTATGACAATTGAAATTCCAAAGAACAAGTCTGATCCATAAAACATCTAATCCAAGAAGAATCATGCTTTGCACCATTTTTCATCTCATGAAGAGGGTGGTGCTTAAAAATTTTCCTTTGATCCATGAGGGAGGTATGCTCATTTTTAGTTGTACATAATAGTTTATTTCCTAATTACCCTATGTGTCTTGAACACATATGTGTCTTATGTTTGCTTTCTTTGTTGTGTGTCCTTTCCTTTTTGTGGTGGAGGTAGTCAATAGTTTCTTATCTTGATCAAAGGTTCATGATCAATGGTAAATGTTTTTCTTGTTTGTCTCAGTCCTTAGATGACTCTTAATCCCAATAGACTAATAAGGCTACTGGTCTAGTTAGTATAATAGGCATATTACCCTTATGAGTCACCAATTTTGTTGACCAAATTTGACTCTTAGGTCAAATTAGGGCACCCCTAGTAAAAAACTTGATTTTTAGGCCTATAAATGGGTATAATGTATTGTCATCAAATGTTTTATAGGTTATTGGATGTTAATTAATGTTTTATTATCTTTGGTCAATTAGTTTCTAGGTCCATTTATTATTTTGAGTCATTTTAAGGGTTAAAAATAGTGCATTTAATGATTTGTATGGGTTTTTTGGAAAATGTGCAAGTTTAAAATAGTTTTATCATGTTCCATGTGTCCTATGAGGTCTATAATAACTGTCACTAATTGAAAATTGTCAAGTTACTTAAAAAAAGGTAGTTTTCTTGAAGAAAAGAATGAGTTTGACACTTGTATGACCTTTTTGGGAAGTGTGCCACTTGGAAAAGATGTAAAAGTGTCTCTTCAAATCCCCCACACTCAAATACACTTTTGGTTTGATCTAAAACTGAAATTTCTTGCTCAAAACCATTTTGACTCTTCTTGGCAGATCAAAATGACTTGCAGGTTTTTACTTGGTACGATAAGCACAAAGGGTTTTCAAAAAAATGATATTATGGGTAGATATTACACTCAAGGATATTCATTTTCATAATAATAAGTTTTATTTTTCTCAACCATTATTTATGAACCATCTGCTTAAAGTTCAACTTTTAAAATTGCCTACTACTCTATGTACCCTATCAATTTTCTCTTAGTTTGAATAACTTTGTACAAACTAGTTTATCATATTTTATTTAAAGGATGTTGGTCATGTATCCTTACACTTACCATTCTTGGTTCCAAGTTTTAAGTTTTTTTAATGTGTTAATAATCTCAATCTATAGGAAGATACAATTTTTTGAGTTATGGGAAATTTTCACCATTTTTAGGAGCTTTGTGCTTTCTCAATGGATTCAGAGGGTTGTGTTAGATTCATATACATGTTTTAAAATTATCCTTTACTCCCATTTTCACATTTCACTCTCTTTCTCCAAAAAATATTCATTTTTTTCATGCATAGACACACTTCACCTAGTCTACCATTAGAGTGTACATCTATAGGTGATTATAAAAAGGTTTTCATGTTGAAGAAGATATGTTGGAACCTGTTTCAATCTAACTTGGTGTTGATCATGTTTTTTAGGTTTTAAATTTTTGTTTGAGTTTCTTTTCAGGTTCATACTCTCATTTTTTTATTTATTCCAAGTATCTTGCTTGCATATAGTTCATACATACTTATAGGGGTCTTCAATAAAGTCATGATGAGAGGAGAAAGGCTTGATATGTTGTTCAACCTTTTAGGATTTTTAATATTGAATTTTTAGACTAAATTAACTCATAGGATTTACCATAACCATATATACTCTCTCTACTACTTAAATTCATGATTATTTCTTGTATACTAAACCTCCACCTACATGTGACCTAGGTAGAGAAATGAGGATCCCTTTGGGATGTTGAGACAAGTGATAAGATCCCTCTTGAGGTTATAACAGGTTGAGAACATTATGAAAAGTCCTTGTGAGTTTTTTATGTTTCTCAATAGGTTGATAACCATCTTTAAAAGGTAAATATTGGTTACAGAGACATTTTTCCTAAATTGTCCAAATAGAGGTCTAGGGGGTTTTTACAGACTCCTTACATGTTTACAAGGTGTTTTAAAACATCTAGATTGATGAGTTTTATTATCTCTAGTGGGGTTAAAAAAATTATAAGGGTATATTATAACTAGATAAGGTTTGTTTGAGGTCTGAAAGTGGCCTCTAAACACACTGAAAACTTACTATAGCATCTACAGGCTTGTGAAGATGTAGATGGTCTTCAACACCTTGAGTAGGCAATAATGCATTATCTCATATCAATAATGATTCGATTAGGTGAAATGGTTCAAAAAATTGGTATGAGTATCACTTTAAAATGTGGATACATAGTTTTCAAAACCCTATAGATACCTATAAGTGTCTATATAGGTTTAAATGACCACCTACAGTAAGGTAGGTTAATAGTGAGCTAACACTTGATGTTTGGCATTGTTTGGGGGTATCCAAGGTGATTTAAAGAATTTATATGCACTATATAACCTTAATTGACCTCAAATAATATTCAATAAATTCATAACTAATCTCAATACAAGAAAATGAAACCTACAACAAGTGTACTATAAGGAGAAAACATAGTCAAATTAGAACTCAGCTTGACTGAGTAAAGAATAAGAGGGTATAAGAAGGTTGGAAAGATGAATAAAGTATGATAGAATATTAATTATAGATATAAATATATACATTATTTTTAAATTCTACCTTAAATTTTCAAACCGAACACCAACACATATAGATAAGAGTAAACAGGGTTTCTCAGACAATTGAGGAAGAAACTCGGTTTTGAAGCCCAAAGTGAATAAAAAGGGTTAATGGGAGTTTGGGATGATGGATAAAACCTATGGAAACATTATTATGATATTAATTATAACATTTAAATCTATAAACATTAGATACAAGTAGAGACAAGGCTCCTAGTCATGCAGATATAGTCAGCCTTCTAAAACCCCTATACACAGTCACAACAGGGTAGATAGTGAGTTAAAAGAGGTTGTTCCTTGGTGATAAACCCCACTCTAGACATAAAGGAAGTAAATTAAGTTATATAATGAGGTATATATAATAAATTATGTTTAATTTATTATATTTAAAGTATAATTCAATCAAAACAACCTTCAGGTGCCCTTTTCCAAGACAAAACATAGTCAGGGTTTGATAAATGGTTTGGTTCAAGTAGGGGTATAAACAAAGTATAAGGATCATGTAAATTTTGGATATATTATTTAATATTATAACATATTCATGGTATTTAAAAAAAACTCATTAATTTATCATGATGCATCTTGAGTAGAAGATAAGGATATTAAATCACACACATATAGTCCACTTTTGAAGTTTTCTGCACACAATGCTCAAATACATAACCAATCTTGGGAACTTTATGTTTTGAAGGACCAAGTGACCTAATAAAGAGATAAAAAAAAATTAATGGCATAATTTCAACTTTATTAATGATAAACAATTCTTTTTTTTAAATAAATATGGGAAGTACCCCTAGTTTGTCTCAGATAGGGGTACTTTCCCCATACATGAGCTTGCAGTCTCTAAAGAGATGGGTAAGAAAATGAGACCAGAGGCTATGGGGATCCTTAAATAATATGTATGAAGTTATAATACACATATTTTAATCATATAAACATATCACAAATATTATAAACCCAATGGGATGATCCAAACCTATAAAGTTGCAAACATGCTAGTTGTGCACAGTGAGATCTAAAATATAAATAAGAGGGCATCTTCACCTATAGTCTTGGTTAAAAATTATGTCATATTGAATAATTATTATGGTACCCTAAAAAATATGTTGGATTTATTGAAACACAAATAAAATCATCAAGATATCTAAAACCCTCAAAGGAGCAATCAGGCCTAAAGGCAAGCATAAGGCCTAGAGGCCCAAATAAGGAGTCATTTTCATTTCCAACATGAATCAAGAATATAAATGAATTGGGAAATGTTTTTGGGATGGATACAGATAATTTAAAGTTTTTTAGGTTATATAAATCATCATTAATCCATTTTTATCTTAGAAAACCACTCAGACTTGCTGGAAAGAGGAAAAGGAGCTTGATAGGGCAAGATTGGAAGCTTTATCTTTCATGATGCTCTGCATGGTTTCCAAAGGAGTTATGGAAATATAATAGGGGTCTTGAAAAATGAGTTTTTTATATTTGTTTTCATATTGTATAGTGAATCACTGCTCATTTATATACCTTTTTATCAATAAAATGACTAAGTGTTACCTCTTTTATGACTATTCATAGTGTGTTTCATTTGAATTATTGATTTTGCTTAAGTGACACTATTGTTTCATTAGCATGTTAGCTCATTATTATAACATATTTTCAGTTATATCACTTCTTATTTAGGGCATGTGAAGTGTTTTGTGATATGTCAATTATTAAGTGAGTTTGTCTCTTCATCAATGCCATTTAAGGCCTCTTGTCTAGTCCTCCTCACCTAGATGTTCATCTTGACCTCACAATGTATCATTGATGTGAGAAGTTGTAGATTAGAAGAGTGTATGTTTGGTTTATTTCTTGGTATCAAGTGTAATACACATGTGGTTATATTTCATCATTCAATTTGGTTTATTGCCTCCATTAGTTTAGCTTTACTTTTAGTTTCTTTCTCTATTTTCACCCCCAAAGTTAGTCTTAGTTGCAATCCATAGTGATACATGAAGGTAGCTAGCCATATCTAAAGACTCACCTCATTCCTTAGTGTTACCACAAGACTAGAGGTGATTCTATTGTGCCATTTGGATGAGGAGAGCTTTGCATCTCCTCAAAGGGTGCAAATCTAAGAGACAACAAAAAGTTCACAGAGTATTAGTACATATAATGATTTTGGAATTTGAAACTAATTTAGAATTTTCAATAGTAGGCACATGTTGGATATCATATGCACCTTATATATGTCTCATGTTTAAACTTTGTATAACAATGGTACTAATGTATAGAATTATATCATGACTATGAATCTAAATCATATAGTTGTGTGCTTTGGCCATTTTCAACAAGTTTAAGTGTGGAGAACATGATTCCAGAGCATGCCCCCAACATCATAGAGAAATTGGAAACTGATATAAGTACCAATGTGGAGGACATGTTTCAAAAACATTCCCCTAATGTAAATTGGGCATGTTTAATACTGAATATGTGTGGAGAACATTCCTCCAAAGCATGCCCCTAGTGAATATGAGAACTATGAAAATGTGGAAGCCATATCACCATGGCATGCCCCCACTAAATCTATAAAATTGATATAAGACCATATATTAAATGATTTTAGATAAAATGCTTCTAAATCATACCCCCATAGAATATGAAAACTATGAAAATGTGAAATCCATGTCATTATGGCATTCCCCACTGAATCTATAAACTGATATAAATACCATATATTGAATGAGTGTGGAGAACATGCTTCCAAATCATGCCCCCACTGAATCTAAAAACTATGAATGTGTGTAATCCATGTCCATATGACATGCCCCCACTAATATGCCCCACTTTGAGGTGAGGCAAAAATAGTACCTAGTAGTTACCTAACCTCAAAATGGTAAGACAATTATAAAATGTATGAATGTAACCATATAGCATATAGAAGGAAACATCTCTAGGTAAATGTATCATTGAAGCTCAAAGAACCAATGTGATCATATGTAATCCTAAGATGCATGATAAATATCATGAAAATGTCTATATAATAATATTACAAGCTTAACAAGTAAATAAGCACACAAATAAGAGCAGTCAAAAGCAAGTCAATAAACAAAGGTCTTAGGAGACCACAAATAAGGGGCATTTTCAAATTTTGTAAAATCAAATGGACATAACTTATTCAAATGTTCAAAAATATTAACCTGGAAAGTGAATTAAGTTTTTGGAAAGACCTTTGGGTAAAGCATCTGACTCCTAAAGTCAACTTCTTCTTTTGGCTAGCATCACAGGATAAAATCCTAACATTGGACAACTTGGGTAAAAGAGGATTAATACTCCCCAATAAATTCCCATTTTATATGAATGCAGAGGATTCAATCTAACACCTACTTATAAATTGTCCCTTTGGTTTGACATTATTTAATTAGATGGTGAATAAATTCAACCTAGTTTGTTTAAAACCAAATAATGTGCTTGATCTCATAAAGCAATGGAAACCACCCTAGAATCTCCCATCCATGGATTTCATGTGGTACCTAGCTCTTCCACATTGGTTATGGTATATGTGGAAAGCTCATAATGATAACCTCTTTTCAAACAAAAATCACTAGCCTAAAGGGGCATTCCTCTAACTCTGCTAGGCTATCTTTGAAAATTGGAAATCTTTTCCTCCCAAGTATAAAAACCCTAGTCTTACTTCAACACAATAGATCTTCATCAACTAGGATGTAGTTTTGCAACTAAGTTCCCCCTCAAAACTACTCATACATAAACAAACAAAATGGAAGGCTCCACTAGAAGGATGGGCTAAATTAAACTTTGATGGTGCCTCTAAAGGTAACCTAGGACCTATAGGTGGAGGAGGAGTCATTAGGAACTCAAAAGGAGAGTTGATTGCTACTTATGTAAGACCATTTTGAACTCAAACAAACTACCTTACCAAATCCAAGGTAGTTTTATGGGGTATCCAATTAGCCTTTAGTCTCAATTTAGAAAGAATAATTGTGGAGGGAAATTTTTTAGACATTCTAAATGTTATGGATGGAAAAATAACTCCATCGTACACTATAAAATATATCATGAATGATACCAAGCTACATTTAAGGGGCATGGCACAAGTCCAAATTATGTACACATATCATGAAGGCAATGGGGTGGCACATCTTCTTACCAACATAGGAGTAGAACTCCACCTTCTAACTAGATGGCACAAAGGATACCACATCCCCAATAATGTCTAATTAGCCATATAGAATG
The DNA here is from genome assembly GCA_037957365.1 of Torreya grandis. Taxonomy (NCBI): domain Eukaryota; kingdom Viridiplantae; phylum Streptophyta; class Pinopsida; order Cupressales; family Taxaceae; genus Torreya; species Torreya grandis. Next base: position 1,474,991 of record JARHVA010003044.1, read on the forward strand.
AAATTACATTAGGTGAGGTGGGATTTCATTTTAACACATGCATAAAATCTTCCTATCAAGAGATGGATTTTTAAAATTATGAACCACCATTATGAAATAATGAGGTGGTTTACTTGCCTAAGGATGAGGGCAACATGTGTCCCAAGCCTATTTCATATATTTCAAACCAATCTATTCCATAACCATCTATTTATTTACCTCAACTCTATTTTCATTATGTTAATAGGGGGAGACAAAGAGATATTAGAGCCTACCTCATGTTCTAAAGTGCATAGACAAAAGAAGGTTTAGAAAACATTATGGTGGGGGAGGGAAGTCTTACGGAGCTAATGTTGTAAATTATAGAGCATGATGTCAATATTGTTAGGGACTTCATCATTAGATGGAATAAGTGTATGGTGGTGATGTATGGTATTATAATTAAAGTCATGGAGGAATTCATAGGGGAGGCCATAGGCATGACTTGTGAAGGGGCAAAGGCTTACAAAGATCAAACCAAGAAGTAGGAACTCCTTAAATACTTCTTTTACACAAATGAATTTGTGAAAATAGAAAAAAAGGGTGTCTCCCAAGTGGATCTCCCATGGTAATGGCAAGAGGTATGCCTTTAGGTGATGAGATACATGACTCTAGAGGGTAAGTATACCTTAATTTTCTCTCATCATTTTTTGTTATTAAACCACTTCTAGGGTTATAAGATTAGCCTATCATTTTACCTATTAAAGTCACTAGAATACATAGCCCTTACCTACCAATTTAATGAGTGTAACCCCATTTTATATCAATGGACTATAATGATGTTAATTAAGCATGGTAAAACTTTACAAGGGAGGGAGGTCCCCCTGGGGGGTCCCTACCAAGGAGGATTCCTCAGATGACTCTCTAGAAGAGGACCCCACCTCAAGGTCCTACCACCCATCTGTTAGTACTCCCCAAGCCATCCTAATTAAAAACTCCACTAAATACCTTACACTTAAGATATTTTTTTCCAAGCCTAGGCTAGTTTTTCTTGATGAGAGCACCTTCACAGAGGCCACCAAAAATGGAAAATTCCTTCTATTTGACAATTTAAAAAAAAAGGAGTAGCTCAAAAAATTTAATAATAGGGTATATGAGGTTAGATTAACCTTTGCTATCCTTATCCAAGAGTGGAATTCCCTACACAAGCAAGTGGACTTGACTATTTATTTCTTTATCTAGTCGATCAAGCTAAAACAAATGCCTATTAAGTAACCACTAAAGATAATAGAGACCTCCCCCGCATGACATCTCCAAATTGACCCCTATCAAGAAAACCCCTCTACATGTATAAGGCCACAAAAGGTTGTACATGATCCTCCCAAGTGACAGTGTTGAAGGACCTGGTAATAGGATGAGGGCCAAAGTCTCCAAGATCAAGTGGGGAGTTATAGAGAAGATATATGAGGTGGAGAAGGAAATACCAAAGGGGCCCCCCTCCTGATCTAATTTTTTGTTATTTTATTTCACTGCTTACAGAACTTTATAGCTAATTTTTATTTTCTTTTTTTATTTGGCTTTGATGGCCTATTGCTATTTTGCATAATACTTTTATGCTTCTTGGATCCTTGTAATACTAGGTTATTTACCTGATCAAATAAAAAAAGTCCAAAAATCAAGTAATGGCACATTCAAATGTCTATATAATCAATAACATATTAAAATTTCAAAAAATTCAAACATAGGCACAAAGGTCACATAAAATGGAACATATTCAAATGCTCGAATAAGCAAGCCAATATCAAGTAAAAACACTCTAGGAAGTGTATAAATCAAATCATAATCAACTAACATAAACATATCATAGTGTCCCATGGATCCAATGTGTTATCAAAAAAAATCAAATGCATAACATATCAAGTACCATGTGAAAGATAGAAGCATGAATAAGGCATATGTGAGTACATAAGGGCCCAATCATGATAATGTGATATGATCATAAAATGATATAACATGTAAGTATCAAGATCATAGAATATGGATGCCCTCAATGTCCTAAAGATGTGAGTAGAAGGAAATCGCAATACCCATAAGTACATATAATCATGTAGTTATGTATGCATATAAATGTATATGTAGGATTAAATGATTTCTATCCCTCAATATGGAACTAACACATAGATTTCAAGGATACAATCATCATCAAAAGATGTAGGACCATTTGCCAATTTTTTTAGATGTTGTTTATAATGATGGGTTATCTCTTCATCAATATGTTTATCCAATGGCTTACATGAAGCTAATGGTGTGGGAATATAATCATATACATCATGTCGTATATAAATCCTTATGTCCATATCATTAAAGGTAACACACATATTTTTAGTATCCCATTTAGCTTGCCATTCAACTAGTCAATTTTATCCAATCTTTAATTTCAAATAGGGGTCATAGTCTAGTATCCATAGGGTTGTGGTGAACACACATGTACCACAAGAAATAGTTAACTGAATGTATCTATAGGATTATAGCATCAATGCAGAGTATATGAGTTCATATGTTATGTGTCTCAGTTGTTAGAGGAATGTATTAACACAAGTTATATCCCACTTGTTCTTATCAAACTAGAGATGGTGGTAATATACCCCATAAATATTCATAGTAATAGTCAAATATTCATTCTTTGGTCATTCTAAAAGATAGTTTTCATTTTAAATATAGTAATTATTTTAAATTTTGATTGGTTATAAAGCCTTTAGATAAGACTCCACATTATTCACATGGTATATTTACATTTAACCCTTGTAAGGTTGGCTTGATGTTTTTAACCAACAGGGATGAATTGAGTAACAATCATTTAAATTCTCATCTACTATGATTATGATGCCATTATCTATATTTATTTTTGTATCTTTTGTAATTGGATTGATCTTATATGTACTAGGACCTATGGGTTCAAATAATTTATTCAAAAGGTGATCAAGTGGATCAAATTTTAGTGCTCACATTTTCTCATCTGTCATATCATGATCAATATCGTCATCACTATCATAGTAATTGGAAACATGTGCATATTTATACTTGGTATTGACCAATAAATTAATATCAAATGAATGAGGTTATTTTGGTTTTAATAGATACTTTGGTAATGGTTCCTGATCTTGATGTACATCTATGTGCACCTCAATATGTGGTAACTTATTTGCATATTGAGATAGAGGATCCATTGTAATTTACTCACCTATGACATAAGTGTGTATATTCTCAATATTAATGAATTATTTTGTGGTACTTGATGCATATTGATTATTACAAACAACTTTAAAACAGGGTTTCCTTTTGAGGCATATCTCTATTAGTCCTCTCAAATCACTATTTTATATGATTATAAAATTTTATAAGGTTTTTAATCTAAAAAATTATATATTTAAGTACCCTCTATTTTAATTTAATAATACACAAAAATTTAGGTTCCAACTCAAAAGGTAAATATAATGTTTTCAAATATCTTTATTATGTTAGGTCTCTTGGTAGTAGCCCTTTGTAAGCACTTTTATTGAGATTTTTTCAAACACACTAGGTTTAAAATAAATAAAATTATATTTTTAGATACCCATTAAGTTTTTACAACACTCTATTAAGTTTTAAGATTCAAATCTCTAAGGAAGAACACTAACTCAATCTTTTTTATTTCAATTAGGTCTCTTAGGCCTATAACTAAGGTTTGGCTATAATAAGCTCCACACATGCCAAAATGGAAAACTAATTCTTGATTTACCTTTATAATGGAAAAATAATCACCTATTTCAAATTTTTAAGTTTGTTTCACTCTTCATATACCTATGAAATGGCCATACCTCTTCACTAGGTCTTTGATATAGGCCGAGAAAGAGCAAAAGTTGATGTTTAAGAAAAAAAGGAAGTTTTAGGTATTGTTTAAAGTTTTAAAAGGTATTTTAAAGGTATGTAAACACTCATATATATCAAACACCCTTATTTTATTGACAAAATATTCAAAAACCCAACAAAACTCACCTAAAGAAGCATCCAAATGGTAAGGTACATGTCTGTATGGGCAAAGTTGTAATAATTGATTAAGTTTTAATTTAATTATTAAAGGTTTAATCCTCCAAATCATTATCTTAAATTTTATTTCCTTTTTCGCAAATTTTCCAACACCAAAAAACATATAAAAAATATAATAATCTTTAATACCCTATTGAGAATGAAAGATGTTACACTAGACTGTGTATAGACTGAGTTAACCATGTATCTGTTTGTAAGTTTTCAATGTCTCTAAATGTGTCAATATAAATAATTAAATAATATCATTCATTCATATACACTAAAATTATAAACCAATACATTCCCAAAACTAAATTCTTTCATTGATAATCAAGTATTACATGTACTTGCAAAGAATTCTTGTGATTGTCTTCTTCTTGAACCTGTGTTCTATTACTTCCTCATTATTGGAGCTTAAATAATTCCTTACTATTTATATTATGACCAAATTAAACATTTTACAAGTAAATATATATCCCTACAAACTCTTTAATTTTCTAATATCAATCCAACGTATGGTGTTGAATAGACTTAATATGCATTTGTTTAAACTAGAACATTAACCAATATGACAAATGATGAGATCCAAAGTGATTTAAACATTATAAGTCACATTAAGACTCTATAAAAACTTAAAAAACCTAAAACAATCATGAACAAGAACTATAAAATTTTAAAGGTATCTAAAACTAAAGAGGATAATTCAAAAAATTAAATTTGAAATTTGGTGGAAAAGTGCCAAATTCAAATTCTAACTAACCTAACCTACTATAAACACTTGGAGATGATTATAAAATTAATTTTATGACATATAAAACCCTTGAAACAAACTAATTAATAAAAATCTGAAAAAACAAACTAAAATTTAAAACATGGATTGATGTTCCTGCATCAATACCACTATAAGAATGCTCTCAGTTTAAGATTTGTATCATTTTGAAAAATTTGAAAGGTTCATCATTAGTGGGAATTTTTAATAAATTAACATCATGTATGAATTTTACACAATTTTTAAATGAATATGGAATAATTTCTATTGAATGTATCTAAGGTCTACTCAAAAGTACATTATAATGTAATGGTTGAGACTTTACCTGAAAAGTAGTTGAAATGATTTTTGGTCCCAATGTCAAATCCAATATAATTTGACCAACTGGAGAACTATGTGAATTATCAAAACCTTTGATATGTATAATTGAATTTTGGAGCGGATTGGTGTTAATGCCCATGGTGGTTAAAAATTTGATACTAAAAATGTTTAGGCACAATCCATTATCAACGAACACCATTTTAATGCCATTATTTTGTATTGTCACTTTTATAAACAAATGTAAATTTTGATACATAATATATTTAGATGGTAATTCAGTTGGATCAAAGGAAATAAGTTTAGCATTTTTCTTTAGATATTTCATGATATTTGAAAAATAATCAGGCTCAATATCATTGGGAACTTGAGTTTCATGCAATGCCTCATATAGGATATATTTGTAAACATTAAATTAATTTAGGGGCTCGAGTATTAAAATGTTAGCATGCATATATCTCAATTGGTCAACAAGGTCATATCCCTTAGATTTTATCACAAGTTTAGGCTTAGGAGGCACTTGCTATATATTAAGAGGTGGCAAAGTAGGTTGAGAAACCTTACCTCTTAGAGTAGTAATAGCATGGACTGTAGAATCTAATATAATCAGTGGGTGAATAATGGGTGTGAGATGGTTAATGTCACTTGAATAAATATTGGGTATAAAAAATGGTTGAGATAATGCATGTTGGCATCTAGATACTAGCTCTATAACATTATAAGAGGAATCATGAAGATATATCAAATATTTTATCCATTTTAACACTCTTTCATTATGCACATGAATTTGATAAACTTATTTTACATGAGAAGTAGTGTATCAAATCATTACAACAATCATAAATTAAAAACCAAAATGGGTTATGAATGCACCCATGGTGTACATATTTTATGACAATAAGGGATTGGTAACAAGAAAATAAATTAGAAAACTATAACTAACCTAGAATTTGTGTTCAAAGATCGAGTTCACCAAATATTTAACCCTAATTTGGATTTCAACCTCTTGGGTATATTTTTATATCCCAATTTCACCCTATAATTAATAACATTTAAATCTATGGATTAGTATGGTTATTATCTGATTATCATTATTTTAACATGAAATTTATGACATATAATGGTATGAGATAGTGATATTATTGATTAGAATACATTATGTGACAACTATATTTTAATGATTTCGTATATTGAGGATGTATATTTATTATTTTTGTGTCATTGGTTGGTATATATAATGACTCAAACTAACTACCTACTTGTTATGAGGTGGATGCAAGATAGATCCTACCCTCAGAACATGATCAAGGGAGAGCATCATTAGAGAGGATGAGCTAGATGGGATGAATGGGTGATGACAAAAGAAAATGCTAGTGACCTTACACACACACATTAGATATAAAATATAATATGCATAAAATGTTTTTAATACTAGTGCGTAGTTAAGGAAATATGTTGTGATTATGATTATTTGTGAAAATAGTTTATAATTTCATTATATTATTTTAATTTAATTAACTTTATTTTTTAGAATAAATTAGAAAATAGATATTTAATTTCTATATTGAATAGTAATTAATTATTCAATTATTTTATTTTGAAAATAGTTTAAAAACTATTTATCCATTAGTTAACTAACTACCTATATTTTAATTGTTCTCAAGGATTTGAAATATTCTAAAATGCTAACTTAAAATAAGTTGATCTAATATTAGTATTTTTAAAGCATGCATGAGATTTCATTGAAAATTATAAATACGATATCTTTATTAAATTGGTCAACTAAACTTATGTTTGAGTTCACTGAAGAGCAAGGACACATTAAACAAATAAAAGGTTTTAAATATTAATTATAGAAGCTAAATTAAGGGAAGAGTGGTTAGTTAAGAAAAGATAATTATTAATGAATTTAAAAGAAAGAAAAATACAATGCATGAAAGGGACATGGAGAAATGTAACATGCAAAAAGATAGGGCTCAACATTTAGAGATAGATTTAGTTTTATAAATAAAAGCTCTTGAAATTAAAAAGAAAACACATAGAGTTATGGAGAAGGAAGCAGGAGAGATAAATAGAGGAAAAAGGAGAAAAGCGGAGGATTTCTAAGAGAATTTTTGGTGGAAATCTTTAAGGCATATGCTTCAACATTCTTCACTCAAGAAATTTCATGGCAAAGTAGGTTCTATAATTTTGATTCCTGAATGTAATATTATATGAAGAATAGAAATATATTAAAAATACTTATAGAATAGACATAACTATATAACTTGTATTTTTTAATTGCCAATATAAGAGTGTTTTTAATTAGCTATTTGGATAGCGTATTAAATTGTTGTCTTTATTTTAAATGTTGCATTAATACTAAACATTGAGCCATATAAAAAATCTAATGTTGAAACTATAAATTTAATGCAGTAAATAATATTAAATTACTGAGTATTTACTTGAATAAAATTACTATGTATATACTTGAATAAAATTGTTGTGTATTGCTGAGAGTATATATTCAAATTCTAAGTATAAAGTCTAGAACATTTAATTATTATGATGTGTAAACGTTATAATAATGCCAAGTTATAAATATTAAAATGTCAAGATATTTATAAAGTGTTGTGTAGTAAAAAATGAAGCATCAAGTGTTAGTTGAAATGTCAAACTAATAAATGGAAACGCCTTATCTATAATCTAAATTGCATTATCTATAATCTGAAACACCTGATTAATAAACTAAAATGCCTTTTTTAATATTTCTTTGTATTTTTATAATGCCCAACATATAAAGGTTTAACATTGAGTATACAGTGTTGTATATATATCTTTAAAGTGTTGAAGTTGTTGAAATTGAAATGGAATTCATTGTACTTAATTGAAAACCACTGTGCTTAATTGGAAATTATTGTTCTTAATTAGAATTCATTGTGTAATAAAATATTATCATCCTATATTGGTGTACATCCTAGTTTCATTAGTTGAGTCAAATGGGTAAAGTACTGAGTTAAATAAATATATTGATGGGTCACCCAGTTAAAATTCCCAGCCAAGTTATAGAGTTGAAAGACCATGTCATTGGCTTGTGTGTAGTTTTATAGACCAACATGTTGTTTTCATTGGCCTATGTCTTATTTTTCCCTGCATCTCAATTTAGAGGTCTACATGGTATCTTATTGGGTGGCATACCAATTAATAAGACATGCATCCTATTTATTAGGAGGCATTCCTCTATTTTAAGGCTAGCATTGCAAAACACTAAGCCTACACTTTATTAATAAATCGATGAGTTCCATTTATTATGGAAAATATAAATATAATAATGTTGAATCAAAATTAAATAACTAAATCAAAGAATAAAGTATTGGTCATAGAAGATTAAATGTTTAGCTTAAAAATAGAAATAGTTGAGTTTAATGAATGTAGGTGTCATTTAAATGAAATGTGGAGTATGTTATTGAAAATATTGAGTTTCAAATTCTAACATTGTAAATATTATCATAAAATGCTATGTGTATAACTAAAAGCTAAGAGATTTTTTTGCATCACTGAGCTATTGAAGCACTAAGTTTTTAGCATTGATCCTTTTAAATTCTAATGATAGAAATAAATTTAATACTAAGTCATTAGGTAAATATTGTATGTAAATTATGAAATAATTGAATATATGTTTTTTAAAATGTAGTACATGTATATTATTTCACTGTATTTTAAAAAGGAATTCATTGTGTTTTGAAGTCTGAAATTGCCAAATCTCTTATTGAAATGCCAAGTTGTCTAAACTGAAATGTTTGGTTTAAATTGAAACTTTTGTGTCATTTTTAGATTCACTTAGTGAGATAAATTAAAATTCCTAGTTTTAAACTGAAATTATAGACTTTAACTAAAGTGTACAGTCATTATTGCAACATGTTGAGTCACTATGCTGAATATAAGGTTTGTTACAAAGAAATAGAATGTTGCACTTGGAATAATTGTTTAATTTACATGATAGTGAGCCTTAAGAAAGTATAATGTTGAGTTCAAATTAAATATAAAGGTGATTTAAAATAAAATAATATAGATTTTATATAATACTAAGTTTAAATAAATATAAAGCTGAGTAATAAAAAAGTAACGCTATGTTAATGAAATATATGTTATATGTATTACTGAGCCAATTATAAATATTAATGAGTCAATTAAATAAAATGATAAGTATTTAAGTTTAATGCTGAATTCATTTTTATAAAAGGAAATTATGTATCTCCTTTAATCCAAGATCAAATGTTCCATGGAACTTTAATTTTGCCTTAGATTTATGAATTGCATTGCCAGCTTGAGTTACATACTAATTAAACAACATGATTATCATAGGGTCCTTATGAGGATATAAAATCATATATATATTAAAAAAATTATTATTAACTCATACTTTTATCAAAAATCAATGTTGGATTGCTTGGTATTCTCAGTTTGGTAAGAAATAGTAAAATGATTGATGTAATGTAGCATAAATATATGTGAGCTAGAATAATTGTTGAGTTTTCGTTAATCAGTGACTAAGATGTAACTAGTTATCCTTGTAATCCATTTCCATATGAGGAATATTTTAGAGTTTTATATCTTTAGGAATATCGCTATGTTTTGGGTAAACAATAGCAAAGATCGATATTTCTTTGGTAATGTTATTATACTTCTGTTTGATTAAATATTATATCCTTTGTGATAAAATTATATGATCTAAATCTATACAAAGGCTATGCTTAGAATGCTAATAGAGACAAATAGTATACCTATAGCACTATAATGTTATACAAACATGTCGGTAGAGTCATAATTGTAGCATCATGAAAAGATGAAAACTTATGTGCGAGATATATTTTGTGAGGATAATAATGTGTACCTAGAAATTATGTTTTCATCTATTTATTATTACACAGTATGAACTATGGTATACTCAGGTGGTATAACCTTGTACTTATTTATTTAAAAATTACAGTGTAAGATTGTTTGTTCATGTTTGAGTAGGATGCTCAAGCACTATGATCTATGACATTATGGGATGTCATAGAGTTTTACAATACAAAAAATCACTTGAATGGTACATATAATTATATGCATGTTGGTTGTTACTTTGATTAGTAAGTTTAATAACAGTTAATAGGGCATAATAGTTACAGGTATACAACCTTGTGAGAATATAAATGAATGTTAGATTAGAATTTTTTTTGTTAGCATGACTTTTTTTGTTATGTACTTGCTTGAATAAAATTTAATGATTTTTTGTAATTATGACTACTTAGTATGACAAATTGTGGGAAAACTAGTAGTTATGCCTTATAACACTAGACTATGATATTATAAGATATAATGGGGTGTAGTTGTTTGGATATCATTGTGGTAGTTGGTAATCTACAATTTAAATAAATGTGAAACATACTTGGGTGGTATGTACTATAGGTTTTAATTTTTATTTGATTTTGTATACAACCTAAATTGGTCAATAAACCACATATATCATGTCTTTTCACAATCCTTTTACAAGAGATTTCAATTGGAGAATATGAGCTTTGTTCACATTTATCCATGTCTTTCATTTTAGTCATCTCGGTCTTGTTACATGCTTTGAACACCTTTTTACCTATTCCTAGTCATCTGAATCCTTTCAAACAATCATTCAACCTCAATCAGGTCAGGTTTTCTATCCTTTTTCCATCCCCTTAGGTTCTAGGACTATAGGATAGGAGTGTTATGGTTCGATTATAGCACCAGTGTCACTAGTGTCTATTTCTAGTGTTCTTGTCTAGGGCCATTTTAAGTTCCAATGATCATTTTATTTTACTAGTTGGGTCCCAACCCATTTCTTAGCTTCATCCCTAATTTTTCCCATGTTACCCAAATTGAAATAAATCTCTCAAATTGAAAATAATGAATCTCTTATATAAAGGAATACACAAGGCATTTTATATCTAGCACTTACTGCTTTGGCACATTAGACATAATAAAAATCAATCAATAGTATAGCTCAACATTCTGCATCACACATAGACTTGCATGCTTTATCAAAGGAGGGCCTGAGTAAAATTCATTCTTGCTTCTATCATGCACATTGATTATGTAGTTCCCTAAGGGAGAACTACATTAGATTTGAGAACCTAGCTTGAGGGTTAATGTAGGTAGTGATCAGGACAGTAGGGGTTCTAGATCATGTCATCATTCTTACCCTAACCTAGTTTTTCCCCCTTTTGATTTTTATGCATTTATTATTTTCATTTATGTAGATGCATATAGGTTTTGTAGATTAAAATGGACCTTCAACAAGCTTTGTTGACTTTGAGCCTCTAAAATTTGGTACACAATCTCACGCTAACCTAATGAATAAAACCCAAAAAGCTTAGATCCTCAAGACAATAATGGTAGAGGTTGACTATAGTTTTGGTGCTACTACTATCCACTTCTAGTGCTCATATCCAATTAGAAAATGAAATCCAGATTTAGATTCTAAATAGTGATGTAATTTACTTGATAAAATTCTATATTTTTACCACATTAAACTAATTTTTTCCCTTACTCCAGACCTCTTATTATTTAATAACTAAACACTAGTTTTCCCAAAAAAATAAAGCATTTGGTGAACCTGACTTACTTCAAACAAAATCTAAAACCCTAGTTACCCTTGGGGTTTCTCCTTCAAATTTTTGTGCAAAAATTCAAATTCAAATTTCTAATTTTTTGTGCATTTATTTTATTCAAATTTATTTTTAGAATTTAAATTATTGTTTATTTTCAAAAGTTCTAAAACCCTCGATTTCTAAACTAGGTTCTTAAACCCTAAGCCTACCTTCCTTGTAAATTTTAGAACAATATTTTGGAATTTTTGCAAATTGTTTACTTTGTCAATAACAATTTCAAATTTTCAATAATTAGTAATTACTTTGTGCAAAAAATCAAATTCAATTTTTTTATTTTTGTATAATTTTTTTTGCATTTATCCTATTCAAATTTATTTTTAGAATTAAAAATTATTGCATAATTTTCAAAAATTCTAAAACCCTAGATTTCCAAACTAGGTCATCAAACCCTAAGCCTCCCTCCCTTACAATTTTTAGAAAAATACTTTGGAATTTTCATAAATTATTTGGATAGTCAAAAGTATTTTCAAAATCTCTCTATTCATACTTATTTTTGCATTTATTTGCTTAATCGTACCTTTCAATATTCTCTTTGGTGAAAGAAATAAAATGGCCACCTAAGGCACTTCTTCCCTCTCATCCCATAGATCAATTTTTTAAATTCTCTCATAATTATGACAATGAATGGACAAATTTGCAAAATTGCACATTAGCTAAAAATATGGAAAATGATTTAAATTATAGTGAAGATAACTATTATTGTTGTAATGAGGAATATGATGATATACATGATAGTGACAGTGATGTACAAATAGATGCATCTTCTTCTCTCAAACCTATCTCTTTTATTCCCTCTTCTAAAGAAAATAATTTTGATAAATGGGAAAGATACTTTTCACCTCATTCTCCTAGGCAAAATGCACCAAATGAACAAATTATTCATGCACATCCAAGTAACTCTTAATGGTGATAATTTAATTCTATGTGAACCTAATCTCTCTCTCTCTCTCTCTCTCTCTCTCTCTCTCTCTCTCTCTCTCTCTCTCTCTCTCTCTCTCTCTCTCTCTCTCTCTCTCCTCTCTCTCTCTCTCTCTCTCTCTCTCTCTCTCTCTCTACTTCTATGTTTAAATTACAACAACATAAATGTAATAGAATCAAATTGCCAATGCATAGTTCAAATGGTACATCTCATGTTCCTAACTCTATTTTGTAAAAAAAATGTCTAAATGAAAACTATTCTTCTCTTATCTCTCATATTACACCTAAAAATCATGCATACACTCCATCCATGGATAACATAGATGCCCATGATATTCCAATTTAAAATTATACTTTATTTCATATTATAAAATAATTAAATTCTTCTCTTACACCTCTCCCTACTTGCACTGAAAGTGATAATGAGTATGATAGTCAACATGCAAATGAATATGAAAATGAGAGTGATTATGAATAATATGCAAATGATGACAACGCATGGAATAATTATGATTATTGTGCACATAGTGAAGAAGAATATGCATCTCATGTTTCTAACTCTTATCTCACTCCTCTCAAACATAATGCACTTCCAAATGTTGATTCTACTTCTATGCATGATTCTATTTCAAATAATGTGCATGTTCATGAAAATAGAACATATTCTACTCAATTAGAATGTGATAAATTAAAAATAATATACCAATGAATCTCTCAAGCCACCCCTCACTACAGTAGAACCTAGTTCTCACTCTTCACCTAAAGAGAATGGTAGCCCACATCCCTTTAGTAAGGTCCAAGTTACCATTACTCCCAAGGTTCAAGTGAGCACACATACTTTTTATGATCCAATTGCTAAATGAAGCATTCCCATGTTTAAAATTAACAATCAAATTCAATGATTAAATGAACCACTTCAAGATGTTAAGGTACCATCTTAGGAGATTATCTCTTTTATTCATATAGTTGGTGAATTACATCACCAAGTACACATCCTTACCTTGGAAAATAAGGCTTATATGTCTTGGATGGATACAAATGATCTACAAGGTAACCCAATTATAAAGACATTCATAAAAGCTTCATTGCCTAAGCATTTCCAGATACCATCATTGCCTCACTTTGATGGAATTGGAGATCCATTCATACACCTTCAGGCCTTTCAAAATGTTTTTCCATCTAATGTGAGTCCTTTGATTCTAGTCAAGTTATTCCAATAGACATTAGTGGGGGAAGCACAAAATTGGTTCTTTCATCTACTCCCCATTGGCTCCTTACACACATATGATGACTTACAAGAGACATTTCTCAGACATTACATAACAAACACGGGCCCTCGTGTCACATATGGGAAACTTGCAACTTTACATCAAAATACTTCATATCCAATTAGTGATTATATCTTAGGATTTAAGAATCACATGTTAAGATTGATATACAAACTAGAAAATTTAGAGATTCAGCATATCTTTATTAAGGGGCTTCACCAACCTCTCCTCAAGTATCTACTATATCAAAGAGAGTCTTCTTTTAAGCACTTATGCTATACAATTCTAGATTTGGAAAATAAATTGGGATTGATTAAGGAAGATTTAGTTGATTGGATTACACTAGATTTCATAGCAGTATCTACAGCTCTCAGCATCTAGCATTTGTGATCTTGGAATTTAACTCAAGAGAGGATGGTTAGTATGGTGTTAGTTCTAAAATGAAAAAAACACACTAATAACATAACATCTCTAGGCCTAGACACTAGGGAGAGCTTAGTTAAAAAAAACAAATGACAAACACAACTAAAAATTAAGGAATAAAACACAAAAATTCCTTCACCTTCCTTGGATGCTCCAAATGCCTTTGTAGTAGTGGCTTGCTCAGTTTGTGCTCATAGAGTCCTTGGCAATGGAAGTTTGGCTACCTCCATCTCTCCTTGGCACCTTTATCTTGTGGCTTGGCTTGGCTTGAAATCAATTTGGCATGGTAACACTAGTTGAAATGGCTCCTTGAAGATATTTATGCATTATAACTTTGAACCAAAATAGCTTAGAAACGATGTTCATGGCCTCTCTATTTATAGATTTTGAGAATGTCTAGAATCAACCTGAACTATCTATCCTGAGATTGAGATGTGTGGTTGAGGATTAATTCAATTTTTGGAATTAAGTTTTTAATTATCCTCATCATGACATTGGAAGAAGGGGAAATTAAGAGGCATGGAGGGCATCACGAAAGGCATTGATGAGACATAGAGGGCATGAATCTTGATATTTGTGGCATTTATGGCCTGGGGATGTCTTCCCAAGAAATGAGGTCACTTGATAGTGCAGATATTCAATATTCATTTCCAAAAATAAGTATTCAACAATTTTCCATGGAATTTTTATTAGGCCTTGATATGGGTTAATTATCTCTTAAGCATGATTAATCACTTTGTGCATAAATTACTCAAATAAATTAGAATGTCTTTTTATTGGTCCAAAATTTGACTGGATTAAAATTGGAAGGCGATGTCAGATGCATTAGAATCATATTCCCATTTAGGATGTTACCAATATCAAATAACAAAGGCATATGCCTTGTGTAAGAGATTTGATAGGAAAGATCAATCTAGAGCACCCAAGAGAAATTTGGCATTTTGACTCAAAATGATCTGATCAAAGTTAGCTGGGCCACAAATTTTATTACCCCATTTAGGGATACCCTAGCCAAAATCAGCACTTGAATATGTTAGTTTCACATCATTTAGTGTGTTTTAGTATTTTTAGGCCAAATTATGCATTTTGGGTGGAAATTGGTGAAAATCCTAATTAGAGGTTATCGGTGACCATTTTTAGGTGTCTACAACATCCACCATGTCTTAAAAAAGATAGGAGACCACAAATAAAAAAGCAACCAATTAATATCAGAGAGATAGTCTCCAGAGAACAACATCAAGTCACCACTACAATTTGATTTAGATCAAGATAGTCCATCTATCATATTAGCATCACTCTTATATAGGAGGTTAATCACATTACCTTCTACTCATCAATGAGATCCACATCTCTTATAGAAATAGCCGCATCAGCTCTTTTACAACTATCATCATATTTTTGGACATAGAGATAATGATTTTTATGGACTTAGGGATTGCATTAATAGATGTGTTGATAATGGCATCATAGTATTCAAATAAGGGGTATTGATATCTCCTCCACCATGGAACCATAAACCTCATTCATCCATGACTAAGTCATCCTAGGACATTCCTTCATAGGAATCAGTGATCACTCATCATGAGAGTAATGTAGGTTCTAGGATAGAGCCTCATAGGATATCTCCTATTCCACCTTTTTAGAAGGTTTGAAAACCATTACAATAAGACAAGCCTACATATAACACTATAGTTCAAGGATTACATAGTGTAGTTTTATACACATATCCAATAAAGTCACAGGCACCACAATAGAGTACTACTCATGAGAAATATTCACTATAGCTAGATTTATTGGGTCTTATCTCATGTAGCAATCCACTATGGCTAAGATTAAATGAACCCACATCATAGAGTATTGTTCATGAGAAACATTCATTATGGATAGATTTTTTGGGTCTTATCTCACATAATAATCCACTACAATTGAGATTAAATGAGCTTGCATCATAGGTTTTAGTTCCATCTCAATCTATGGCTCAGCCATACACATCACAGTAGAGGCCACAGGGTATATGATTATAGATAGATGAGTCTTATTCACAGCACATAGTTCTTATTACACATCCAATCAAGTTACATTCATGCACAACTACATTTAGTACATAGTAGATAGTATCAGATATAAAACATATTCCTACATAGCATGAATAGTATGGGTACTTGTTCAGTTGGCCATCAAGGTTCAGATAGTGATACAACATATAGTGATATGACACACAATCATACTAGTTTTAGTTAATAAGCTTCACTTAATAGGGCAATGATGGAGCCAAAGGTCTAGCTAGCCTTTGTATTCTTGAGCCACTCTCAGGGAAGTAATACATACAGCATGCTATATTACATCCCCACATACTAATAACTAACATTCCTAACTCCCAATAAACTATCCATAGCCAAAAACTAGCTTATCAAAAATCTAGATCTTACCAAATCATATTTTTACCAACCTCAAACCAGCCTAACTTATCCCAACAAGTTTCCAATTGAAAAGCAAACAAAAATTTTGTTCACATATAATTACAAAACCACATAAACTTATTTACTTACATACAAATCAAAATACAAACCTATCATCACACTTATCAACAACACAATCAAATCACATATCTCAAGCACCATTTTACTAAACATATGTAGCCTTAAACATCAATATTAGATCAACTATTTATAATCAACCACTTGCAACAAATATAAAAATCTAGTCCAAAATCCATAACATAGTATATAGGAATCAAAGTCAACTCAGTATCCATATATATATAATGAAGTTTTCAAAATATATACATCATATCAAGATATAATCAATCATTAATTAGCATCATGCCCTCACTCTCAATCTCTCTCTCTCCTCCAATATTAGTCCCATAGTCTAGCTTACCACTCGATGACCCTGCACCTCCTCAAGCTCTTGAATGCCTCTTATGATGACTACCTCACTCTATCAACCAGCCATGCTCCTCATGTAAGTCTAAATATCACCTTTAAAGATCCATGTACTCATCCATAATCTACGTACTCATTTATCCATAATTAGGTGGAGGCATCTCATGCCTATCTAGCTTAGTCCTCAGCTCATCTCTCTCTCTCTCTCTCTCTCTCTCTCTCTCCTGCTACTCTAACATATGCAATTATATCTATAACATCCCTAGGAGACAAATGATCATAAACACCAGCTATAACTATCACTCACTCTATCAAACCCTCTTCCATTGCATCATCAGGAACATGTCATGTTAGCTCTTGGAGTGTTAACTCAATGATGGTCTCCTAGAGCCCATCATCTCCACCTCTTCGCCCAGTAGGTGATTTATCCTGAGTACCTCCCACTTCACTTGCATGTAAAATTATAACACTACATTAGATATACATTTTTTAAATAAATTAAAACAAGAATGAACTTTTACACAATTCAAATATAATCAATACTTACCTCCCACCATTTATATCAAAGTAGGATCCTCATACTCAATGGCATCCCCTCTATAAATAAGATATAACAGAGCCCATCAATGCCTCATCCACCATGTGGTATATGTCTCTATGCATCCAACATCATCTACATTAGTAATATCTATATGCTTATTCTTATGAATCTAATAGTAATGGTGCTAACTCATCCTCAGTAGGCCTCTCATGAGCTCCTACCCTCATTGGTGCATGTGCACTCCTCACCCACACCCATGTTGTAGGGGAACATCTTATGGTACCCCAAACTCTCTAGTCACATGTTCATACTAAAAGTGATCATACACTCCAACCTAGTGGTCATGTAACTAAAAATTGACCCTCATATACTATGACTATACTCCATCCTCAGGCTACCTAGGGAATCATCTATAGGGCCTCCATATGATATCCCAAGCTACCAATCTGTCTACAACTCATCTATAGTGATCTATCCCAAGAGATCAGATAACCAACATACTCATCCACCATTCTTCAAATGGTTGCAGAGGTGCCCACCTCTCCCTTGATAATCCTATCGATCACACAATAGATATGTGCTCATAAGCCCAATAATGAAATAAAGTAGTTGTACTCACACCACTACTAAATGCCTCCTAAGTAAATTAGTAAAGGTCCCAGTTTAAGTGGGTAAGCATATTCCTACCCCATGAGAACATAGTGCCATACACCTCTACACTATGTATGATTCTATGCATCTTATATTTAATCGACACCTCACTCCCATACATAATAATGAATGAATCCAAAAACATAGCCAACCACTTTTATAGACATGGAACACTTGACTACACAATAGCTAACAATAATACATCACTATTACTACCTCTCCTATGTATGCAAAAAGGCACACCAACAAAGTACATGGATGCATGATCAATAGCATATGTTCCTATGTTATCCTACAATGTCACCCACCATCCACTAACTGGCAAATGCAAAATATGGTACACATCCTCTAGAGTAATCATAATCTCTCTAATAGGAAGCTAGAAAGTACATGTGTCTACATTTCACCTCTCACATAAGGTGGTAATTAGATATATATCCCACTACACAATGCCTAGGTCACATTTATGACCCAACCCTGCCCTATCCATCATAGCTCTCTCATCGGCTTACAAAGGTAACAATCTCAGGGTCTCCATCACTTGGCCTCTATAAAACTTCCTCATCCATACCTTGCCCTACAAAAACACTAGCAATTAGCACATATATTAGTCAACCACCTCAAGGAAAATAGCCAAGCTAAAAAATGGAAGATAGCCAATCAAAATCTCAAACAACTAGCCCCAATGGATAATAGCACTACAAAAGGACACTAGTGCTAGACAACAGTGCCAAAACCTAAATAACAGTGCTAAATACTATACATGAGTGCTAAATCCTATATAGGAGTGATAGAACTAGTGGAATTTCCTAAAACACTTCAAAATGGCTTTAAAACATCTAAAATAGGCTTCTAGATAGGCAAATATCACACATTTTGGATACTTACCAAGGCAACCTCCCCACCAACCTCAATCTGGGATACCAGTTTCTCAAATTAGGTTGTGGTAGGTGTTCATCTCCTTGGCATATCTCCTACTCCAAAGCTCAAAATCTCAACCTAGTCAACACACAAATGAATCAAGAATCAATCCAATTCTCCTATATCAAACAACTTTATCTTTCAAAAAAATACCATCTTTTCCATAACTAAAACCCTATAGATTTATTTTACAAACCATTTTATTCCATAGAATCATACAAATGACACATTCAACATCATACAATCCTTTCTCTCTTACTACATGATCCACCCACCATGTCACACACATCTCTATACATATTTTATATCCATACATATAACTTGGTCCTAACCAATAAAAAACTGATTCAACTATCAAACAACTCAGTCTAATCAATCAAACAAACTTTTCAATCTCCTCATAGTGAGACAACCTTGTTCCTACTTACACCACTAGTCATCACTTTTGACTTAACCTCCTTTATCATAGATCTCATCCCTCTCCCCAAAAGGGGGTAATTATTCCTACTATTTATATTCCTACACTTATCCAACATGCCTATCCACTCTCATAAGTGCATACAAAAAGGGTCTTACACCTCCAATAGTCACATCATTAGTTTCAGCTCAAATTGGTCAAAATATATGGTGATTCAAACTACATGGGTCACTCAACATGGTTCTTACACCTCCAGTATTAAAATTATCAAATTCAGCTTAGAATGGTCAAAATAAATAGTGATTCAGATTACATGGGTCACTCAGCATTACTTAGGACATTCAGAGGGACATACCTTCAGTTTATAGATACATATATTAGTCAGATATAATGATTAAAATTACATGGGCCATTCAACATTACTCAGGACATTTAGAGGGACATACATTTAGTTTATAGATACACATACTAGTTAGATACAATGGTTTAAATTATATAGATTCATAATGACTTTGATACAGATTTAGACTCAGATACCAAATTTGGGGGCATGTATATTACTACATGTCTCACATATACAACTTCATACAAAATGACACAGTTATAGAACCAAACAATAGATTATAGGCATAATGCAAAGCACATTGTTTTGATATCTATTTTACACATGGGGTATGGAATGATATATCATTTCACATGTGGTTTTAGAAATTTATATACTATACATATGCGTCATTAACACATCAGATTTGGGGGCATGGTAAAGATGTTCATGTTCTTCATCATCCAGGATTATATAGATTAGAATGGAAATATTTTCCATTCTCTTCTTGCACATTTATCATAATTTTAAATTACACCTATTTATACCTAGGTTATCACTAGGTTGGACTGTATGGTCATCTACAGTGGTTAGTCCATAACATTACCCAGATCCAGACTATATGAGTTCATGCAGGATAGAGGGTAGACATTGGTTTTGGACCTATGAGCACTTCTCAGTTCTAGTTTAGATTATTCAAAGTGGGGCATGATAGATTTTTCTCTTCATTGCATACAAATTGTATACACACATTCTAGATTACATGAGTTTATGTGGGATAGAGGGCAAACATTGGTTTTAGAACTTTGAGCATTTCTCATTCTAGTCAAATTAATCATAAGGGTCAAGCATTGCCCTCCTTATCTATGTTATATATATTCTACTTCCAAATTCAGTATAGGGGGAATCCATTCTAGGGATTGTTTCTTCCTCTAGGCATTATTCAGCTCTCCATCCACTTCCCTAGCTAGGAAGTGAGTTGGACTCTTTTTCAGCACACTTATCTCCACATAGGTAGGTTCAGGTATGTATTTTCTTTTCTTTCTTTTACTCTATTACTTCATTTCATTGCATCACTAGATGAAAAGGGGGGAAAATGTATACACCTTAAATTGGTCAAAAAACCACACATATCTTGTCTTTTCATATTCCTTTTATAGGATATTTTGAATGGAGAATATGAGCTTCATTCACATTTATCCATGTCTTTCATTTTAGTCATCTTGGTCTTGTTACATGCTCTAAACACCTTTTTGCCTATTCCTAGTCATCTAAATCATTTCAAATAATCATTCCACCTCATCTAGGTAGAGTTTTATATCCTCTTTCCATCCCCTTAGTCCCAAGATTGTAGGACAAGAGTGTTAGGGTTGGACTTTAGCTCTAGTACCACTAGTGTCCATTTTCAGTGCTCTTGTCTAGGGCCATTTTAAGTTCTAATGATTAGTTTCTTTTTCTAGTTGGTTCTCAACCCCTTTCTTAGATTCATCCCTAATTTATCCCATGTCGACTAAATGCAAATAAATCTCTCAAATTCAAAATAATTAATCTCTTATATAAAAGACCACACAAGGTTTTTTATATCTAGCACTTACTACTTTGGCACATTAGACATAATACAAATTAGTCAATAGTATAACTCAACATTTTGCATCACACATAGACTTGCATGCTTGATCAAGTAAGGGCTGAGGTGAAATTCATTCTTACATCTATAATGCATATTGATTATGCACATTCCCTAAGGGAGAACTACATTATAGCTAAGACCCTAGCTTGAGGGTTAATGTAGGTAACAATCAAAATAATAGGTGTTCTAGATCATGCGATCATTCTTCCCTTAACATAGTTTTTTCCCCTTTTTATTTTAATGTATTTTATTTTTGAATGTGTGTAGATGAATGCAGGGTTTTAGAGATTAAAATAGACCTACAGTGAGATCTATTAACTTCTAACCTCTAAAATTTGGTACACAAGCTCACACTGACCTAGAAAACAAAACCCATAAAGCTTATATCCTCAAGGCAAAAATGGAAAAGGTATACTATAGCATTGGTTCCATTACTATCCACTTTCAATGATCTTATCCAATCAAAAAATGAAATCCAAATTCATATTCCAAATAGTGTCCTAGTCTTGCATCTCAATTTCTAGCTCCTGAATCATCTATTTCAACCCATTTCCAGATAAGTTTATTTCTCTTCCTCATGTAATTTACTTTATAAAAATATATTTTTTACCACATTAAACTAGATTTTTCCCTTACTCCAGACTGCTTATTATTTGGGAACTAAACACTAGTTTTCCTAAAAATAAACAGATTTAAATTATAATGTATGATTCATTCATGAATGGATGGAATAAAAAGTATACTTTGCTTACTCCTATGTTTAGCATGTGATGTGATATGATTTCTAAGAAGATGTACTTAGTATGAATATTATGTTTGGTATGTATTATTTTCATGTCAGTGTAATATCTTGAAATAGAATAGGTTTTTCTAAGATACACTACATGTTTAGTTTAGAAATCATACACTCTTGGGTACTATATTGTTCTCTATATTCCCTCATCATTCTATATACATATCCATGAAGGGAAGGCCATTCCCTGGTAGGGAATTATGTATGGGATTGTTAGTCCATGGTTGTGTGTAAAAGCACTCAAATGATGCTCACCCTTCCCACAATAGTACTACTTACCTAGAGACCACTCTAGAGATTGTCAATGATACCCAATTTGGTTCAACTTGAGCTATGAAGATATTTGTATCTATATTTTATATTAAGTCTGAATGCCTAAAATAAATGTAATTGTATTTACTTTATATATGTTAAACAATAATTTCTATATTATGAGACCAACCATAGTTGTGTCTAATGTATTTAATTTCCTTGGAGTTGTTTGAAGATATAAATAGTTTTCCAGTATTTGAATTTAGAAGTACTTCTATTCTGAGTTGTTTGGTTAAGTTGTTAAGTTTGTTTAACTATTATGAATGTTAGTAATTAGTTTTTTAAAAAATTAATATATTATACAAAGTACAACTTGAGTGGTTGTAACATATATAGTGTTAAAAATATATAAATGATAAGGCACAAGGGTGAATTTAGATCTACAGTAGGCCGATTAAGTGCTAATCCTAGATATACCATATACTAAATTTACTAAATTGAGATAAACTCTTAGTGGAAATTACAACTATGATAAATATATAAAATTACATAAAACAAGGTATTTAGTTGGATTTGATGATAATGGAGATCTAGATCTAGAATAAGTTAAAATCATGTAATAAATAGTTCTAAAACAATTTTTAGATTTTAGATTTGGTGTCTCTGGGTCTTTGGATAGTAACATCAAACCTAGATAATTACATCAATGCTATTGTCTAGGTCTGATGCTAGTGTCCCATACATAATATCTAGTGAAATAAGATGTGACCACTTAGATGATTCTAGCTTTTACTTTACCTTTGAATTGGTGAATTTAGATCTAGGTCATGGACTGCCACTCCTTATAAAATGGTAAAACCCTAGCTTTCCATCTTTAATGTGACCTTGGGGAGAAATAGGTTAGTAGGAACATAGTTTTGAGTTGACCCCAATGACCTTGTTATTAAAGGGCATTGACTACATATCCAATACTCTAAAATAGGGCCTCATACTCATGTAGTTATCCCCTATGTGTTATCTTGTGTGTGAATCATGCAATGTGTGTAAATTAAGTACAGTAGTGACCTAGCTTGTAACTTAGAAAATAAGACCTTATGACTACTCCTTTAGTACTTCAGACTTGTAGTTATGTTATACCTATGGATGGTATGGAAATGGGTAAGATTTGATAAATTTAATTCTTGATAGATTTATTTTGATAACTTCCTTGGTCTATTTGGTCTAATTTCTAGGTGAGGAATGAATGAGGGTTGACAATTTATTTATACCAATCCTTATCAATAGATAACTCACATTAAATCACTTAGGTTGACCATTAGAATGCATTTCATTTTTAAATTGGATGACTTTAGGGCACAAGACACTTACACATTGGGGTGGGACAATAATTTTAATGATATTGTCTATCCTAGACGTTAGTGTCTAGGGAGTGACAAAATAGGTACAAGATCAAAAATTACAAAGTTGTAAGATAAGCACATTTTAAGCATTATGGGTAAGATAGGATGTATGTGTCATCAATATAAGATTATTTAGACTAAGAGATAAGATAAGTGGCATAAGATAGAGTATATCTGAGGCTTGCGTAAGTAAGGCATGTGTAGAACTAAGAGAATAACCAAGGTCTGAGTTTGCCAAGTATACAAGACTAAGGTGTTATATAATCATAAAATATCATCTATAATATGATATATATGGATGTTGGACCTTCACTCTACTCACATCATTAGTATATTAGGAGCATTAACTTATTGATTATGATACACATAGGTTCCATTATTATATGATCATTTTTCACTATCATGTTTGAGCTTATATACTTACACATGCCTTTATACATGCTTAGATATTTTATAGTGTACTTGATATGTTATTTTCTTAACATTTTTTTACTAACACATATATCAAGGGACTAGTATGATATGTTTATGATAGTTTCATATGATTATATGCTTTCTTTTTTTCACTTTTTTGAGTTCATTCCTTGTTTGGTATTGTATTGATTGTTTGAGCATTTGAATATGCTCCATTGCTTATGGCCCCCATGTCATTTTTTGCTTATTTTGACATTTTCATATGCCATAGTTTATTTTTGTGGATATTAGAACATGTTTTTTATGCTTTGTGAGAATTTACTAAGTCATTACCCTTTAATTATGCATCATTTAAACATCCCCATTGTATAAGGTCTCATTAGACCATTACCGTTTGTTTTACTTTTATTACTCTTCTATATGTGTTTAATTACTTACTGAGATTATACTATTACTCTTTAGATGTTCCCATAATTTGCATCATGCATCTTAGGATTTGATGTGATCACATAATATTTTCCTCGTTGTTATATCTAGCTACACATGTTACTTCTATATGTTATATGATCCATACATAGAATATATAGTTATCTTATCCTTTTGAGGTAAGGTAACTACTAGTTTCTACTACCCCTCACCTCAAAATGGGGAATATCAGTGGATTCATGTCATAGATGCATAGATTCCACACTTTCATAGTTAAATATTATAGTGGGGTCATTTTATCAAACATGTTCTCCACACTTACACTAGTTCTCAAATTTTCTAGATTCAATGCGGGAATGTAATGGGAACATGTCTTCCATACTTACAAATTTTCAAATTAGCAAATTTCATAGTTATATGATTCTGATACACACCTATGGTAGTATTCTATACATTGGTACCATTTTTATACCCATATTTCATCTTGAGACATATATGAGGTGCATATTCTATGAATAGGGTACCTAAAATTATAAAAGCAAATCAACTTTAAGATTTACAACACTACTATGGATTGTTATCATACCTAAGATGGACTTTTATGGACTTTATTAAGCTAATATACTATAGTATTTGGTTCACCTTTTGGAAATATTGAGGTGATTAAATCACTTAATATTACTAAGTTTTATAGGATGGAGTGATTAAATCATTCACCCTAACCAAATATATAATGTGATTTGACTGGATCACTCACACTCACATGTTATAAGTATGATTTGGTTTCACAATTAATATGATCTCAATGGAAATATAGAAACTCATATTTTCACCAAGTTTGGGTGAATTGTGTCCTACAATATTTATAGATATGCACTTATAGGTTTTCATATTTTCGTAATATAAACTCCAAGGCTTTATAAGAAAGCATCTCTTCAAATCAATTTTTTGAAAGAGAATAAGGTTGCATCAATACATGTATGTGATCCTAAACATGCTCTATTTACTTTAAATAACTTCAAATTCTATATTATATGATATAATTATATAATGTAACATTATTCTTAGTTACAGTTCAATCACTAGCAAAGCACTCAAGTTGGGTCCATGCAAAGATAAGGTGTGTTATACACACCCAAGTACACATGACTTTTCCTTTAAATTATTAATTTAATTACTAATTTAAAGTGGGGAATATATATAATTAACTTTAATTATATATCACCTTAGTCTTGTATACATGTAAAATAGTTATCATGGTTGTACCCTTCAGTTATAAGATCTTCTTGGTACTGAAAGACTCACATTCACTATCTCTTTTTGCTAAATTGATTATCTTTTAGTCTGACTAATGTCATTATAATGACAAAGACTTTTATATTGTGTAAAATGTTATAATCCTAATAATTATCCTTTCTACTATTTGTGGACCTATACCTATTTTATATCTTCCTAAACACTTGCATCCCATCTAGACACCTACGTCGTTGTTATTGTCCATTTTCAAACTAAGTGTCTAGTGCCCAAAATTCATCCAATTTAAAAATAAACCATATCCTAAAGGTTATCCTATTTATTTTAATGTGATATATTTTCAAAGGGGGTTAGCATATATATAATATCAACCTTCATTCATTCCTCACCTAATAAAGACCTAAAAATTACATACAACTCACAAGTTAGCTTACCAAAAACACTCAATCAAGCTTTTAAGTGAGAAAACCTTCTCTATTCATCCATATTTCCATATCAGTCATAAGATAAATATTTTCATAGGTCTTAAACATTCAAATATAATCCTATGAGTCATATTTTATAAGTTAGAAGATAGGTCACCCTATGTACTTATTTATCACACTTTGCATCATCATACACACATAAACCAACACATAGGGGAGAAATACATAATTTTGAGGCCCTCTTCAGAGTATTGGATATGTAGGTAGTTATCATTAAAAGTAAGGTCCTTAGTGTGATAAAGAAATTTGACAAAGAGAGGAGGTTAGTATAGAGTTATTTCTAAAAATAATGAAATCAACTCACTAACTGTTGACCATTTTTTGCCCAATAGGCCAAAAATCGGTCCCCTTCTTCCCTTGCTATTTAGAGCTAGTCCTTTTTAGGTTTCACAAGTTCATCGAGGTTTGGTTCATCACTCAAGTTTAGTGGCATCAGTTTAAGCAGCTTTTAGTTCAATCAAATGGTTAATCAGCAAAGTTCAATAGGCTCAGCGCGTAGCGTTGAACCATTCAACTAGTTCAATGGATTGGTTCAATGTGTTGGTTCAACACATCAGTTCAATCACTTGGTTCAACGTAATTAGATCATTAGTTTAGTTCAAGTGGCTCAGCGTGCAGTCTTGAACCGTTGAACCGTTGAACCAATTTTTGGTTCAACAGGTTGGTTCAAGGATGTGTCCCAAAGCTGAAGGGCAGTGCTGAGTCCAAATGCCCTTACAGAGGGCAAAAAACATTTCAACGCAGCTGAATGATTTCTGATAGGCACACAAATGTCAAACTTTACACCAGGAAAGCTAGAACATGGAAAGCACCAAGTGGTAACTATGGAAGACTTCAACATGCTTTTTAGGAGCAACAGAACATGCAACGTGTCCCCTGCAGGACTCGATAGAAGCCGACAAGTGTCAGCATCCATGGGTTTCTCTTATTGGCTTCAAAGAAGAATGTGGTGGGCCCAAATGAGTTGCTAATAAATATGTGGAGCATGCCAAGTGTCAGTGTCTGTGAAGTACCAGAAAAGGGCTCGAAAGTTTTTCTAAGGTAGTTAAAGGCTCTACAGAAGTGGCCACGTGTTGCCTTTCGCAAAAATCTCAAAAATACTTCCAAAGCCTCTAGGATAAGCGAAAAGAGTAGGTGGAAGCAGCCATGTGTCAACTTTCTCCTAACTCTCAAAAGACCCTCTAAGGTAAGCGGATGTTACCATGTCCCATTATCAGCTTGGTGGAAGCTGCCACGTGTCAACATCTGCATTTCAAGTGTCTTCTAAGTGCCCAAGCAATGGATTATGACACATGTCAAAAATAGATGCACTCTTAGTAAAAAGAGCCAAAGGAGTAGCAGAAGGAGCTAGAGGAGGCAAAGTAGCCAAACTCAAAAAAGGACAAAGCAATTCAAGTGGCGAAGGGAAGGTGAGTCATTGCCAGATGAGCAACATGGCCCATTTTTTCTCCAAGTTGGCATTTAAAAGGGGGAAAACTATAGTCTATTTATACAAAAGAGGCATGGCCATGTTCTTACATTAATGCTTAAACACCATAGTCAATCTCAGTGATTGTACAGCATGGTTCCAGCAGGCCTTTTCTAAAGAATGACATCAGTAATAGTGGCTTTCCTCTTCCCAAGGTTTAGAATGCACACGAGCCACTTACAAAAAAGGGCACCAAAATCTTTCTTAGGAAGCACCAAGTTCAATTCCTCTCTCTATAAATTTTAAACTTCTCATTCGAGAAGGGGCTACTCTCAGCCTTAAGGCAAAACTCTGCCCAAAAATCTCTCGGGTTTGTAAGGCAGAACTTTGCCAGAATTTTACCTTGAATCAAAACATAGCATTTTTTACCTCCATTCTGAGTTTTGCATCTTTAGTATGTGTCTATGCCTTGATTCTATGTTAAGTCATTTTCTTAATGCTTTTATAGAATGATTTTAGCATGTCTGGTGCATTTTTGAGTTTCCTTTTACAGGTCTATCAAAAATGTCCCTAGAGGAGTATAGGTGAAGTGGATAGGCTATTGTAGTGTGTCTCAAAACACCTCTAGTAGTTATTTCCTCCCTGTATCTCCACAAACCCCTGACCCACTGATGCAAAAGGTTCTCTCATGTCAAATGAAGTGTATGGGAGCTATTTCTTGGTGGAAAGTGTATGTTCAGGTGGAGTAGATCACACTTTTTTGGTGTATCACCTTTTACTTTTTAGGCTTAGGTTTTATTTTTAGCATCTCTCTCTCCCTTTTCATCCCCCCTTTTTTTATTTTTTATTAGCAGTAGGAGAAGCTAGGGCCTAAATGATACATCAAAGGGAGCTAGCCCTCATCTAGAGACTCTCCCCTCCAGCTTCGCTAATCCCTTAGGTGAGAGGGGAGTTTCCATTGTTGCATGTGAAAAGGTAGGAGCTTGGCCTCCTGCCCTGAGTGCAATCCATTGCGTCAACAGTTTTTAGCACGCCTGGTGGGGCCAACTAGGATAAGTTGTGTCCAAAGAGTTGAATAATTTTTGGTGTGTTCTTCAACCAACCAGCCTTTGGAGGCTTTTACATCAACACCAATGGTGACTCTGAGTTGAATCTGCTAGTTAAGCAGTCGGTGCCATTAGAAATCACATTTTTTGTATGTATAATTCCTTTGCACAAAATCATGGACCTTGTATTCCTTCATATGACTTCGATCAAACTCAAAAAAATTAGAGAATCACCTCAAGCAGCTCTCCTAGTTGCCCTTTAATGATAAGGGAGGTGGCACTAGAGTATGAAAAGTAGACAATGGAGATTGACAGACTGGAGGAGTAGTACGGATATTAGTAGTAGCTGATGTATAAAGAGGAGTGTTTGTTTGGGCAAGCTAAAGCCTTGTAATCCATGGAGGAGGAGGTACCAAAATGGAAAAATCCATTTATTCAAGGTAGTCAGCCTTGTGTGCCCCCTCTTATTCTAAAGAAAGCCCCCTCTTGTGCACTAAATCCTTTCTATCAAATAGCACTTGCTCACTCCAGCTCATCTGATGCATATGCTCTCAATCTCATGCACCTAGCTTTCCAACATCAAAGGGCATCAAAATAACCCCCCATAGAGATCAATCTTCTCAATTCCTTATATTATGAATCTTCCATTGGGGGGAATACCACGAGCCAGCACGTCCCTCTTCTAGAGACTCTTTCGGTGCATCAACAGTCTCTTCCTAGCATTCCTCAACCTCCCCAAGTCTTTTAACATGATGTACAGATCCCAAGTTAGAGGAAGGAATGCCAGGAACCAGCCTAGAGCCTTCAAGAGGATGAAGGCTCCTTCAAGAAGATATAGCTAGGAAAATTGCAGAGTTGGAGTCCCAAATGAGATTCCTCAGCCAACGTGTGATGGACCTATCTGAACCTAGCCCATCCACACACCTCCAAGAGAGCTGTCAATCCACACCTAATATAGATAGAGTACTGACCAAATGGAAGGAGGAGAATCATTTGATTCTAGCTCAAGGACTACCTCCTCTTCCACATGGTTTTTCCACTTCACCCTTTCTCAAGGAGGAACCTGTTCTGTAGGAGGTGAGTGAGGAGCAGAAGATCCAATCTATAGTTTCTCAAGAGGCTATCATGAGTGACAACAAATAGGAAATTACCATCGATGCTCGGTGTGAAGACCTCATCAGCAATGGAGAAGATGCAGGGCATGCATATATACAGATGTTCCAGCAACATGAGGAGGAACATAAGCATGGCGAGCTCTCTCCCCCTTTGTTTGATGAACCTCTTTGTTGCTTCAATGGGGAGGACAACTACATAGAGGAGCCTACATTGGAGGAGGATCAGGAGGATACCTTTGAACATCTAGAGATCCTGATCTTTGAGGAGGAAAAGGAGAGGTCTGTCTTCTTGGAGGAAGGCCTTGAAGAAGAAAGCTTTGAACAAAGAGGCAATGTTCTGTGGGATGAACAATCATTATATGAGTCCATTTTAGACATCACAATAGTCACCCTTCTTCAAGAAGACCAAGAAGAAGCAGAGGATGATTTTGACAGAGTCTTCAATGAGGTAGAAGGAAACAAGTCAGACCATGATGCACTGCAAGGGAGCTATACATATCAAAGGGCTTGTGGTGATGAGCCAGTAGCCATTGATTTCTTGGTGAAATGCACTAGCATGAAGGACCAGCATTCAACAAGCTTCTAAAGACAAGTAGAGTACATATATTTCAGAAGCATGTTTGATTTTGATCCACTCAAATACAAGCCAAGCAAGGTGATAGGCAAGAGGAGTAGGTCACCAAATCTCCTTTTCATTCAGCCACTTGCCTGGCACCATAAGTCTTCTTGTCAGGAAGGGGACTTAAGAAGTTTTCCCTTTGATTCAAGAGGGGATCAGATGTACCTGGTTAGTTGTATATAGTAGTTTGTTTTTATTTTCCTTTCCTGTTTTCCCTAAGTGTAGTTTGCACAAGTAGTGTTTTTAGTCTTGTGTGTGTTTTCCCTTGTGTCTGGGGTAAAAAGCTTCATGTTTGATTCTCAAATCTTTGGGGCTATTGCTAACCTTTCTTTAAAGCTACATTCTAACTCCATGCCCAATAGACTACAAGGAAACTAGTCTCTAAGCATAGCAGGCATGCTTCCCCTGGGAGTCACCAATTTGTTGACCATTTTTTGACCAACAGGCCAAAAATCAGTCCCCTTCTTCCCTTGCTATTTAGAGCTAGTCTTTTTCAGGTTGCACAAGTTCATCAAGCTTTGGTTCATTTCTCAAGTTCAGCAGCATCAGTTCAAGTAGCTTCTAGTTCAATCAAATGGTTAATCGGCAAAGTTCAATGGGCTTGATGTGCAGCGTTGAACCGTTCAACCAGTTCAATGAATTGGTTCAACGCGTCATTTCAATCGCTTGGTTCAACATCATTATATCATAAGTTTAGTTAAATTGGCTTGGGGTGAATTCTTGAACCATTGAACCCTTAAACCAATTTTTGGTTCAATGGGTTGGTTCAAGGGCTTGGTTCAAGGGTGTGTCCCAAAGTTGAAGGGCAGTGCTGAGTCCAAATGCCCTTGCAGAGGGCAAGAAACATTTCAAGGTAGCTGAATGATTTTTGATAGGTGCACAAATGTCAAATTTTACACCAATAAAGCCAGAGCATGGAAAACACCAAGTGGCAACTGTGAAAGACTTCATAATGCTTTTTAAGAGCAGCAGAATGTGCCACATGTCCCCTGCAGGACTCGACGGAAGCTAACAAGTGTCAGCATCTGTGGGTTTCTCCTATTGGCTTTAAATAAGATTGTGGTGGGCCTGAATAAGTTTCTAAGAGCTATGTGGAGCATGCCAAGTGTCAGCATCTGTGAAGCACTAGAAAAGGGCTTGAAAGTTTTTCTAAGGCAGTTAAAGGCTCTACAGAAGCAGGCACGTGCCGCCTTCCATAGAAATCTCAAAAATACTTCCAAAGCCTCTAGGATAAGTGGAAATAGTAGGTGGAAGTGGCCACATGTCAACTTTTGCCTGACTCTCAAAAGACCCTCTAAGGTAAGCAGATGCTGCCACGTCTCATTATTAGCTCGGTGGAAGCCGCCACGTGTCAACATCCATGTTTCAAGTGTCTTCTAAGTGCCCAAGCAGCGGACTATGAAACATGTCAAAAGTGGATGCGCTCTCAGCAAAAAGAGCCAAAGAAGTAGTAGAAGGAGCTAGAGGAGGCAAATTAGCCAAACGCAAAAAAGGACAAAGCAATTCAAGTGGCAAAGGGAAGGTGAGTCATTGCCATATGAGCGATGTGGCCCATTTTTTCTCTAAGTTAGAATTTAATAGGGGACAAATTGTAGTCTATTTGCAAAAAAGAGGCACGGCCATGTTCTTGCATTAATGCTTGAATTCCATAGTCAATCTTGTCAATTATACAGCATGGTTCCAACAGGCCTTTTCTGAAGAACGACATCAGTAACAGTGGCTTTCCTCTTCCCAAGGTTCCAAATGCACATGGGCCACTTGCAGAAAAGGGTGCCAAAATCTTTCCCAAGAAGTGCCAAGTTCTCTTCCTCTCTCTATAAATTGTAAACTTCTCATTTGAGAAGGGGATGCTCTCAGCCTTAAGGCAAAACTCTACCCAAAAATCTCTTGGGCTTGTAAGGCAGAGCTCTGCCAAAATTTTACCTTGAATCGAAACATAGTGTTTCTTACCTCCATTCTGAGTTTTGTATCTTTAGTATGTATCTATGCCTTGATTCTGTGTTAAGTCATTTTCTTAATGCTTTTGCAGAATGATTTTAGCATGTCTGGTGCATTTTTGAGTTTTCTTTTATAGGTCTATTAGAAGTGTCCCTAGAGGAGTATAGGTGAAGTGGATAGGTTATTGTAGTGTGTCTCAGAATGCCTCTAGTAGTTATTTCCTCCCTGTATCTCCACAGACCCCTGACCCACTAATGCAGAAGGTTCTCTCATGTCAGATGAAGTGTATGGGAGTTGTTTTTTGGTGGAAAGTGTATGTTTAGGTGGAGTAGATCACACTTTTTTGGTGTATCACCTTTTACTTTTTAGGATTAGGTTCTATTTTTAGCATCTCTCTCTCCCTTTTCATCCCCCCCTTTTTTTATTTTATTTTTTAGTAGTAGGAGAAGCCAGGGCCTAAAGGATACATCAGAGGGAGCTAGCCCTCATCTAGAGACTCTCCCCTCCAGCTTCGCCAGTCCCACAGGTGAGAGGGGAGTTTCTATTATTGCATGTGGAAAGACAGGAGCTCGGCCTCCTGCCCCAGGTGCAATCCATTATGTCAACATTAACAATCTAACATCTTTAGGCATAGATCATGGGTGGAGTATGGTAAATAAAAAAATTGAAAACACAACTAAAAATGGAAGGAAATGACAATTTAAACATAAAATACAAATTCCTTACCCAAATCCTTGATTGCTCCAAAAGGTAATTCAATTAGCTTGCTCAATTTATGCATAAGAAGTCTTCATCAATGACATATGGCTAAAATCATATACTATATACACCATTGTTGACTTTTTGGCTTGATTGATGGCTTGATGGCTTGATTGATTCAATGGCTTGATGGATTTGGCTTAAGTTTGGCATTATAACACTAGGATTTGAGCTTCATGAATCTATTCCTGCATTATAACTCTACTTTGATTAAGCTCCTTAAATGAAGAGATTTAGGCTTACTTTTATAAGCCTTCAAATCCCTTGGAATGGGTTAAATCTGACCATGGTTGAGTTTATTAACTTTTGTTGAGTTTGGTATATTCCTAGAATATTATTTTAGATATTTTCCAAAAGTGACAACTCACAAAGGTAATGAGTGTGGTCTAGGATGTTCTAAGATGCTCTTGAATTTCCTTTTTAGTAATTGATTTGATTGATTTATTAGCTCATGGGTAAACTCAATTAGGATTAGAAATTTATTTAACTTACTAATTGATTTTGATTAAGGTGTGCAATTTAATTAATTCTTTTTAGGCATTTGGTCATTTGTTTGATTTTGATTAATAGGCCAAATTGATTTCATTTAATATTATGAAGCCAAATTTGAGACTAATAGAAATTCTTGGGTTAAATGTTTGATAATTGGTAAGAATTAGTCTAATAGTCTGACACAAAGCCATTGGTGGCCAAATTTACATGTCTATAGTTTGCCCCTATTTGGGAATATATTTCAAGTTGTAAGCATAGTAACATCTTTTCAAAGAATAAAATGGTTTTTTATGCTTATGACTGCAATGGTAATGATTTAAATATAGTTTCCCCCTCAAGGAAGCGGTTGGCAAGTGGGTTGGCAAATGATCCCTCAAAAGAAAGAAGCAAAATGAAGGGACCAAATAAATAAAGATGATGAGGTGAAAACATAATGATTCACCCAAATTTGGGCAAAATCACTGAGAAATGCAAGTGTAATGGTGCACAATAGTTTACCCAAAAGTGGTTACAATTATTATACCCTAATAGTGGCAATGTGGTATGATAACATAATGATTTACCCTAGTACGTGATATAATCATTGAGACGATGGAGCTGCCCCAATTAGGATAGACAAACAAGAAATAAAATTGGTGATAACACAATGATTTACCCTAGTAGGCAATATAATAATTGAAAATTCATGTGAGATGGTGTACAATGTTGATGTAGTATACCCTGATTATGAAAAACATGATTGATGGTTTATGAGTGATAACTTGATATAGAGGATAAAGATGAATTGGGATAACTTGCTAGTAGGGAAATGCTCACCTGAACTAATAAATGTAGAAATTCTTTCATTACTTAATTACTCTATTTAGGATATGATTGAGATTGGATTGGGATCATTGTTGATGTCAGTGCCAAGGAGATGGTGATGTTACATTGATGTTGTAGACCTCTAAAATCTGATTTTTGTTGTAACATTTTATGGTAGAGCTTATGATAGAAAACTATGGGGGCTTGGCCAAAATATTCATAAGGATTAACTCTTGATATTTGATACTCAATGGAAAATAATTACACCAATGATAAAAACCATGGTGATAATATAGACATTTGAATATAAATAGATTTAAGAATAATGTGCAAGAAATAACCCAATGAACACACATATAATGAATCAAGGCCATAGTGATGAAATCAAAAAAAAAATAAGCACATAAACAAACAAATAAAAATAGACAAACAAAGAAACAAGCAAGAAAAATAAATAAGCAAACAAGTGTCAGTCCCTATGTTAGTATAAACAACATGATGAACATTGTCCCTAGAAACTAGGCAAAAACTAAACAAATAAATAAGTTGAGGGAATAGAAGAAAAGGAAGGGGGTGGATGATATGTCTCCATATATGTTATTCAAGTGGATGCTACCTACATATTTATATAGATATGATGATCCAACAAAACTTTAGGCCAAATTTAGTTATCCTAGGAAATGGGAAGAAAATGATGATTGATAGAAAACATGATGGATGTGATAGAAGAATAGGGATGAACTCACAAAATGGTAATAGTGTATGATAAAAGGCCAAAATGATGTGGAAACTAAGGAACAAGTGATTTATTTGTGAATTAGTGAGGTTTCCCAAAATCCTTAAGGGAAAGAAGTGGTCAATGTTTTTGGTTTTTCTAAATGTTTTTAGAATTTTTAAAGCATCTCAACTCAATCAAGAATGATGACACACTAAAATAGTCTAAGGTCATAAGATAGTGAGATAATTATAACTTGAAATGATGCTCACAAAGTGATGAGAGCATCGCTAAAGTTGCTCACAAAATGATGAGAACATTATACCTTGAAATGATGCTCACAAAATGGTGAGAGCATGGCTGAAGTTGCTCACAAAATGGTGAGAGTGTTAGAACTTGAAATGATGCTCAAAAAATGATGAGAGTGTGGTTAAAGTTAATTGTAAAATGGTGATAGTGTTATAACTTGAAATGATGCTTTCAAAATGACAAGATCATGATTGAAGTTACTTGAAAAATGGTGAGAGTGTTATAACTTAAAATGATGCTCTCAAAATGGTGAAAGTGTGCTAAAGGGGGATTTATCTAACCTTAACATGAATCAAACACAACCCATAGTCTCAAAATGGTTTTGGTTCACCTCATAGTGGAGGAATCTGACTAGTGTAGTAGCTAATTCAAACAAAATAGGCACAGTTGGTATGATGGCATAGTATGGCATAAGAATGGCTAGGAGATATTTCAAGGCACAATAAACAAATATTACCCCTAGTTTTTCCATAGGTGATTATAACTAAGATAAAATTGATAGATAAATGATACTAAGTTGCCCCAGTAGGTGATATAATTAGTATCAAGATCATGAACATGGATTTGCCCCAACAAGTGATATAATCAGGCTCACATAAACAAACTTGATAAAAAAAAATGGAATAGGAAATGAAGGATGTGACTACCAAAACTACTATCATACTACTCCAAAATACTACCTCTATCTGAAATGCTTGAAATAACTACTAAAATTGATCTAATTTTATATCCTAAAAATGTGAAACCAATGGATGAACCAAGGTCAAATAAGCTAGGTTGATAGGATTCAAAACATGTTTGGTTGAGTAGGAATGGAAAGGTTAGACAGTCTGGTTAGAATGTCAAAATAAGAGGAAGGTAGAACAAATAGTTTGATAATGGTATAAAAAATAATATTGATAATATGGTATAACTTGAAATGGTCCTTATAGACAATATATCAAGTTACTCAAACATAGTACCACTTGAGGTGAATAATGTTCATCGGCTCATCAATTTTGTTATCATCAGGTGTGGTGAGCCTATATGCTCCAGTGTCAGTCTATAGTGATGATGAAATGACCCACTTAGTTGGGTTTGAAATTTCCTTTATGCTTATTCTTGTCTATGGTATTATTTTATTTCTCTTTTAGGAAAAGATCACCAAGTTTAAATGATCTATGTTTTACACACTGATTGCATTGACCCCAAAGTCAGTTTTGATAAGCCTATAGATTGTTCATAGCACCCATGTGCTTCTCATCAAGTAAATATAGATCTTGTAGGTGAGTTACTTGATAGTCATTGTCATTGATAACATGTTTGAAAGATATGCATAATGAAGTCAAATCAACCTCAATGGGAAGTATGGAGTGGCTTCTATGGGTGTGTAATGATTGGTACAGTATGCCTAAAGGGCATAAAATATTTGAAGGTACCAATCATGATTGACATCATTGACAATCTTTTTGAGAATGTTAACAATGGTTTCATTTGATGC
Source organism: Torreya grandis (assembly GCA_037957365.1). Lineage (NCBI taxonomy): Eukaryota > Viridiplantae > Streptophyta > Pinopsida > Cupressales > Taxaceae > Torreya > Torreya grandis. Next base: position 1,512,449 of record JARHVA010003044.1, read on the forward strand.
TTTAATATAGCCATTATCTTGATGGTAATACACCATTGAAAAGTGTTGTGTGATCTTGTATTTAGCACATAACTTTTCAACATCCTTATTCTTAAATGATACTCTATTATTAGATATAATGTTGAAATGGATACCATCATGATAAATGAGATGGTTAAATATGAATTTAGAAATTTTATTTCCATTCATGTGAGGGGTATAGCTTCGACCCACTAAGTGAAATATTTAGTGGTGGTGAGAATGTGTTTATGGCCATCTAATGAGGTGGGGTTTATCTTCCCAATGATTTCAAGGCCCCATGTAGAAAATGGCCATGGTGTCAACATTGGTTTTAAGGTTTTAGTGGGTGCATGAATTAAATTAGCATGTCATTAACACTTGTCACATTTATTGTCATATGTAGCTACATATGCATTTATTATTGACTAATAGTAACCAATACGTAAGAGGTTTTTAGATAGGACTACCATATTGGTGTGGGCTCCACATACTCCATAAACTTCTCATAATGATAGTATAGATTTATCCAAAGGTAAACAATGAAGTAGAGTTCCATCAAAACTATGGTGGTATAGGTTTGGTCTGAGTAGGGTGTAACGTTGGCTATTGTGGATGAAAGATTTGGTTTGTTTTTGAGATAAGTCTGGTGGGATGACTTACTCATGTAAATAGGCATATAGGTATAAGTACCAACTAGATCTAGGACCAACAATATCACATATCATTATAATAGTTGAAGGTTCATAAGTTGGTGCTATTAGATTTTCTACAAGAAAATAATACTTGCTAGTTGTGTTTGCATGACGAATCAATGATCTAATGGTATCCATGGCATATATTATTCTATTGTTCTCTCTTTTTATATGCTCAAATTTAATGTCATCAATTTGTTGTTTGAGGGTGTCAACCATTACCTTGTATGGAACTAGCTTGTCATCTTTAGTTTGTAAGTGGTCTGTAACCTAACTGATAGTTAAATGATAATCACCATAAATTTTTAGATGACATATATTCCATTATACCACATGTTGAATCCCTATGATGAGTGCTTCATATTCAAACATATTATTGGTACAAGCAAAGTTCATTCTAAATGACTTGGGGATTAGATCCCCCTAAGGCATTATGAATAAATGGCTTGCCCTTGATCCATGTGTAGTGAATGATCCATAAAAATATAGCTTATAGGGCTACTCTTTAATAGGTGTTTCAATTATGGTCATGATGGATTCATAATGAAAATGTAATTTTAATGGCTACGTGTCTTCAAGAGGTACTTTAGCAAGCTAATCTATGAGAACTTTCCCCTTGATTACTTTCTAGTTTATATACTATATCTCAAAATCACTGAGTAACATGATCCATTTGGCCATATGGCCTTGAAAAGCTATTTTTGATAGTAGACACTTAAGTGGATTTACTTTGGAAATAACTATGGATATGGTACTAAGGGACATGGGACTAATTCAATGGTAAGGCTTTGTAACTTGAAACTTTTATTGGGTATAAGGTTGGCTGCAAATGAAGCAAGTTCATCAGCAGCCTTGTTTCCTTCCCTAGGAATTGACACAATATTGAAAGCATTAAAACATTAAATTAAGTCCCATACTCTAAACTTATATTTCTTAAGATAGGACAACTTTCATTTATAATTACTTTTGATCTAATTAACTACTAGTTCTAAATCACCAAAAACTAATAGTTCTTTGACCTCATGTTTTATTGTAAATTGTAATCAAAGAATTAGTGCTTCATACTCAGCCAAATTATTGGTGCTTGGGAACTTTAGTTTGTAAGAGGCATTATATTCTTTCCCAATGGGATTGATTAATACCACTCCTACTCTAGAACCTAATTATCATATAGCACCATCAAAATATAACTTCCATAATCCAGGCATTGCGTGAGAATTTTTATGGTTACATACCTTTTTTTGTCAAGAGTGTAAACACCTAGAGATGAAATAACCATGTCGACCCTCTTATTGGTAACATTGTACTAGGTGACCATATGCTTCATCTTGGGATCCCTCTCTATTCTGATTTGATTTAGAACTCCTTTTCGAGGTAACCACATGTGTGAATAGTCAATTGACATGTAACCATTCAAAGATCTGGTCTAGTCTCTACTTAGCAAAATTCCATATGCATTAGATATGTCTACCACTTGAATCTCAATGAATTATTGGATCCTTGTTTTATAAGGAATTTCCATATGAAAATTTAACAATTCACCAATCACTTTGCATCTTGCTTTATCTAATTGAGTCACAACTCTATCAGATTTAATGGGAGTCAAACCTAATTATTCATAAATACCTTTATTCATAATATTTGTAGATGCACTAGAGTCTAACATAAAATTATGCAAATTCTTACCAAATATTTTGACTATAAGTAGGAAATGTGGAACATCTACCTTAGTTTTATGTATTATAATGTTAGCATGTGCAAACTTTTATGGTTTGTTAGTCTTCTTAGACAAAGATTCCAACATCAAATCCTTTTGTTCTATAATCTAAGTTAACTCATGAAAATTAATGTTAGATTTGAATCTTTTCATGTCCTCTACTATATTATATCCATTCCTATTGGAATAATTAGATGTGTCAACATTAGATTTAGAGGTACTTCTGTTAGGAGGCTCTGGATTATTATCTGATGTAGTATCAAGAGGAGTGTCAAAATTATTTGGTGGAGTTGAGGTATTCAAAGGTTATTTCTACTCTCTATTCCTCAAAGGGTAGGTCTTCTTCAGATATTGCTAAAAATCATGAATCTCTTCAAGGATATCCTTAGGCTCATTTTCTTCTTGAAATGGAAACTTAAATGTTTCCACCATGAGAGTTGAATCAGTAGGTTTGGATGAATTTGAATAACTTGAGGTACCTACACCATTGTCTTTATTAGGGACAACTTTAAAAGTGTCTAACTCTTCTTGAAAAGCTTCAAAAGCATTTTAAAATTCTAGATAATATAATTCACCATGTTTTGAAGTACAATGAACTCTATAATAATTAGGCAAAGCTACATCACCAAGATTTATATCAGGTATATTCTTATTAGAATATGACTCATTTTTATCATTATTTTTGTTATTTTCAAATCTATTTGAAGGCCTATTGAACCTTTAGAAAGAGAAGTTCCTCTTAAGGATTTTTTCAATATTGCTAACTTGCTTTTGTAGCTAAATGAAATCAGTGCTTAAATTTTGAACCATCTTCAAGATAAAATAATTCTCATTCTTAGGTGCCTTATAATTATGCACTTTAGTATTGCTACTAGTTGTAGGCATCAAAGCTTTCTGGTCTTGTAGATGAGATCTACTAGCAGAGTTGTTGAAGAATCCTAGGTTTTGGCTAGGATGTGCATGATTCAAAGGCAATTGGTTCAGGATTGGAAGTTGATTTAAGCCTAGAATATTTTTATTAGTGTTTCAAATTACATTTATCATAGGCAAATTTAGATTAATGTTGTGATTATTGTGTGCCATTTGGCCCTAGAGTTGCATCTGATCATTCATGATCATAGCTTCAACATAAGCTAGGGATAGTGTATTAATATTTTGAACAGATCTTTTAATAAACATAGAAGTCATGGGATACAAATCATCTTTTTAGATATCTAAGGATAAATCCTCATCAAGTCTATAAGAAGCTATAGTTCTGCTGAACATTTTCTCAAATCTAACATTGAAGGCTCTTATAGGCTCATTTGAGTCTTTTTCAACTGTGGTGAATTATTGATACAAAATGAAAGGACTAATGATTTTTTCTAAATTTATCAATGAATATTATGTTAAAATCATTATATCTAGCTATGTAGATTTTAGGAAGGTTTAAGAACCATTCATATGCAGCATCTTTGAATGTAAATGGAAATAATCTACATGCTACATCTTCATGAACTACATTCAAGAGTCTTAAAGTAGCTTTGAAAGATTTAATATGTTCTTTAGTATTTATAATACCATTAGGATTGAAATTAGGAAAATACTTTTTAGGATTATGAGGAAGGTCATGTATCACACCTGGCATATTGATTGAAGAAACACCTAGCCAAGTTATACCTTGATAGGGATTAAACATAGGAACGCCTTGAATTGGTGAAGTTGGGTGAGACTTTGAAAGTCTAAACTTACCCTTGTCTCACCGAGTTCTCCTATGAAATTCTAATGAAATAAGGGAAACCCTTGTCTCTGAATATGACCTAGTCCTTATCCTTATAAATTCTAGCTTTAGAGCTTTGAACCCTACTTGAACTATCATGTGTAAGTCTTATTTTTACAAAGAATGATGATCAAACTTGAAAATTAAGTAAATTTTATACAAATATATATGAAGAATGGCAAAGGACATCAATATTTAAATAAATTGTCTCAAAGATGTGTCCAAACACATAAATATGAATGATCATTACAAATTTTAGGCTCAAATAAACTCAAATTTGTAGAGATCCAATCAATTTTTTAACAAAATAGCTATTACTAACTTCAAACACTTGAATTCATAGATCTTAATCTATCTTTAGCACAATTAAACATCAAATTTCAAAGGACACATATCTTTGTCTAAATAAGCATAATGACTAGTTTGAAACTATTAAGATCAATGATCTTTACACAAATATGCTAAAGTGAACACAAATGTGTAAATAATACATCAATATTTGATCAAAATTCATCAAAATGAGCAAAGCGATTACAAACTCTTAAAGAATTAACTAAGGCCCTCATTCTAGCATTACTGGAATGCACCTATTGATGCCTAAATGTGTGTCATAGGTGGTCTAGAGTGTTTAATAAACACTTCTCATTTTTTAACTCAAAGAATCCATTGCATGAGTTACATGTTATGATAATCCTACTATCTATGAAGGAATAGAGGAAAAGTAAATGAATTTTTCCACAAATTTATATTAGTTGGTGGTTGGAAGCCACCATGGCTTAATAATTAATCTTTATTTTTAAGGATGATCTATGCTATTTAAAGTCAATTATGCTCAAGACTAAGTCTAAATCTAAACCAAGATGAATATTCACAATAAAGCTAATCTAAGGTGAATTGATAAAAAAGGAGCAAAAGGAAGGGTAGGGCAAAAAAAAGAGGTGTGTTGATCTTTGCTTCAAACATTATGACAAAGTTCCAATTTCATCTGAACATTCATTTAACCAATGTGCAACATGACGTAGCATAAGCTTAAATCCTATCACACATCAGGTAAACTTCTAAGGAAGGTATTAAAAGATGTAAATAAGAACAAGAATCACTTTAATAATTTTACCTCTATAAGCAAATAGCATTATCCTAGATGCAAGAAGAGCAAAGAAAGTGAAGTAAACCTAAGAACTTTCACTTAATCTAGTATTAGCATAAATTAGCAACTTTGCATTTAAAGATGCACATCTAGAATTCACAAGAACCATTTATATCTGAAAATAAGATCAAAAAATGAGAGATAAACCATGATAGCAATTCACATAAGTAAATGTGGACAAACTTTATAGAATTCCTTGATTAAAAGTTACAAATAGTTTTTTGGTTCTAAAAACTCTCTTTTTATAATTAGAAATACCTCTTTATATAAGAAATTCATTAGGTATGTCAGTCAGTAATGACAAATCACATTTGTACATGTGTATAGGATAGTTGTCCTTTCTATTACATTCTAGAACAAACGACCTTTTCTAATAAACTAACCTATAGGCAATGTACTTTACAAGTTATACATGCCTTTACAAAAAGAATATTCTTTTTCAAAATATGCAATGCTAGTTATAAAATAATATTCCCAATCTAACCAGCTTTGGGACCCTTGGGCCATTGAAGTACCATGTTTTTGTTGCCTTCCATGCAAGATCTTCATTCTATAATGTTTTTCATTGATCAACTGGAGATCAATAACAGGTATCATTAACAATTCTCTTTCTTGACTCTCTAGGCTCTTGAGATCTTACCAGCCCTTTCCAAACCCTGCTTGATGCTCCTATCATCTCTTATCTCTTCCTTAGATGACAAAAGTAGGCCCATGATCTTCTTATTATTAGTCGTTATCTACCTTTGACCTTAGTTTCTCACCTCCTATATGAATTGAGAAGTTATTTGCCTGAACTCCTCATTAGTGATAAGGCCCAAAGGACTAAGTGAGGTGGGATCTTTGATTAAGCTTCCCAATATGTGCAGCATTTTATCTTCCTATTGTTTAAGATCCTTGGAAATGTCCTCCATTTATTTGGACCAACTGCTCAAGGCTTTAATTTTTATACCAATATAGCCATATCCATATCTAATTGAGGAAGGCTAACTTTCCTGAATTCATGGACCTAATTCTTGGTTAAGACTTTGATCAAGTCTTTCTCTTGATAACTTGAAGCTTTCCATTGGCCAACTTGGCTTATAGCCATGGAATTTTTCTTAATTGTTGCCTCTTATTTAATTATAACTAACTATAATTAAACAAGTCATTTATGATGTCCTCATATAGCTTGAATCTATCATATTAGATTGATGAGATGGTAGTCTCTTCTAATTTTTGTTCTAATGCAATATGCCCTTGGTCATTGTAGTAGATCCTCTTTATAGACATGTTCTCCTCTTGTGATGGGCTTCTAGTTTTCAATGGTCTAAAATGAGATTAACCAATTATTGTCCCATGTATTAGAGTTTTGGCATTAAATTATGTCTTTGAAAACACTCCTTTATATATCTGAATTTAGATAGAGTTCCACATCTTCCCTTGAAATACTTTTTGAGCTGCATGGTTGTGGGCTTATCTAGATTTCTTTCTAGTGGTCTACAATTCGATTCTAGATCAAATTATCTTTACACAAGTGATAATTCAACTTCTTTGGTTTGATTATAATGGGCACGGGGTTGAATCTAATTTTTTGTACTTTTTAGAGCTTTTTTGAAGGTTTTTATAGTGCTTTAATGATGGCAGCTATTTGAACTTGCATGAGATTTGTGACTTAGATCCCAATTGGACTATGTACTTATACCCTTGTATTTCTTGAGTCTTTAAAATCTTCAACTTGGCATATTATTCTTACATGGGTATGATGTGGCATCACTATGACATCCTTGTGTCTTTTTCATAGAACTTTGCTAATTAATATTTAAAAAGTGATCATTATTTTTTTCTAAATATACCTTGATCTCACACCATTAGATTCTCTTTGATTCGATCAATGCATTTCATCTATCTTGATCTAAGAACTTGAACACTATTAGTTGCTTGTACATTTCTCATGGTTATGACACTTGTCACTTCCATATTTGCTCTGAGCTTTATTAAAATATCAATGTTCATCTTGCAGTGTTGATCTCATTTGCATGGATCACTCATGTTCCATTGATCTTGATCTGCTTAATTATGCCTCTTGCTCTATGGATCATTGATCAGAATGTGTATGTTTATTTTCATACCATCAATCTTTTAAAGATGCTTGAACTTTAATTTATGGCTCGTGTCTATTCCATATGTCATCTCTATATTTATCCTTGGTATTCTTAATTTTTAAACATTTGCTACGCATCATTTGATTATTTTTACCTCACCAAATGTGTTCCATTGGACCCTAATCTATAAATTCAAACACCATTGGTTATTAAGTGTTCTTTGGCTATGAGTGTGACACTTGTCACACTCTCACTTATCCCAAATCTCTATTGAAGTCTTGACTCAGTACGCACTGTTAGATTAATCTTGCCTAAGAAAATGTGTACTGTTAATCCTTAGAATATGTTTGAACTTTAGCTTAGGGTTGGGGATTTATTTTTAATCTTTCACCATAAAATTCAATCACTCGAGCAAACATAGATTGTTGATCATGTAGATGAAAATGATATTTAAATCAGGCTCAAGAAAATAAAGAACTTAGCATAAAGTTTTGGACTAAGGTTTTATTTCATGTTAATAAACATGGGTAAGATCTTAGGATAAAAATTTTAAGCTACATTTTAAACTTGATAAAAGGGACCACGCACATAATAAAATGCATGGCATAAAGTCTTAGGATAAGGCTTAGAACATTAGAAAAGGGGCCTTACAATTAGTTAGATCATATGGAAATAAAAGGGACCAAGGGGTCTTGAGAAAATAAAGAGACCAAACATAAAATTTATAGAATAATATTTGGTCATGTTAATAAACATGACAAAACTTAGGATAAAAATTAAATTAAGCCCATGGCATGATTAATCATTCTCATGTAAATTATTCTCACCAAATTTGAATTTGATTTAAAGGGACCTAAGCTTGGGTAATTTAAATGAGGGTTTAGAGATGATGAGTCCATTTGATTTTCAACAGACCAAAGGTTAGTAAAAGGTCAAATTAACAATTATGATATGGAACCCAAGGCATTTCCCATTCCAAATGGACTCCATTGAAACTGCAACTTGAAACATAACAATCCAATGTTGACAAATTTAGGCAAGATTAAATCAAATTTATGAACAAATATGCCAACCAAATTGGATGATCTTCAAATAAAGATAATGTGTAAAACACTCTGATGGTACTCTGATTAGATGAATTTTTTTATTCTTAACACAAATTTTTCAAATTTGAAACAAGGGTCCCTATTTTTTTTTAAATGGGGGTATGTTAACCTCAATAGGATGAAGATGGGATGTGTGGAATAAATTTTATTAAAGGTTTGCTTTACTCGTTTCTTAATTTTGATTATACATTTATTGTGAGGTGATTTTGATGAGGTAAGAAAAGATCAAATTAGGAGATGAGCTAAAATTTGATTATTTTGATAGGATTCGACTAAGTGAGCTATAACATGCTCTAGGACTTGACTGGGGATAGACTAACCCAAGAAACTAATTTTAACTAGGATTGATTTAATATTAGACTAACTCAAGACCAAATTGATTGACTTAAATAAGATGAGATGATTTGATTGATAGGTTGATAGGATTATTATTATGACTCAAGCAAGTTTAGAATTTGGACCCTGATGTGGAAAGAGGTGTTGGCCAATGTGGATGTATGAATACAGACTTGATGGTATGACTAGTATAGTCAAAGGTATGACAAGGTAAATATGGGTTGGACTATGATTAGGACTAAGTTAATAATATGGTGGATAAGATGATTAGGTTAGATAAGGTCAAGACAAGTGACAAGGTTTTGACTAAGATGAGGTGGGTTTTGTGATGGGTAATATGGTTTTTTTAGACTAAGACTCTAAGTAAAAGTAAGATAATACAAGGTGATGTGTGGATATGATGATACAAAATACAAGGATATCACCAATAATGGTTATAGATAAAGTGCTAAGGCTAAGTGAATAATATGAGGTTAGACAAGACTTGATTAAGTTATTTAATTGATGGGGGTATGATTAGTGATAAATGGATGAGACTAGAATAGGATGTGACTAAGACAAAATCAGTGATGAGAGATAGGATGAGATACCAGATGGGATAAGTTTAAAAAGATGTACATGAATGTATAAAAAAATATGCACAAGAGGATGTTAACAAGGATGTACAAAATGATACAATGATGAGACAAAGATATACAAGATGATGATATGTGAAAATGATCTATGTAGGTGTGTTAGGCTTGGGTAAAATTATGACTCAACTCACAAATAAAACTAGTCTAATACAACACACACCCAATCAAGAAAACAAAAAACCTAAGATTAGGAAACTGATTGAGAGTGTACGTTGATGAATGTACTATCTAACAGCTTCACAAGTGAGGATGTAATTTTGTGACCCATTGTAAAATCTCCTAAGCCTTCTCAACCCCATCTGCACATAATGGTAACTTGGGAGTTAATACTGCATCTAGTATCAAGTCACATGTTATGATCAAAGGTCATATTCTAGGCTATATGGGATTACTAAGGCCATCTCAAATATACACTAGGTGTGTGGGGCTCAACTCCATATAGGGTGATGTCTAATGTTTAGGTTAGAGATTTAACTCTTTCCCTTCATAGAAGACCTCTATGGGATCAACTTCTTGGCCTAATGATAGTTGTACTTAATTTTTATACTCCATCAAAACACAGAGTGTGGTTTAATGCATGATTATAAAATCCACATAACCAACCCCTAAGACTATGGTAAGTGCATGATAATCACTTCCACATCATATTCCCTCCTAAAAAGTAAAAATGGGTGGGTTTGTTAATGGTTTTTTATCCTCTAAGACTCATCGCTAGGACACAGGGAGGAAAGCATACACCAATATAGCCTTCAGATATAGACAAGTAGACAAATAGTTGATTAACTAATTAATTAAGTACAGTATATACAAAATATATATAGGATGATTTTTTAAAATACCAAAATCTTTAACTAGTGTCCTATAAAGCAAATGATCGGTAGTTTTAATTTGGTAATATTAAGGGGTGACCTGCAAGATAAGGCATTAGATAAATACAAAGATGTATAAAAATACAACCTTTAAGAAAAGTGGTTTCTAGTCATAAGTAAGACAAAATTGCCACTAATTTTACCCTTGTGAAAATCAAAACAAAATGTTAGTCCAATAAGCCTTAATAAAAACACTAAAAAAAATCATGATTTTTTACTACAACTTTTTTTGAATAAGGAACCACAATGTGGAGGTCTGGGGGAAACAACCCATAGAAGGGTCAAGGGGTAGCACCCTTTGTGGGGTCTAGGGGAAGTGCCAAATGTGTGCTCACTATCGTAGTATAGGACAGGGTCAAGAGGTAGCACCTACAATGCCAAACGTAATTTGGGACTTACAAGATGCTTCTAATGACTCAAAATTCATTGAAAATGATCCTAAAAATTCACTCAAGAAAGATAATTTGTAAGGCAAAAAATGAATGCAAAATCATTACTATAGAATGCAAAATATCTTATATAGAGTCAGTGTTAATTTAAAATCACTTCCAAAAAGTCAAGATCACTAATGACTAGTAAAAATAGCATATGAGACAAGCAATTTTACAAACTATGATAGTAACCATGCAATTAGCCAATAAAAATTACCTATGAGATGTAAAAATCATGACTACTAGTCAAAATCACAAATTAGGATAAGTGATTTTACAAATAACTAGTAAATCGTCATAGTTATCGCATAGTTAGGCAGGTCAAAATCATTTATAAAATTTTTAAAATCATAACTAGGAAGTAAAATCATATAAACATAGAAGTGATTTTTAAAAATCCTAAAATAGACTACACTAGTATTGCAACTATAAAGTCAAAACCATGATTTACTAGAGGTGATTTTTACAACTATACAAAAAATGAGATATTTACAATTTTTTTAGAGACTAAATGGACTTATGAGATTATGATTTTATCAGACTAAAGTATTTATATGAATTTATATGACTGAAATAGGATTGAATAAATATTATTTTAAAATAATAAATGGAAAGATGTGGTTTCACACAATATCAATTTTTATCTCAATCCTACAAAATATGTTTTAGATACAGAGGCAACTATTTACAGAAATAGTATGAGATATGTATAGTCAGAATATAAAAAATATGATAGACTAGACACTTTAAAATTATTACTACTCAAAATCATAACTTCATATGTCAAAATCACTACTAACAATCAAAATCGCCACTAGGATTCAAAATCACAAATAGAAATCAAAATCACGACTAGCAATAAGCAATTTTAACAAAATCACAACTATTCTATTCAAAATCATAGATATATATCAAAATCATGATTAGTATGTTCAAAACCGTATATAAGAATCAATATCTTAGATTAAGAGAAGAAATTTTGACTAATAATATAAAAATAACTAAGTTACCCTGATGGCTAGCAGTTAGATTGGTAGTTTATGGCAAAATCACCACTATCAAGGACAAAATCATAAGTACAAAATTGCCTTTTGTAGATAGATACCGCATTTCACCCAGAGGATTAGATTTTTGAAAATTTGAGCCCAAATTATTCCTAACCAAACTTGCAAGTTAAATTTTTTCATACTTCACACAAAATTGTTAGTTCAAAGGAGGGTTCTCACTATGATCGCCAAATGTGAGATGATAAATTTGAGCAATTGATCTATGATATGTAATTATATCAAAAATACCCAAATTACCAATCTACTTCAAAATTAGAAACTATTAGATCAAAATGAATATTTAAAACAACATTTTAATCTAAAGCCAAATGTTCCCAATCAAGATTCAAACAAAAAGACTAGAGATTATAGATGGAGATTACTTACAAATAGATTCAAAATTTTAGCATGATATTGGCTTGATAAATTGACTTTGATAGCATGGATTCATTTATAACTTGATAAAATGATTAATAGATTATATTAGCATAGATTTCTTGCATATTCAACTCCTTGTTTTGAATGGAGGGAGATAGTGGGTTTAAATAGAGAGAAGGGAGGGAGAATCAATGGACAAATTTCAAATTTGGGTGTAGGAAGATCAATGGTAGATAATTATTCAAGGAATTAAAAATTCCTTGGATGATTCTAGAGGAGGGAATGTTATATAGGTATAAGCCTCTAGTCTTATTAGATGTCTACTAGTAATTAATAGATGATTAGTCATGTGATTAAGGGATTCTAGAGATTCTAGGAGAGTAGGAGAGCCCACTCATAGGCTAGGGTAGGTGGGATGGAATTTTAAATTCCGAAATATTAGATAAATGGGGTTAGTTATTGGATAATGGGGAATTAGGTGGAGATTAGGTGCTAGGCATGTAGAAGAGCCTAGGGGATATGTGGGTAGGTTTTTAGAGAACCTAGGGAATAGGTAGGATTTTGTGAATTTAAAATTCACAAGTGCGTATGTGAAGATTTATGAGATGTTAATAAGAGAAGAAATTAGGGGATTAATATTTTGTGTGATTAAGGTTAGTATGATGAAGAATAATGGAAAGGGGTATTATAAAAAAGATTAGGAAGATTATTATAGTTGGTTTAGACAATATAAAATAGGATTAATGATCATTAGATGAAATTAATGATGTTAGTGGTGAATAATAATAATATTAATGATGATAAATACAGCAATCAAATTTAAGTACATACACATGCTAATTATGTGATGCACATAATTAATCACACCTTGGTAGAAATACTACCTAAGGTAGACTTTACATCAAGTATGAATATGACACACATCAACACCCTCTAAAGATTAGTTTAGGTGATGTGGCAAAGGAGAAGTCTTGACTTAAGTATGGTCCCAATATTAAGACTGATGAGGTACCCATGTACAATGATAGAGGAAAAAATAATGAATCAATATGTTTGTAAATGACTGTTGAATCTAATGAAGCCTCTAAAGTAATAAATTAAAATTAGCCTGTATGAATATGGTTGTGTAAACAATAGTACATGTTCTACCTAACCAACATGCATGGATAAAATACACCAAATAAATTTGTCTTAAAAACTATTCTAAATTTTGATACCACCAAAAAAATGTTGGATCTGATTCGATAATTTAAATTATGATGCCACCAAAAATGGATTAGAGAAAATGTTATGAATTTTGATACCATAAAATATGGATTAGAAATAATATTTTAAATTTTGATACCTGCCTTGGCATCTACATAGTATATAAGAAAAAACACAAGGTGCTTAGCATACTCAAACAACCAAGAAGGATTAGTTGTACACAACACCCTCCCCTCCCCATGTAATGCCAACTAGGGAGTGAAGACAAAGCAAATCAATCTCTCTAAAAGTGCCAATATAGTAGGTGTGTAAAAAATAACAATACAAATCCTCAAGTGATACTGATGAACACAAAAACTACGTAGATATAAAAAAAATAGGCAAGGTGAAAAAAACCACCCTCCCAATATACTCAAATCCAATCTATAGTTCAATATAAAATATAATAGCTTGTCATGAGTTACTAAAAATGTAAAATTTAGTCTTGAAAACATGATAGATGAGTTAAAAACATTGTTTTCATTCCTATTGGTACATTTTTGCCCCTATGAATTCTCTATATCTACATGTAACATGATCTACATGGCTTGTTAAATGAGCTCACAATGCTAGATTCAGATGGAAAAAATCAAATGTAACTTTATTTGACATATTGAATGCAATGGAAATGTCTGATACACACCAAAAAACACTCACAAATGAAATATGGTAGAAATATCTTCAATGAAACTCCTCCATATGTAGATCTACAAACAATGTGAATTTAACCAAATAAATAACTATATTTGAAACAATGTGAGATGGATATTGTGGATCCATTTTTGATATTGTAGATGATATTTTATGATTATATAGGACCTTATTCATGTACACTTATAATGTTAGGAATAAAGTTCTGATACTAAATTTTAGATCAATGAACTATATCCTACAGTTCAAGTAATTAAATGTGTAAAATAAGCTACAAAAAGAGTATATAAGCAAGAGGACACATTACACATAGATTACATGGAAACCTTGCAATGTGTAAGGAAAATCCATGGGAAAAATGGTAGCTCTAAAATTTAATAATAATTTCAGCATCAACCTCTCTTCTACAACAGTTCTTCCATATAAACTCCTTCAGTGCTAACATACAAGTACTAAATTCTTCCACTTAAAGTATTTAGGTTGTGAACCAAGCTAAACTAGCCTAAAGGATCCAACCTCCAAGCATGCAAGCCCAAGGATTGCATGGATCCACTAATTGGATAGATTACAAAGCAGGGATCATTCTAATAAACAAAATTTACAACATAAATATAAAATAGAGAGAGAGGATAAAAATTGTGCCATCCTTGAGTGGGTAGCATTGTTCATGAATATAGAATCAAGTTCCCCCATGTGAAAAGTCAAGCCTTAGGAGTGGCATCTCATAATGCCCACTTGACCACTCCATATTCATACCAATGTGTTATTCCAAATTCCACATATGACCTTAATATATAATAGTGATCCTTGTCTCCCACTTTCCCATGTGCACACATGTATGAGTCAAAATATTCCCATTTTTTACCACACCCAACAGGAGCCCATAGATAATTGTTCCCCACAAGTACATGCCTAAGTAGAAACATATGATTCACTATCATTATGACCTCACATGCTTTCATAATCCAACCCATGTGATGTAATGGAGAAATTCATCCCATTTATTTCTCTTATTTTCACCATCAAAGATGCTCTGTGGGCCATACTACCCACCATGGGTCATGCCAAGTTATTACCTAACCACATCACTAGTAGACCACATCACCATGAATAGTGACCATAAATAGTTCTTGTGAATAATGATTTGTGAATAGTGACTTCACATCCTAACATTCTTCCACTTGAAGTCAATATACATAGGATTTTATCATACCTAACTATTCTATAACCAGCTACTCACCAATTCCCTCTACTTCCATGACATAAACCTAGTAGAAGTTTTATTACACTATTAAAACTTCTCTATCCTCACTAGATTTGTCAACATCTGATCTTCCATAGTAGATTGAATAACTAAAGTGATAAATCACTTATCTACACCACAAACCAATCCTCCAATGGGATTATACCATGAATCTCTCACAACTCCCACTAATTAGGAATATCCAGTTTAGTACTCACCATGGCAACATGAGGCTTCCTACTCTTGATAAATATAATACACAGGATAAAAACATGTATTTTCCTCCTCTAGAACACTCTTGTGAAGAAAAATAAAAATGAAATAAGTGAGATACTTCCTTGCTTTCCTATCCTTGTGCATCTCCATCCTTAGTTTTCTCCATACCACCTTCATTTCATTTGTTCCAACTTAGACATCAAAATAGTGATCATGTTAGGGATTACATCCAACATGTCACAACTCATAGAAGTAATCTTTGATAAACACATGGCTCTCCATGAAGTATTGAATATCTTTTACTCCCTCAATACATATGTTGGAAATATGTACAATGACTTCTTTAACAAGCAAATTGGAAACATCCTACCTCAACTTTGTCTTTATCTCTCCCTAAGAGAGATCATCATGTAGAAATCACACTACTCCAACTCCTTGAATAATAACTAGTGCACATAGCACTCTTGATAGTAGTGAGGAGAGATGATCTCAAAGAAGTCAAAACTAGGCTTCTCCACATAGATTTCAAATCTATCAACATGGCATAATTACACTAGATCAATCACAACTCCTAAGAAGTCATCTCACTACTTAGTGCATCACTACACCTATTAAGGTTTTAATCCTAATGAATTCATCCAAAATACATCATGCTCTACCAAATGTTTCCAAAAATCTAAATCATGTGCCTATAGTGTTATTCTATACATCAATTTACTTGGCCAATCACCATAATTGTATTCACAACACTCCAGCACTCTGAGTCATATGGTCAACACCAGCCTTCTCTTTCTAGGAACACTAGGTCTTAGTTATTATTATACATGTAGCCTTCAGTTACGAATCATGCCAACCATGACACAAGTGGACCAATCATAGCTCTAAGTAAGTCGTCATACTACTCAATGCACCAATGCACCTATCAAGTTTTTTAGCCTAAAAAATGCATCTAAAATGCATCACTACTCTACCACATTTTCAAACATATGCCCTTCTCCTTCTAAGAAAAATAGGTCTCATTTTTTCATCTACATCTTTATCTTCATCTTTTCCATCCCCAAACACTTCAAAATAGGTACATCTTCAGGTTTCTTTATACCTCTTTCCTTTGCATGGATTTATCTTCTTATTTACCATCTCAGCGAACAACATGTGGTCAGTAGGATACCACATCAAAAATACATTTTGTTTATTTCCAAGAAACACAACAAGGTCATTCCTTGTCTTCAACCTCCCCTAAAGGAAACTAGCTTGTTCCTCAAGCTATAGAGTTGCTTCTCCATCAATATGAACACTATGTAGGCTATTGACTTGTCTAGTAAATCTTGTTAGCTTTCATTTCCACTCATCTACAAGCTTCTCTTCATCAACATGAAGAGATCAAGATCTTCACCAAGATATCCTCCAAATTTTTCCATAGAAATATATGTGCCAAAACAAACTTTTTTTCTTTAATCTCCACTTGGTCTTTCCTCCTATCATAGTCGCTTCACCTTGCACACAACCAACTAATAATAGAAAACATTGATATACATGGAATTTTTCACCATGGATATGATACCAAAAGTTAGGAATAAATTTTGGATACTAAATTTTAGATCAATTAACTATATCCTATAGTGAAAGTAATTAAATGCAAAAAATAAGCTACATAAAGAATAGACAAGCAAGAGGACACATTACATAGAGATTACGTGGAAACCTTGCAATGTGAAAGGAAAAACCATGGACAAAATGATAGCTCAAAACTTCATTAATAATCTTAGCGTGAACCTCTCTTCTATAATATCTCTTCTATATCAACTCCTTTAGTGATAACATACAAACACTCAATGTTTCCATCTAAAACATTTAGGTTGTGAACTAAGCTAAACTAGTCTAAAGGATCTAACTTAAGAACTTGGAAGCCTAAGGATTTCATGGATCCACTAATTGGATAAATTACAAAGGATATCTCATGCTAATAAATAGTATTTACAACATAGAGAGAAAATAGAGAGAGAGGAGAAAAATTTTGCCATACTTGAGTGGGTAGCATTGTTCATGAATAGGGAATCATGTCCCCCCATGTGCAAAGTCAAGACTTTGAATGGCATCTCATAATGCCCATTTTAACACTCGATGTGCACACCCATGTGTTATGGCCCACTCCACATGTGACCTCAATCTAGAATAGTGATTCTTGCCTCCCACTTTCCCATGTGCACACTTGTGTGAGTCAAAAGATTCCCACATTTGACCGCACCTAACAATATCCCATAGACAACTACACCCCACAAACACATGCCTAAGTATAAATATGTTATCCACTATCATATGTCCTCACATGCTTTCACAATCCAACCCCTATGACTTAGTGTAAAAATGCAAACTATTTCTCTCTCCTCTTCTTTTCACCATCAAAGATGATCCATGGGCCATACCACCCATTATGGGTCATGTCAAGTCATCACCTAGCCACATCACCATTAGGCCACATCATCATGAATAATGACCATGAATAGTGCTTATGGATAGTGATTAATGCATAGTGACTATGAATAATTACTTCACATCCTAACATTTAAAACTCAAAACTTGGTTGTTCCTTTCACTTATTTACCTTTTCTTGCTTCTATAAGTCTTGTATTTTCTCTATCTTTGATCCCTTTGGCCTATCTCTCTTAGTATAACCAGTGTTATGTTGATGGCCCAGGTCTTTTATCTTGCCCAGAATGCTTAAAATGTGTTTATCTTCGATCTCTATAAGTTATGAACCTATACATACTTTATTGCTCCTTAAACACTAATGTTTAGGACTGTTAGTAGCATCGACGCTACTATCTATTCCTGATGCAAGAGTCTAGTGACCTACATTCATCCAATTATAAATGAAGTGTATCCTAATGGTTAGCCTAAGTGTTTTAATGTGAGGTATTACTCCAAAAGGATTGATATAAATACAAGATCAACCCTCATTTATTCTTCACCTAGCAACACCTAGCAAAATACCAAAGAGACTAAGGCAAATTATCAAGATCACTCTATCAAGTATTTAATTGAAAAAATATTCTATATTTCCATACCATTCATAGGTATAACACATCTATAGGTTTGATTTACTAAATGAGTAGTCTAAGAGCCTGATTTTCAAAGTTACAAGCTAGGTTACTATTATACTTATTTTGCACATATTGTATGATTCACACACAAGCCAACATGTAGAGTAGAATTACATGAGTCTAAGGCCCTCTTCTAGAGTATTGAAAATTTAGGTAGTTCTCTATGATAGTGGGGTCTTTTAAGTTGTCTCGACATCATCTACCCACTAACTCATTTTTTCCCAAGGTCACTATAAAGATGGGAAAATAGGGTTTTGCCATTTCATGAAGAGTGATTATTTATGACCTAGATATGAATGCACCAGAGTGAAGGTGAATCAAAACCCAAAAGGATCTAAGTGGTTGCATTATATTCTAATAGGTATTCCATATAGGACACTTTTATTGAACCTAGATAATAGCATCGATACAACCATCCTAGGTTGATGTTAGTGTCCAAAGCACCAAAAGTATCTAAACTATAATATGATGACTATTCCAGATTCTCCTTCCATCTTGATTTCTATTTGTTCTATATTTATAACTATATTAGCATTAGAACAAGATAATTACATCACTTCTTTATCATTTCCATATCTAGCACAGTTACATTTTCTATATTTAGACTATCTCAGCATAACAAATTTAGTGGATGCTTATATTTGAGTTTAAAATCTAATTGGCATGCTATAGATATAATTATAACCCTTGTGCCATTTTATTTCTATGTACTCTTTTAATACAAAATCTAGGTTTAATAATAAGATCACCTTCTATCAACATTTTAGGGTTAAACATTTGGTGAACCTGACATTTGAACATAAAACCCTAGGATAAATTTAGGTTCTCTACTTGTATTTTGTTGCAAATTTTAAATTTTTCATTTGTGAAGCAATATAAATTATTAGTACAAAAACTTTATTCCAAATGGAAGATAAAGAAGCATTGATTATTCATCTCAATAATAGCAAGCGCTTAATAGATGCATTTTTGCATGTTACAAGAGATGAAATAAGTAAACAAGATAAAACTAAGGTTGCATCAACTAGTAATGGTGAATTCCTAAAAGGTACTCTAACTAAACCCACACTTATCAATCTACTTACATCTAGTGGGAACATAGATTATGTATTTAAACCTTTGTTCCCTAAAACTACCATTGTTACATCTATCATAGAATTACCAGTTGTTTCAACACAAAAACTAGTTTCAATGACTCTTACTAATAAAAACATGCTTTCATCCCCTCTGGTGACTATTCAACTTGATAATCTAAATCCCACTAGGACTATAGTTTAATCATTCCTTCAAATTATAAATACCTTAGAGGACAAGATTACAAACATTAAATAAAATGATTCATGTTATAGATTCACAAGATGTGTTGCACAACCCTCTTGCACTTGAAATCTCTTTGCACCCTTTACCAACTAGATTTTTTGCACCTAAATTCACATTTCAATATGGCAAGGGTGATCCTAAAGAACATCTTCAAACATTTTGTGTGGCATGCCTTAACTATGCTTCCAATGATAAATTCTTGACCAAATTATTTCCAAGAATCCTCAAGGACTATGATTTGAGGTGGTTCTATGGTTGACCTCTCTAATCCTTAAAATCATTCAAACCTCTTGCCAACCAATACTAATCACACTTTTCCATTAACATTTTTTAAAAGGTTTCATATGCCAAAATTTTCAAAATCAAATAAGGAACCAATGAACCTATCAATGAATATGTCTTGAGAAATAAGACAATGATAGCCAAAATGACCAATCTTATTGTATAAAAAGAGTTGTAAGATATATTCAAGAAAAGTTTGATGGCTCGTTTACATGAGTCTATTGTTTTTAAAAAGTTTGAATCTTTTGATGAATTATGCCATATTTTATGGGGCCATAAAAATAAGCTTATGTCATTGAAGAAGCTCAAGTATGTAGTAAACACACCAATTGCATCTACATCTAGTACAAAATTCATAATTAAACCAAGTTATAAGGTAAAACCTCCTAAGCCCAAAAAGGAAACAACTACCATAGTTAACATAGTTTCACAACCTAGTTGACTTGTCTTTTCTAATGCACTAAGGAGATAATTTACACATTTACCTGAGTCCCCAGCTTAATTACTCATGAGGTTATTATAGTGTCATCTTATCTCTCTCCCTCATCCTATCAAGGTTGATATGATTTGACCTCTACCTAAATGATATGACATGAATGCTTATTTTGATTATCATCAGGGACTAGGACATTCTATAGGTATGATTTACCTTGAAGCACAAGATCCAAGATTTTATTGATGACCAAAAGTTTACATTTAAGGATCCTCTAAAGGAATTAGGTTCACAACCTAGTGATCACCATAAACAAAAAATATTTAATAATATTTTTCAAGACCATTATAAGAAGGAACCAAAAATCCAAATGGCATATAATGCACATCCTCCTCTATCATATTATGGACACCCAATAGATGGGATTATTGGTAGTTACACATGACATATACCTCATATGTATCAAAAATATTCTATTTCCTTTGATGATAGTGAAATTAAGGATGATTCATTCTCTATTCATTTGATTATATCTTGATAAACAGCCCATAGGTAGTGTTATGATTGATAATGGTATAAGTGAAAATGTTTGCACTATGACATTATTTAAAAACTTGGGTTATAATCATCATTATTTACACCCCTCTACTAGATCAATTCAAGCATTTGATGGAACCTCCCAAAAGGCTCTTGCCAAGATTGACTTAAGTTTATAACTTTGTCCAGCACATGTGGTTACTACCTTTTTAGTTATCCCTTCCATATACATCTTTAATATGTTATTAGGAATACCTTGGATATACACTCTTTTAACCATATCATCTATAGTGCATGGGTGTGTTAAATGCATTCATGTTAATCAGGGGATTATAGTTTCCAAAATTCTATATAGTAGCCTCTTGAATAAAAGAAACTTATACCCAAAAAATTAGCTATCAAACCTACAAAGGCTAATTATCCACAAAAGGGTAAGCAATAGGCAATCCACTTTACTAGGTGGCCAATAATTAAGAAACCATTACATTAGAGACATATAGTGGATTCCAAAGAATCCTCATCTTCTACTACACACCATGATCAAATATCTAGAGCACCTTAAAATGTACATATTACTACTATGCCAAAGAAACCATAGAACACTCAATGATGGGTTCTAAGAATCCCCATTCATGTTATTCCTACTACTAATACACAATCACTGAGTCATATTTTGCATACACAGAGCATCATTGATACCATTGTGACATATATTACACATATATATGCCCCTAATTAGTTTACATGGGTTATTACACTAGATTCATGGTGGGGAGGTATATATGACCATATATTAGATGGCATCATAGGATGATCCTTCCTCTTCAAAAATACCAAAAAAAAATCAAAACATCCAAAAATCTAAAAACACTTTCAGCACATGCATGTTTTATTGGCTCCTTGGTATCCATGTGTTAGTCCCATGTTAATGGATGATGTACTTAGTTACTCCTACGTACATATATATGTCACGCTTCTATTTGAGTGTGATATGGGCATACATAGATACATGATACATTCTTATTTTAGATGTTGGACCCTCCCTATACTCATGTCATGTGGACATTGGGGGCATCTACTTCTTTTATCTTGATACACATAGGTTATATGGTTCGATGATCACTCTACATTATCATGTTTGAGATTACATATGTACTTACACATACATATTATCCATGATTATATCTTACACAGGGTACTTCATATGTTATACACTTGGAATTTTTTCTTAACAACATTGGATCCATGGGCTACTATGATATGTTTATGTTGGTTGCTTATGTTTTACTTTATGCACTTCTTTAAGTGTCTTGTCTTGATATTATCTTGTTTGTTTAAGCATTTGAATATGATCCTTTGCTTTCATCCCCCATGCCTATGTATGCTTTCATTGACATTTTCATGTCATTTTTTGTTGTATGGACATTTGAATATGTCATTCTTTCTTTCATGGGCATTTGACTAAGTCATGTCCCTTTGATTGTGCAGCATTTGAACATACCCCTTATTTATGGTATCTTTAGACCATTACCTTTTGACTTACTTTTGATTGATCTTTTGTGTGTACTTGATTTGCTTGTTGAGCTTGTATTGTTACTATCTACATGTTGCCATGATATTTATCATATTATAGTCATCTAAAATGTCATTTAATGTAATAAGTGTCACATCAGACCACCCTATATTTAGCTTATCCATAGACCTATCTTAGGGCCTCTTTTGATCCCTTTCTAGTTTTTATGCACATTTATCCCATGCCCAAATATATCAAGAAATGCATTGAGTCATCACCTAGGCATACCCAATCATCTTTCACACATTCCATCCACCATAAAAATAACATAATCCCTTTGGTCTATACCATAGTGCACTATTGGCAAAGGGAGAAGCATTATTTACCTTTAGCTTCCTTATCCCCTAACAGATATATTTCCACTCCTTGAAGCATCTTAGAAGCATCCTAGTCTCATTTCATGACTTGACAAGCATTGGAACACTATATAAAGACCACTCTCATTCATTTATCCCTTAACTATAAATTTTCATGAACAAGCTTAGAAATAGTTGTGTAAATCAAGGTTATTAATCTCTATTTACACCTATTTCTACATACATCCATCTACATCAGCCCATAACTCAATTTTAATCATATTTCTAGTTTTAAGTCAAACTCAAAGCATTTAAATTGGCATTATTAGTCATATAAAATATCAAAATTAGTAGCTAGAGTGTGGTTTGTGACACCTAACCCATAGGTCCCTCTTGCATGCTCTTATGACCCTTCTAGACAGCTTTTTGCTTATTCCCAATCATCCGTAGACTTCCAAGACCTGATTCCAGCTTAGCTAGACTCTATTTTCCATGTTTATTCCATCCCCCAAGTCTTGAGCCTATAGGATAGGAGTGTTGGGGTTGGACTATGGAATTGGACCTTACAGTGTCCTATTTTTAGTGCTCTTATCCAATCACATTTTGAGCCCAAATGACCATTTTATCCCGATTCCTCTTCTTCTTTATGTCAACCTAGCATAAATATGTTTAACCCATGACCAATAGATCTCTATAAAATCCCATTCAAAGTTAATTTAGAAGGGGTTGGTAAATATTAAAGAAGCAAGCAAGAATATAAGCAAGACCACTAAGGAAAATTTTCCTATTCTTTGCATACAACCATCTAATATAGCTACAAGCCTATTCAAACCCTTACCCCAGTCCCTAGCCACCTCAAACACACCCAATTTAGCATTTTTTCATCCACATAACACTATTTCATAAAGCACATCAAATGGGAGAAATATATATGGCTTGATCCCTCTTCGGAGTATTGGTATGTAGGCAACATGGCCATACAAGGGGTGTGGATACATGTTTAGTGTATCTTACACATACTAACCCCCCCTTCTTTCTCAAGTTTCATTCAAGCATACTGAAGGTCTATGGTTGGAGATTAAATCATCTTTACAAGGAGCTCTGTTAGCATTCAAGATCTGAAATTTTTACAGGCAGGTTCACATAGGGACAGTGGACAAAACCCAAAAAACTCAGATCTCTATGACTAGTTTAGATAATAGTGACAGGACCTAGACTATAGTGTTAGACCTCAAAGTTTCCTATTTTTGGCACTCCTATCGTTTCACCAAACTAAATCTAGATCCAAATTCATGACATTATCCCAGTCTTTCATAGTCGATATCAGCGTTTGTCGTAGCCATATCAACTTAGTTTTAAGATAACTGATATTTCTCCTCTTTCATTACTATTTTTAGAAAGCTATGAAGATCAAATAAATTATATAAATTGATACTCTATTTATTGTAATATTATTTACTGATTTAGTCAACTCAAACCTTTAATTAAATTATGAATAAGACTCCAATATTCCTAAAATAGTTAAATCATTCGGTGAACTCGACTTACTTCGTTTGCACACAAAAATCCTAGAAATCCTAGGATAAATCCTTGCTAATTTTCCCAATATTTTTCTGATTTTTTACCTATATATTTAAAATAAAAATTAACTTTAATTTTTAAAATTCTATAGTAATTTTTTTTTAAATATTTTCTTCCAAACCTTAGTTGCATATACTAAGTCCCTTAAAATAATGAATTTTTTAATATTTTTCTAATTTTTTACCTACATATTTAAATCAAAAAATCACATTAAATTTTAAAATTCCTTAGTAATTTTTAAAATATTATTTTTTAAAACCCTAATTGCATATACTAGGTCCCTTTGTTTGCTTGAGGTATTACCTTACATTTAAAATCAGATTCCACATAAAAACAAAAATGGATCTTACTTCTTTACACATATTTCTTTCATTTATTTCAAAAAATAAAGAGACCATACTCAGTCCTATCATGTACATGAATGATGAAGTTTACCATATGCTAATACAAAGCTTCATTCTTTACATTTGATGATTAATTTTTATAATATGGGATGGTATTAATAAATTTAGTGTTAAACATGTTAAGATACCTCTTGCCTCACCTCCCTTGGAGCCATTATCCCATGTCAAGTTATGTTTCATGGTCCATTTTACTCTTCCCTAGGTCACTACCCATCGCCAAAGAGCCCAGTTGACACCCTTTATCCCTCCACCACCTTGACCTATTGATTATCTTCACTCTCCTCTCGTAGCTACTACTAGTCCTATACAGATAGTAGATAATATGGTTAGAGTTGTTACTCGATGTGTTACCATGCCTCCCCCACTTAGTTAGGAGCCTCGCCACCCTCCTATTCCTTCATGTCTCAAGCCCAGCCCACCTACATAGGCAAATTTATACAAGGCATATGATATTGTTGATCATTTAAGAAACACACCAACTAAGATTTCTATATTAAAACTGCTTTATAAAGCCAATGTGTTCAAAGACATTCTTTATCAAGCACTCACTTAGACTTATATGCCCATTGATTTAAAGCCTTTTTATTTTGCATCAGTGGTCAACACATTAAAAACTATAGAATATGTTATTTCTTTTAATCATGAGAACGTGCCATCTCAAATAGTTATTGATCAAAATTTACCACTATTTATACAATCTCAAGTCAAAACTAGTGCAATAAAGAGAGTTCTAGTTGATAGTGGTTCCAGACTTAATATATGTAATATTACATTCTTACAGACCATGGGTATAGATATGGTATCCATGCAAAACTCATATATAAATATTAGAGGTTTTTATGATATACCATGATAGACATTGGGCACCATTGCTTTGGATATCATGGTAGGGCCCAAAACCCTCTCTACATAGTTTCAGGTCATGCCAGGTCCTATTCATTATAATCTTTTACTTGGATGACCTTGGATACATGTTATGGAGGTAGTTCCTTCTACTCTTCATTGATGTGTTAATTTTATCCATAAAGGATACATATACACATGCCCAGTAGATAACCAACCATTCAAATATTATCAAATTATAGAGTTATCTTTGACTATTTTTTCAGATGGGACACCTCATATCATAGTTCAATCACCACCTCATCACATTTCTCTTGATTAGATACATACATATGAGCTAGGAAATACTAGCACATCTCTCACTCCTCCACCTACTATTGTAGTTAAAGTGTGTCACTTAAGTAGGCATAGTGCTCGGTCATGTATACAACTCTGGTAATCAAGTATTTTTAAGGTCAAAAAAGTTAGGCAGAAAGGGAACAAGGTCTGTTACATAAAATTTAAGCACACTGATATGATGGCATAAATTTCACATAAGGCACAAACCTTATCCACTCACCTAAAGTGTGGCAATGAAGGGACCAGGTCCTCATTGGGTTAGTTCTATCATGTTGTAGCAAAGGGGTTATATAGGGTTTAAGGGGTTCATGGGGTAGTATGGTGTAAGCTCGAGTAGAGGAGGGTCAGAGCCTTATCGGTGCATGCAAGCCAAATAGTCCATATGGGGGTGTCCATTCACCCTAAAGTTGTTCGTGTTGTGTTTATCATGAGATCTCTTCATGGTGGTTAAGAGATCTAAGTGGTGTAAAGGCACCACTTACTACGAGGGTGGGATCCTAGCTTGTCAACAAAATACATAGGGAAATAATATCACAACCATTCTATAATAATTTATCATAAACCAAAAGTAATTTATATTCATTCATTGATGTATTACTCTATTACAATAACTAGTAATAATCTTTACTAATCATTTCTAATTCTACTTATGCTAGAGACTCACAGATGAGCGTGGCTTACATTTTCCCATTTTTCATTCAAAGGGCTTACTCCTAGTATTACTCCTCCATTTCTTAGGGCTTTGTTGTAAAATTTAATCCTCCTTTTCCACTCTTGGAGGTCACCTTTAAATAGGCACTGGCCACTCCTCTTGTTGATTGGATAGGCACATGTCAAAGGATGAGTAGGTTAGAGCTTGTCAACTCAATTATAGCATATAAGATAACCATGTGCATGTCGAGTTATTAGTCATGGTAGTTCACCCATTTACTCCACTACTTAAAACTTCATGACCCTTAATCCCTGAGCTGCCACATGTAATACTAGGTAGGTATGCCTCAAGGCTTGTGACACTCTTCAACCATCAACTAGCTGGCATAAGGACTCTAGGAGTTGATCTAGTTAGCACCAAGGTGTACAAAAAGGGGTCCTTCACTTTTTTTAAGAGTCTCTATGCTCTGGGATGTGTCTTAGCTAGTTTGGGACCAAGTCTTACCAAAAAGGGGCCCCAACATCACCCCATACAAAATTGTTAGTCGACCTTGGACTAGCCCTGAAGTGCCTTAGGGGCACAGAATTTGGGTGCACCCTACTGTAAGTCCTCCTTTAAATTATCAAATCCTTGGATGGCACCCCTCAACTCTTCAATGGTTCCATCCACTTCTATAGATATTGCATCCAAATTAATTACATCCATGCTTTCCAATTCCTTTTTTAAGGCTTCCAACCTTTCCTTTGCCCTTCTCACCCCTCCATCCAGGTGTTTGCCCTGCTCGATAGCCTTTGTCTAAAAGGCACAAAATACTACCTCTAGGTCTTGCTCTTTTATTTTCAATTAGGAATTAATGGATTTGACTTGCACCATCACCTACATGTGCTTAGTCATTGAAATCATGAAGGAATGTTGGAGCAAGAAATCCTTCTCCCCCTTTATCTATTTAAGGCATTCATCGATGATATTTTTTTGTCGTGTGAAGTTATAAAAAATGGTGTCTACTTCTTAGATGCCTCCTTTGAGCTTAGTGAAGAGGTATTCAATTTCTTCCATTTTCCTCATTAGCTCACCCCTTATAGCTTCACAGGGGTCTTCCTTTTCTTCTAGCACTAGATTTAGCTTGGGGAGCATCCACTTAATGAGCACACAAGTGTAGTTGACCTCCTTCATGTCAGAGTAGTAGATGTCATCTTGGAAGGAGGGCTCTACTTCCTCAATGCACTTGATTAGTTTTTAGAGCTTGAGTTTGGTTTCCTCAAGCTCCTTCTCCATGTCCTTAGTAGTTTTCCTCCAACTATTGGCATCAACACCATTAAGGATGTTCTTGCATGCCACAGAGGTTGCCATTTTGATCAAAATGTTGGTTGATCACATAGGGTTTAGGTTATGGGGGTTTATTAAGGGATATTCATGGCCCTCTTATATTATTTTGGCATGCTGGATATCCCTTTCATGGACCTCAAACTCTGGATCATCCATGTAGCAACTCATGGCCCACGAGACTTGGTGGTGTGTAAGGGTTGTGGCAATTCTTGGAAGCATACACTCTATCATGTAAAAGTAACTATCCTCATTAAATCCCATCTACATTTTTTTTGGTTCTCGAGTTTAACCTCTACTTCTTCCTCGAGCACTTCTTATTCATTGGTGTTGGTGCCAATCCCCATTTCTTCAACTATCTCCTCTTCCTCCCTTTCCTCTTCGATGTTAGGATCATCATCTTGTTGTTCTTACGAGGGTTATTCAATGGAATTTTCCTCCTCATCCTTCTCTTGGTGTAGTTCTTCTTCTTCCACTTATTTTTCTAAGGTGCTAGTATCAACCTTTTGTTCCTCAAGCACCTTCTTAGAACTGGGTCCTAATTTCTATACAGCTTCTTCCATTGTTTGGGTGTCAGTGTCAAGTGCTACCTTGGCTTTTTCTTCCCTAGGATCCAAACTAGAAAAACATTTCTTTCTTTCCCATTCCTCTAAAATGTGTGCCCTTTCCTCTTGGGACACTTTTGCTTCATATTCCTTATTTTGGGTGCATTTTGAACTTGCCTCCTCCATCCTCTCTTTCTTGGCCTTTCCTTCTTTTTTCTCAATTTCCTCAGCCTTGAGCTAATCAATATCAGCCTGAGTCAGGCTTGAGGCCCTCAAATACTTGTACCTATAGTGTAAGGTGATTATTACATTGATGTGGCCTTGATCTAGGCCCATTCCAATCCATTTATTTATTAACTCTTCTTCTTCATGGTCTGCATCAGAGGTATTTACTTTTTCAAGTGCTTCACCTACTTTACTCATCTTTTCCTTATACAACCTATGAACTACTTCACTTTTCTAATCTTCCACCTCTACCATTTGGATGACCCTAGTAGGTACCCCTACCTTAGACATCTCCTCTTTTTCTTGCTTATCTCTCACACCCTTTTGGTCTAGGCCTCATAAGATCTAGGTCTCCTCAACCTGTGCCTCAATTTTTCTAGTTGTGCATGAGGAGTTGAAGGAGATTATTCACTAGGGGATGACTCTACATCCTCAGATGTAATGTAGGTACCTTTTCCCCATTCTTCCTCTTCTGATCCCTCCTTTGATGTGTCTTCTTCTAACGTAGGGTAAGGTGCCTTCTCTTTATTTTTCCCCTTTGGACTTACAGGGGCTCGAGATGCGAAGTATATGCACTTCTGGTGTGGTTCTATCATTGAGGTTTCCCCTTTTAAAGCTATTTTCAGCTTCAGCCTCTTCTCTATCTCTTCTATTATCTCCCCCCTCTTCTTTATGGGGATCTTGTTCTTTTCCTAAGGTGCAGAGGTTATTTCCTTGCTAACTAGGACTGGGGGTCTTTTTGTTCCACAGTGTTAAACCCCACATCATCATCCTTTCTTTTAGGATTCATCACATATTATAGTCTATGTATGAAGTTGAGGATCATTACCTCTTGTACAAGATCAATATCCATTCAATCTGAGGTGTCATTTTTTCCTGTTGTCATGCCTCCATCCGTGCAAGGAAATCAATGCCTCATTCATTGGCTTTTTATGTCTAGTTTTTGGACTTAGATGTCAAGCCTTTACACGTTGAGGATCCTATTGAAAACATCATTAAAAAAATTGATTGAGAAGGAAAAGTGAAGCTTCAACCATCCTTACTTATTCCCATCCTTGAGTGTTCTATGGATGATGCAGTAGTGCTACATGATGGTGAAGGTCATCGTTCCAAATATGCTCACTAAAAGCCCTTTGGGATGTACTATTTTAACTTGAAGGCCTCTATGTATTACTCATACCACTTTAGCACATGGGTCTTTTACTTAGTGATGAAGGTTATGGGGTAGGTAAAGTCTTTTTATTTCTACACCAGGCTCTTATGGTGTTTTGGTAACACCCACAAGTTGTCTCCTACACCATTTGGGATTCCAATCTCTTCCATGACTATCAAGATGAGGATGGAGACCCATCTGAATGTCCCCTTCATACTATGGCACTCTAGCATGTTCTTGGTCATCTCTATAGAAATGAACTATGCCATGTTGAACTTTACCCCTTATGTTAGGTGATATGCTAGGTAGACGCATACCTTGGACATTTCAGTCCATCTCCCTCCTAGTCATATTTTCAAGCTTACTAATCATGTCACTACCCTTGTGCCTAGGTATTCACACTTGATGATGTCAAAATTGTACCCTCCCTTGAATTAATTGAGGATCTTTATGATACACTCTACCTCCTCGTCATCACCCATCAGCTAATGGATGTGTTTTTTAGATTTTGGTAGTCTAGTTATCTTGTTGATCAAGCACGTGGATATATTCATGTATCACCTTACAAAGTACACGTGATCTTCATGTATGCAAAAGAGGAAGAATTAAACAAGATCCTTTGGCTTTCCAAAATAGTGTAACTCATAAAGTTGAGTTATGCCTGAAGCCTTTAATCTATCATTGATTGAGATGTCAAAAATTGCATCTCCCTCTTGGGTCATCTACCTAGTGTCCACCATCCAATCTTGCATCAGGTCATGAAAGTGACTTGACATTTTGTGGTTATAATCTCATAGTTAAAATAAATGCATAAATGAGTGCCAAGGTTCACCCACTGACACTTTAGGTGGGAACTACATATGTTGGTAAGATATTTTGCTCACTGCTTTAGCTTCCACCATCACAACACTGATCACTTCTACTGCCTATGCCCTTGTCTTAGTTGTAACTACTTCCTCTACTATTCAAACCCACTTGGGTTTGAGTCACATAGCTTCATATGTAAATGCCTTCTACTTCTTTATCATTTTGAATCTATTGGTGTTGAAGTGTAAGAGGTGCGACATATCAAAACCCCTAATTTTGGCTTGGCATGAGTTGCATATTTGAGCTTCTCTAGTCATTAATGGTAGCCCAGATTTTGTTCTAGTTTACCTTCTTTTCTCTAGTTTTGTTGCACCTCTTCACTCATGATGCACTTTTTGTTTTAGTTTACCGCACCAATTCCACACTTGATGCACTATCTACTCTATGATACTTCACTCTTTCAGGGTCATTTGGCTCTAGTTCTTGGTTAATTTAGCATCCATTTGTAACCCTATTCATTCACCATTCACCCTATTTATAGTTAGGTATGTCACCCATCATGATTAATGCCCATGGCCAGACTTGATTGATGGTTTTTTCAAGGGATAGCAAGATCTTTGAGAATTTTATATCCCATCTGCATTAACTACATACCTTTTTTCCACCATCACATTAATTATTTCTACCAATTTTTTGATGATGTGACATCCTTTTTCAAATGGTCACTTCCCACTTTTCTTGGGTGGATGCCAACTATCTTTGATGATCTCTTTCTATGCATATTTTTAGCATGACCTTCAGCTCTCTTATGGCAACCTAGGTGTAACACCTCATAAGTACACAATTCAACCTCCTTAGTTCCACTTCTTCTAATTGTGCTCCTCTTTTAGCGTGCTCCTTTATCTTGGTCAATTTCTCATGTATCATCTTGACTTGGCCTATCCCCACCCCATATAAATTCTTTGCACTAGCCTTCTAGTGCTTGGTATGTTCATCTACTTTGTGCACATTATAGGGAATGTCTTCTTGCTTATCTTGCACTTAATGGATTTGAGTGTCTTCTCTACTCATCTTACATCCAGCCTTGTTGAATGTCATCTTTTTAGGTTTGCACCCAACCTAGTTGAGCATCATCTCTTTCATTGATCCTATGATGGTTTAACATATTCAAGTGTTACTCTTGCCATCTCACCAAGTGCCTCTTGCATGGATTTTTTTTTTATGATTACTTGATTTATAGGCTTCACATGCCCATAACTTAGGTGTTTGACCTCATACGCTTATGGCACAAGCGCTTGACTCAACTGATTAGATTTATGCATGTAATGGTAAAACATAAGGATCTTTATGGCCATCTTGCACCACCTATTGCCTAACTATTCAATAAGAACCAAAGAAAAACTAAAGAATCACATGGTTTCACTTACACCAAACCTTATTTTGGTTAGCTCAATTCAAACTGACTATTAACCAAAGATTTAAAGTATCCTTGATGCGAGCACCAACCTATTATCAATAAAGATTCAATCAATTTCCATTGAAATGCCCTTGAAGTATCTCATTAAACAATGTGCATAGTTTACATGCACCTATTTCTAAAATGTGATGGATGACATAAAGACCCATCTATCAAATTTATAGCTTGCCTAGGTACTAAAAGTATTTGGATTCATATAACAAAACTAAGGCTCCTTCGGTCAGCACCTTGTGCTTGATATGCTTGTCATGCCACCTCTTTTGATGTGCCTTCTTAATTTTTTGACCCCACTTGGCCTAAGCATGTATCTCATCCAAGCACTCCAATTTTTATAACCTTGTGCCTAAATATTCTTGGTTGTCAAGGCAGAGAATTCATGTGATGTGCATGGAAGGTACTAAAAAATCCATGGGCATAACCGCTTCCACATCAAACACTAGTTAGAATGGTGTAGCCTTGTTTAGGTGCATGTATGTCATTTGATAGGCCCATAGTACTACAAAGACATGATCATCCCAGTCCTTGTGACTTAAATCACATATCTTAATGAGGCATGTTCCAAATATCTTATTGAAGGGCTCAACCATGCCATTCTCCTGGAGATAATATGGGGTGGTCTTATGGTTTGCCACCATGTATTTTGTCAGAAGGATGCATATTGTCTCATTGAAGAAATGAATTACCCTGTTGCTAGTCAAAATTATCAAGCACCCATATCAGCTATTAATTTTCTCCTAGATGAATCACATGGTTGTTTTGGATATGTAGGTTTCGGTCATTGCTGCCTTAGCCCATTTAGTGAAATAGTTGATTGCCATAATGATATATCTGGCCCCTATGCGCTATGTCATAGGGTTGATTGGCCCTATAAAGTTAATAGCTAATTTCTCCAATAGTTCCTAGGCTAAAATATGGATGAGAGACATCTCATCCTGATGGTTTGGATTTATAGTGTGTTGGCATACATCACATGCCCATGCATATTCCATAGTGTCATTGAATAGGCTTGGCCACCACAACCCTGATTATATAATCTTGTGCATCGTTACATCTCTAGTGTAATATCCTCTAGTTATCCCTTCATATACTTCTTAAAGGATGGAGTCCCATTCATGTTCTAAAATGCATCAATGTAAGACCTCATCCCTACTCATCTTGTATATCTCCCCCTTAATGAGCTGGAAGGGGGAGGCATGGACAGCAAGCTACTTCTTCTCTTTGGAGGATAGTGTTTGTGGCACCAGCCTTGATGTTAGGAAAGCATCAATATCCACCAATTATTTAAGAATATGATGAAGTTGATATAATTACATGTCCAATATATCATCCTTAATTGGTATTATTGTATCGCCAGAATCAATGTGGGATAAGTGGTATGGCCTCAAATTTTGTTTACCAAGTTTAACCATGACTAAAAATTGAAACTCTTGGAAGAGGACAACCCATCTACAAATGCACCCATGAAAAATAGGTTTGTTTATGAGGTATTTTAGTGCCTCATGATTAGTGAAGAAAGTGAATGGGGTTTCTAGTGTAGATAGGATACAAAGCAAGTTAGTCAAGCATTAGTCCATAAATCATGAAAATTTCATAAAGAACTAACTAACTAAGCCTATCTATTCTTATGAAAATTACAAAGGATAGCAAGAAACAAATGAAAGAAATCAAACATCATATTACCTTCCCAAATGGATTCACCATACCCATGTGGCTCAAAATCATGTTCTCCCTTGATCAAGCATCCTTGTCTTTGTCAACAAAGGTGGCAAACTCCTCCAATGTCTCAAGATCACTCCATAAAACCTAAACTCATGATTCTAAATCACTAAAATAGCCTATCAATGAAGCTTGCAAACAAAATCAATGATCAAATGCAAAGGATTGTGGAAACAATTTAACATTGTGACTTTGTAATATTTAATCTTAAAATTCATGTCCATGGCCTCTCTATTTAGAGATTTTTGAGATTGGTCAGGATCAACATTGACTATCCATCTTGAGATAAATATGTGTGGTTAAGGATTAATTCAATATTTATAATTAAATCCATAAATATCTTCATCATGACCTTGGAATAAGGGGCATTGCAAAGGTATGAGAGGCATTAACTAGGCATGGGTGACCCATAATCCTGATATTTGTGGCATTTATGGCCTAGGGATGTCTTCTCAAGAAATGATGTCACTTGATGATGAAATTAATAAGAATCAATTTTCAAAAATAAATATTCAACAACTCTCATGGAAAATCCACTTAAGCTCTTGATTTGGATTAATTAGCCTTAAACAAGGTTAATCAACATTTGTGCAATTATTTAAAAATTGGCCCTCAATTAATCAAAATGATCAAAGAGTCATATTACTGAGTTGTAATTTGACTCAAGAAGAATTAGAAGGTGACTTTAGATACACCAAAACCATGTTTCCAACATAAAATAACAAATGTACATGGTGTATACTAATGAATTTAGGAGAAAAGAGTGATCCAGAGCACAAAAGGCAAAATCATCATTTTGACTCGAAATGAATTGATCAAAGTTAACTGACCCATAAATTACATTTCCCCATTTAGGGATACTTTGACTTAAATTGGCACTTGTAAATTACAATTTTGAACCATTTAGTGCATTTTATGGATTTTGACCTAAAATGTGCATTTGAGTGCAATTCGAGTAAGATTGACATTTTTAACATAAATAGTGTTAGGAATTGGATGTCTACATTTTACCCATATTTGAGAAGGCATAGTGAGACATTCAAGTGAAGCAACATCTTTTCAAAGAAAATATTTGTTGAGAATAATTTGGAACAGACCCATAATGCCCCTTTGAGAGGACATATTAGGATGGAAGAAAAGGATGGACTCTCAAAAAGATAGAGAAAGTGAGATATTAACCCATGGAATAGATCACATACAAACAAGCTAATGCTTGCACATGTGATTACCATCAATGATCAAAATATAATTAGAGGTATAATAGGCCCTAGAGATAGGGGGAATGGGAAAGATATAATCCATAAATGTAAGGGACACACTTTAAACATACCCAATTTGAGAGTACAACACTTACGATATTGATTAATCTTGAGACAAGTTACACACTAAATATTATCATCATGAGATTTAATTTGGAGAGCTTGGAATTAGAGGAAAAGAGAGAGTGTTCTACTTCAGGAAGGGAAGCACCACTAGAACAGGGTCTCCAAAGAGAAGATAATAAGAAGTACTTCAGTAGAGCAAATTTGATCATGATAAAATAATGTTTCCCTAGTAGGATGAATCTTAGTCATTGATAAAGAATAAATAATGATTAGCCCTTGCATATATGATTTGATTCAGATGTTGTTTAGATGTTGTGCCAACATGGATAATTTGAAAGCAAAATAGCTCAAGGATATAACTAAAAAGATAGGTTAAAGTGAGCAGGCACAAACATATATGTGATGGTGTAATGGCTTAGAAAGCCATATAAAACCAAGCACATGAAAATGCACAAAATGATGAGAGAGATGAAAAAAAGAATGAAGATAGTCGAGCTAACCTCAATAAAAATTGAGTGCTACCTAAATTGTTCCATGGACTCATGTTCCAATATGAACCTCAGGCCAATGTAGTTCACCCAAGTTTGGGAGAGAATGGAATGAGAAATGATGAAAAATGGACCAAGAATTAATTAAACTCATAATGTATGCAAAGAGATTCACATCTAAGCATAGAGTTGAGTGCTAAAATGCATGTTACCTAGATGCCTGATTCCATATCATGAGCCTAGGTGTTGCAATTTTTTCTTGAAAATCATTCATCGAAGCTAATGTTGATGTTAAGACTTTGAGACCTGAGCACAAATTGCTTGCTATAGCAAAAAAAATTAGGCATCATAAGTATGAATAACTTAGAATGACATAAGATTCTAATTGCATTGAGCCAGTTCAAATGTCAATATCTATAGTTAATGATAATGGTAAAACAATGACCAAAACCAAAGTTGCAATGATTTACATTTAAACAAAAAAATAAAGACAAAGAAAAAGATAAACATAAATGAACCTAAGTTTAAATCAAGATATGATCAATCAAGACTTAAGTAGGAACAAAAATCTTTAAAAATAAAAGTCAAGAACATCTTAATGACATGAGACCAAGATATAAATAATCAAGATCCATGTGGACCATCAAGATGTACTTGAACACAAAAGAGAAGCAAAATCAAAATAGAAAAACAAGACACCAAAAACAATCAAATAAACAAAATGGTCCAAGAATAACGTAATAACATAGGATCAATATATAAATAATCAAGATCCATATGAATTATCAAGATGTTCTGAAACATAAAAGAGATAAGCAAAAACAATCAAGGAAACATAAGACCAAGATGAGACAAGAAGTAATAAAAATAGAAAAGGAAAAGAAATAAAAGGAGAGGTGAAAAATCATAAAAAAACACCAAGATAACTCAAATAAACACACACAAACAAAAACCAAGTTAGTGAAACTTAGAGACAAATGTTCATGCATGCATGATAGAGACATTACTTTCTACCACATCATAACAAAGAACAATGGCATGACAATTGTTCCCTGATTAAAGAGGAATAATGACAAAAGAGATGGGGGAAGAGAAGAAAAGGAAGGGGTTGTCGAGATGACTCCATATGTATAAGACAAGTGTACATTGCCTACATAGCTCTATGGATGCATGTTCCAACATGAACTTTAGGCCAAATGTAGTTCTCTCAGGAAATGGGATAGAAGAAAAATGATGATCAGACCAGCATGATTTATAGAATAAATAGAAGATATGACAAAAAAATGACAATGGTCTATAAAATAGGAAGCTGATGAGATGAGAAAGAATGACCTTACAAAATGGTAAGTGTGTGGGACAAGATAAAATGAACTAGTGTTTTTGTGCTTGCAAAATGGTAAGAGAGTAGCAAGGTGGAATGAGAATGTACAAATGTATAGAATCATGAGACAATGTTTTTGTTCTTTTTTGGATCATGTTCTAATGTTTTTGGGATAAAATATGCACAATGTGGGACCATCTAGTTAAGGAGATGCATATCCTGAGAGTAGAGGTTCTAATAAGATAACTAAGTTGGTTGCAACATCCCATGCTCACAAATTAGTGAGAGAGAGGATCTTGATAAAATAATAAAGAGAAAAAAATGTGATATAGAATAATGTGCAACCTAAAGTAAAAAAAGAAGTATCTACATTAACCTACCTATAATAGTGTAGCAATGGTCTGGAACTGAGAGGATGTTTTTGTTCACTTATCTGAAGTTGCACAATATTGTCCTGACTGAATTGCTTTGTAGAACTATTGTTGAGGATGTTCATAATGTTCATGAGACATAATCAATATCATAATTGGTTAAGGGATAAAAAGTGTTCAAGCTTATAACATGCCTTAGACATAAAAATAATATGCTTCTCGAAGAGAGAAATCCATAATGGGATGAAGAATGTGTTCAGAGTGCCAAGGATTCAAATCCTTTAATATCTAGAATCATGAAAAGTGGACTAGGGTAGTATAAAATGTGTTCAAGGTAAGATAAAAAGGTGGGATAAAATTATGTTAGCACAAGGTGCCCTCAAGTCATAGGTCTTGTAGATAATGGTTCAAAGCGAATCATGCATAGAACCTCTTAAGGTGTATGATGTTCATGGGCTCTGAAAGTTCTTCACCATTAGGTTTAGCCAGTCGATATGCTCATGACCCATAGTTTATTGTGACAATATATGTTCCTAATCAATTAGGCTAAAACTTGCCTTTATTTTTGAGTTCAACATTCGTGTTCTGGTTATCTTTCAAAACTAAGTCACCAATCTCTAATTTTTGAGGGAGAATGCATTTTTGTAGCTTTTCTATAATCTATTATGATAGGCCTACAAGTTTTATAGGGTTGCTAAACACTTACCATCAAGAAGCTCTAGTTCTTGCAATCATGAGGCTCTATAGTCTTCATTATCTTGAATGTGCTCCAGTGATATTCTTAATGATGGGATATCAATCTTGACTGGGATGATAGCTTCAGTGCCAAAAACAAGAGATTATGGAGTATCACCATTTGGGGTCTGATGATTGGTTATATAAGGCTAAAGGGTAGGAAAGAGTTACAAGTGCCAATTACGACCAGCATCATTGATAATCTTCTTTAAGATGGATAGAATGGTTTTATTTGATGCCTCATCTTATCAATTTCCTTGTGGATTATATGGAGTGGATTTCTTATGCTTGATCTTGAATTTTTCACAAAGAGATTTCATATCTTGGTTCACAAAGGATCCACCATTATTAGATATAATATGAGCTAGGATGCCATATCAATAGATGATATGGTAATGAATGAATTTGGCTATTTGTTTCTCGATAACATAAGTGAGTGGAATAGCCTCAATCCACTTTGTAAAGTAGTTAGTTTTAGTCAAAATGTGTTTATGTCCATCTAAAGATGTCGGGTTAATTTTCCCAATGAGATTGAGACCCCATGTTGAGAACGGCCATGGTGTTATGATTGGTTACAATGGTAAGGAAGGTGCATGTATCAATTTTCCATGATGATGACAAGGAACACACTTCTTTACATAATTACAAGCATATGTCTCCATTTTGGGCCAATAATAGGCTATTCTGAGGATTTTATTTGCTAGGACTACACCATTGGTATGGGCCCCACACATTCCTTCATGAACCTCCTTTAGTGCCAGCATGGATTCTCCCAAAGATAAATAATGAATAAGTGTTCCATCATAGCCTTTACAATAAAGCATGTTTCCAAGGAGGATATAACATGTTAAGCAATGAAGGAAAAGTTTTTGTTGGTTGTTGGAAAGGTCAACGGGAAATATATGACTATGGAAATAGTTATAAAAATCTTGATACCATGGTAGCTCAAGTGAGGGATTAGGATTAGCAATGGTGCATGTCCTCTCTGAATCTAATAGAATATGTACCAACCAAAGAAGATTTTCAATCAGGAATTGATACTCTTTAACACTATCATGCATTTGAATCATGGAAATAATTGTTGCCATGGCATGGAAGATCTATTATTGACTTATAAAACTTGTTTAAACTATAGAGATTTAAAATGTGTTTTGAGATTATTGATAATTTTCTTGTAAGGAACAAGTTTATCATCCTTTGTTTGATACTGGCTAGTTGTCTGATTTATGATTAGCTATGAATCTCTATAGACCTTTAAGATTTGAATATCCCATTGTACAACAAGATGAAGCCCTGTAACCAATGCCTCATATTTGGCATTATTGTTTATACAATGAAATTTTATATGGAATACTTTGGGGATCAGATCCCCCTATGGCATGATCAATAATATTCCAGCTTCAGACCCTTGAGATGTGAAGGATCCATAAAAATAGAGCATCCAATGTTCAAGTTCTTATGATGCTTGTTTTATCATCATGATCGAATCATCTGAAAGGTCAAAGTTGAGAGGATGAGTGGACTTAATAGGAGTTTTTACAAGTTGGTTAGCAAGAACTTGTCCTTTGACTGCCTTTTGATTCTAGTACTCAATATCAAACTCACTGAGGAGCATAATCCATTTAGCCATGCATCTTATAAGAGTTACTTTAGATAAGAGGAACTTGAGAGGATATACCTTGGTGATAACAATACTTTTGTTATTTAGCATATAATGTCACAACTTTTGAGTGGTAAGTACCATAGCTATACATTCCTTCTCAATAGACATATAATTATGTTCATAGGCTACCAATGTGTGGCTTAAATAATAAATAGCATGTTCCTTACCATGATCATCATGTTGAGATAAAAGTGCCCCCAATGCATGTTCCATGGCTAATATATAAAGAAGCAGTGGCTTTCTTTTTGTTGGAGGTCGTAAGACTGGTGGATTGGCCAAGTATGTTTTAAGCTTTACAAATGCTATCTGATAATTTTCATCCCACTAAAATGTTACCCCTTTATTTAAGAGATGGGTAAATGGGTGGCACTTATCTACCAATTAAGAAATAAACCTACGTATAGACTGGATCTTTCCATGTAAACCTCTTAGTTATTTAAGATTATTTGGTGAAGGCATTTCCATAATAGTTGTCAGGATCTTGCTCCACCAAAAGAGCACAATATGATTACCAAACCAACCAACTTAATATGTGGAAATTAACCAGATTCACCAAGTAACTAGAATTCAGAATAACACATGATATGAGAGACAATACACAAATTGTATTAACACTTTATACAGAAAAGAATACAA
This sequence comes from Torreya grandis, assembly GCA_037957365.1. Classification (NCBI taxonomy): domain Eukaryota; kingdom Viridiplantae; phylum Streptophyta; class Pinopsida; order Cupressales; family Taxaceae; genus Torreya; species Torreya grandis. Next base: position 1,553,147 of record JARHVA010003044.1, read on the forward strand.
TAAAGAAGATGCCACTTTTTCTCCCCAAAGCTCTCCCTCTCAGGTCCCAACACCCAACTCAAAATACAGAGTTGGTGTTCACCTCCTGTGCTCCACGCACACCACAAGTGCTCCACGCACTCCACAAGTACTCCACGTACTCCACAAGTACTCAAGGTACTTCAAGTAGATCTCCCATGAACCTGCAATAACCTGCACTTCAACAGACCATACTTATGGAAGGAACTCCCTTGCCTTCCTCTTTGCTCTATTCGAGTACACACCTGTACTCCAAGTAGATCCTGCCTGATACTGCTCCCTGTTGTGTTGCTGTCTATATGATCCTGCACACCTACAAATCAAACACGGTTCTGCTCACTTGTGAACCTTGACCTTGCATCTTACTTACCATGTAGATCACTCTACACTCTGAAGAACCCTTGTCCTTGCCTCACCAAGTCCTTATGATTCTCCAACCAGTATTAAACTTAGCACTGATAGGGAACTAGGAGGAACACCCTTACTCACTTCACACACAGAAGGAGCAAACTTTGCTCAACTCAAATTAGAACAACTTTTCCAATACAACCATGAGTCTATTATATAGATCTCATCCAAACAATGATTAGACATCTAATTACCATAATTAGATCCGCAGCTCTCAGTCTAAAAATAGCTCTCTTCATGCAAACACTTGGTTCGTTAGCTAACTGCCCGTAATTAGCTCGCAGTCGAACCACACAGGCGACCGACGTCGGTCCCTGTCTGCCTGGAGGTGACCGACGCCAGCCGACCCATGACCGACGTCGGTTGCTTCTCTTCACTATCCTGCCAATGTTGGCTGATCAGACCGACGCCAGTTGCTCTGACACTCAGCAACCTTCAGCAACCCCTCCAATGGCCTTCTCCATGTCTGCATCAGTGAAGCTTTTAGCTCCACAACCTAACAATCTCCCACTTGGAGATAAACAGCTGCACTGTACCTATACCTGTACTCCATCTAATCTGTTTCCTGGTTTGTATCCCTCTTCAAGCTCAATCCTGAAGACAACCCACCACACATCCCGTGGTGTACCTCCTGTCATCCGAGTACCCTGCCACATCCAAACCTACAAACACATGTAGTGAAGTCCTGACCCTGCATAGCATGAATCCCTGCTGCCGGTCCCTCTAAAGTACCTGAGAACCCACTTCCCTGAATTGGCTCCTAACTCTCTGACAGCTCCCACTGCATGGGAATACTCAGGTCTATACTAGACCTCATGTGATTTCGGACACTGTACCTATCCAGCCCTTAGTGTGCTCTGGCTCTGCATCCTGAACCTCGCCAACACCTGATTCACATCAGCTCCCACTTGAGACAAAATCAACCTGTGATCTCCATGTCTCCCATGTCAAAGAATTCCGCTGCTCCAAACTCCTCATGACATGACACTGAACTAATCTTACCCTTAGCTCAGCAAAACCCTGTATGTACAAACCTGCTAGCTAGCAAATATACCATCCACATACAGCAACAAAATGATGTTGCAATCACCATCCCCCTGGTAAGTCAAATCATAGTAGTTACCCTGACATTAACTGAAGCCATGCTCCGTCCTCCACCTGTCAAAACCTGTACCACTGTCCTGCAGCTCCACAAGACCATATAACCTGGTCTTCTGTCTCACGTATCCGTTCTCTCTATTCTTCTACTAAGGTATCCATTCATCTCTGTGCTTCCATCCAGCTGGCAATCCTACCAAAAACACCTGTTTGGTTCTCCTCCAAGGAATCACATCCTCATCCATGCCGAGCTCACACCTATTTCCTGGATCCTTCCTGCTCTACAATCAGCAACAAGTATAAAGAAGAGGAACAACGAATTTGAGGGCCTACTTATGTCTTCAGTCCTCCGTATGGGTGTTTGAGACTCCATGACAGCGTGCTATCCACCCAAAATCCGTTACAGTGACCGACCTCGGTCACCCCACAGTCTGCATCCGACCGACGTCGGTTCCCATGTGTCTATCCCTGACTACCGACCCTGCGGTGTCCCTGCTGTCGACGTCGGTCCTCTGACCGACATCGGTCTTACATATCACCAGCTTCGGTCTGCACATGACCAACATCGACACCTGTCTGTTCGACGCCGGTTCCTCCTGACCGACATCGGTACCTGTGTTCGCCTGTGAGTGATGACTTTTTACCCGCGAGCTCCTTTGAATCAAAACCCATGTCCAAACTGCTCTGCTCAGAAGTATCCAGCACCATCCACTGATTTCTGTCTGCCATCTCCTCCAAGTACACCAAGGCTTTCCAGTTCTTAAGCCTGTCAAATATATCTGTCTTCCGCTTAAGAACATGCATCTCCTTCCTGCTCATGTGACCAAGCCTACGAAGCCACGTCTCCGCAACAAAAGAAGAATCAGTAATATAAACAAGTAGATAAAGGGTACCTATTTTCTTACCACTAGCTAATTCAAGTGCGTCCGCTGTGAGAGTTCTTGTGCATCTCTCATCACCCAATCTTTTTGAAGAAATTAGCCATATCTCCAAACCTGGGACCTGCATGACCTTCATCAACACCTGTGTGTTGGCCGCCTGCAATTTCAGCTTCACTCCTCCTTTGCCAATTCTTTGGCAAGGCTCACCAGCTCCTCTACCTAGGGCTGCATGGAAAGAGGCAACCGAATCTTTTATCCAAGATTCAACTTTATCCAAGAAACCTCCCAGAGCATCCTGTGCAACAACACCTGCTACATCTGCTTCTTCAGTTTCTTCATGCTGATCTGCTACCAACCAACAATAATCTTTTACCTGCTCTTTCTTTCCATAGGACCGTGAGTGACCATCTGTGCTTTTCAACTCCTCCATTCTTAGCTTACTTTCATCTGCCATTGCTCTACTCCCACTCAATCAGAAACCCCTGAGAGTGCCCTGTAATCAAAACACACTACCCAGATCTAAACCAATCTGTTAGTATCCCAACCAAAAGCTCTGATACCACTTGTCAGTGGTATCAAGCTATGAGCCAACAACCTTGCTCTGATACCACTTGTCAGGATCTTGCTCCACCAAAAGAGCACAATATGATTACCAAACCAACCAACTTAATATGCGGAAATTAACCAGAATCACCAAGTAACTAGAATTCAGAATAACACATGATATGAGAGACAATACACAAATTGTATTAACACTTTATACAGAAAAGAATACAATAAAGAAGATGCCACTTCTTCTCCCCAAAGCTCTCCCTCTCAGGTCCCAACACCCAACTCAAAATACAGAGTTGGTGTTCACCTCCTGTGCTCCACGCACACCACAAATGCTCCACGCACTCCACAAGTACTCCACAAGTACTCAAGGTACTTCAAGTAGATCTCCCATGAACCTGCAATAACCTGCACTTCAACAGACCATACTTATGGAAGGAACTCCCTTGCCTTCCTCTTTGCTCTATCCGAGTACACACCTGTACTCCAAGTAGATCCTGCCTGATACTGCTCCCTGTTGTGTTGCTGTCTATATGATCCTGCACACCTGCAAATCAAACACGGTTCTGCTCACCTGTGAACCTTGACCTTGCACACACATACACCTGCAGATCAACGATCTTACTTACCATGTAGATCACTCTACACTCTGAAGAACCCTTGTCCTTACCTCACCAAGTCCTTATGATTCTCCAACCAGTACCAAACTTAGCACTGATAGGGAACTAGGAGGAACACCCTTACTCACTTCACACACAGAAGGAGCAAACTTTGCTCAACTCAAACTAGAACAACTTTTCCAATACAACCATGAGTCTATTAGATAGATCTCATCCCAACAATGATTAGACATCTAATTACCATAATTAGATCCGCATCTCTCAGTCTAAAAATAGCTCTCTTCATGCAAACACTTGGTTCATTAGCTAACTGCCCGTAATTAGCTCGCAGTCGAACCACACAGGCGACCAACATCGGTCCCTGTCTGCCTGGAGGTGACCGATGCCGGCTGACCCATGACCGACGTCGGTTGCTTCTCTTCACTATCCTGCCGACGTCGGCTGATCAAACTGATGCCGATTGCTCTGACGCTCAGCAACCTTCAGCAACCCCTCCAATGGCCTTCTCCATGTCTGCATCAGTGAAGCTTTTAGCTCCACAACCTAACAATAGTGTTGACCTTTGTAGGGTCAAATTTGATCCCTCATTGTGATATAATGAACCCTAGCAATTTTCTTGATATGACTCCAAAGACACCTTTCTAAGATTCAAGTAGACTTTATATTCATGAAACCTCTCAAATATTCTTCGTAGAATGTCAGGATGTCTAGCTCTTGTTATTTATTTTACTAGTATATCATCAACATGGTCGTCAATAATGTCATGGAAAATGGAAGTCATTGCATGCTGATATGTGGCTCCAACATTCTTCAAACCAAATGGCATAACTTGGTAGTATAATATCCCCCATGGAGTGGTGAACACAGCCTTATGCTGATCTTCAGGGGATATCTTGATCTGATTATAACTATAAAATCCATCTATTAAGGATAACATCTCATACCCAGTAGTTGAGTCCACGATCATGTTTATGTTGGGTAGAGGAAAATCATGTTTGGGGCATGCTCTATTGATATCATGGAAATCAATACAAATGCATATGCCTAGGTTCTTTTTACTCACTGGTACTATGTTAGAAACCCATTCAAAGTAGTCTATTGGTCTAATAAAATTGGCTCCTAACAACTTTTCCAACTCAACCTTAACCAAAAGGGCAATGCGTGGATGCATATTTCTTAATTTTTGCTTGACTAGTTTAGCACCAAGGTGAACAACAAGATGATGCACAACTAAATTTAGGTCCAAGCCTAGCATGTCAAAGTATGCCCATACAAAGATGTCTATATAATCCTTAAGAATGGATATAAAATGTGCACATTCTATTTTAGTAAGGAAAGATCCAAGATAAACAATTTTAAGATCCTCATGGGTTCTCAAATTCACTTATGTTGTGTTCTCCACAAGAGTGTGGATCCATATTATAGAATTATAACCAATGTATGATCATGATCATTTTATTTTGTTATATCTTCTTGTTGTTCCTCCCAAAGATTTAGATAATATGAAGAATCAAAATTTTCCTTCTCAGGTAAAGGCCAATTGGTAAAAACCTCTAGAAACTCAAGAGCAAGACGCTTAAATATTTGATGTTGTTATGAAGAGATGCTTGTACTAGCTATGAAAGTTGGGCTAGATGGACTTTCTACATCCTGAGGGGATGAGCAAACTTTTCCACCTAGGAGTGCCTGAGACAGGTTTTCACTCAAAGGCTTATCTTTTTCTTTACTTTTTCCCTGATCGATAAGTGCCTCAAAGATGTTTTCACCTGAATATCTTGAGGTTTTTTCTTTATTATGACCAAAAAAGTTTGTTTGCTCTCTAAAGTAGTTATAAGGATCCAATGAAAAATCAAAACCTTACTTATGATCACCAATGGGGAATGTATCTCATAGGCCCATGTATTCTGCAATCGATTCTTTATTTTGAAACTCATCAAGGTATATGACCAAATTTTGTTGATCCCAATCTATGAGTTTAGGATGGCAAAGTCATAGGTTACAATGAGGGTTTACTTCAAAATAGGAAGTGCCAATGGTAAATATATAATGTCCTACTTTAGGAAGGGAAGCACCACTAGGATGGGTTTTTGCTTCAAGACAGGAAGCTCCAATAGGCATTATGGTCAATATGGCATTTGAATCAAACAAATATGAATCAATAAGCTCATTGAAAAGGCTATAATAGGATGTTATGTCCCTACTAAGAGTCTCGTTACTAGTCACTTTGGAAGAGTCACTATCAAATGTCATGAGGTCATCCTCTAGTCATTTAAATCTAAGACCATGATTCCAATTGACAACTCCAGTTGATAAGGGTTCTAAAATTCCTTGCACCTGTGGGTCAAGGCCTTTCCTTGTATAATCAAGATTATCCATTATCCTGTTAGGGATAACATACTTTGGATTCTAAAAATAATTATCAAGGCCTTCAGAACATAACCAATCTCCCTCAGTAAAAGCCTCTCGATCTTTATTTGGTGCGATTACAAGTACAAAAACCATAGGAGGTTTTGGTTGTTTCTTCTTTGGTAGCCAAATTTGATTGGGTCTGTTAGGAGGCTGAGAAGTTTTAGGCTTACTAAATGTTTTAGGGTATTTTGGTAATTTTATAATATGGAGGATGTCCTTTAGATGGTATATGTAAATGCCTATGTCTTTAATAATAACTTGCTTGGTCGGAGCTATAGGAAATGGATGGGCTGAAGTGGAGGCTAGATCACCATGGTCTATATCATTAGATGGAGATGGATGAGAAATGATGGCTTTGTTCTTTTTTACAATGAATTCAAAACTTGGGCAATAGTTATAATTATGAAAGTTTACTTCAAGATGTTTTCAGTATTGATATGGTTGTTGATCAGTAGGAATAGTAACCTCGATCCCATCACAGGGAAACATAAGGCATTGGTGAAGAGTAGATGGAACTCCCTATACTTCATGGATCTAAAGATGGCCAAGAAGTATGTTATAAGGAAGATCAATCTGTAATATGGAATAATGTGTGATGAGAAATAGACCCAACCATTATTGGAAACCAAATTATACCAGATGACTTCCTCTTGGCATTATCTTAAGCCTTGATTGTAATAGTTTTTAGCTGAATATCTTTATCCATGTAGCCCAATCATGATACCAATTTAAGAGATATGATGTTTAGCCCTGAAACATTATCTATAAGAACCCACTTGATCTTGTGATCTTTAATGATTATCTCAATGTATAGTGGATTATTGTGGTTTGGGCTGAGGGTGGACATGTCTTTTTGATCAAATGTGATTTTATAAAATGAAAATAAGTGTCCAACTAGGCTCTGGAATTGATCAAGGCTTATATCATTAGGCACAATAGACTCTTGCAAAAGTTTATTGAAGATTTTTATATAGACATCAGATGTCTGTAAGATTTCTAATATGGAAATTTGTGCAGGGGTTTTATCTAATTGATTTGTTAGACTATAAGGCCTTTGAATTTTGGATTAAGCTATTTTAGTCTTTGTTGGGATAGTATGTAGCTTTGAAACCGTTAGCATAATGTTTTCATTATGTTTTATGGAAGAAGTGGGTGAAGGGCCCTAGATGGTAACTCGTGGGCATCTAGTTGTGACTACACAACCTAGAGGTGGTAAGGAGTTATTATAATTAGAAGAGGAAATCAAAGGGCTTTGGATGGTGACTTGTAGGTGACTAACTATATTGCTACAATTTTGGGTCAATGAGGAGCCTTTATAATTAGAATAAAGGTGTTGTTGTTTAGAATTAGTAACCCATGTAAATGGAGTCATAAAATGATGATGTGAACCTGACATGGTATTACAAGGGGGAGAGGGTGTTGACCCTATAATAATGGGTCCCATGTTACAAGGAAAACAAGATTGGCAACATGGTTTTATTGTAATAGTGGCAATGTGGGCTATAGAAATGCATCCCAAAATATTATTATAGTCATAAGTTATGTTTTTATAAGCCACATTATTAGTATGGGCATTATGATCTTGATTATCCTCATTATGATTCTAACCGTATTGTTGGTTCTGATTTTGTCTCTATACTTGATTATGACCATTTTGATTGTTTCGTAGTGGTGGTGGATCATGTCAAGGAAAGGGGTATTTGTAGATTCCCATATCCTGATTTGTGTCCTGATTAAGGGCCAACTTATTTTCTAGTTCACCACTTTCAATAAAGTCCTCAAAAATATGTTGTAATATAATGTAATGATATGCACTATGAATAGCAACATGATGAAAGTTACACCATTCATTCTCTTTATACCAATCTATTTTTGGTTGATATTGAGGAAATGGCCTTGATACTAGCCATATAATTAAATTAATTGCAACGATATTTTGTAACATTGTTTTAAATGATTCTCATAACTTGCTAAAGACTCTAAAATTGATATGAAATGTCCTTCATGGAGGTTGTCTCTATAAAGTAGGTAGTGGATGTGGGGGAGTTAATTGTACATTTGGAGGAGGCATAGCTTGTACCATTTGTACATGTCTTGTTTTAGTCACCCCATTTCCAACCATGTTTTTATTTTTTATAAAGCCTTTAGGCTTATCCTATATAACTATTTGAATCAGTGATTTAGTTTGATTAGACATTTGACCTTGTGCAAAAATATTAAAAAGGCTCTTCGCAATAAGAGCCTTCTTAATCTGCACTCCTTTGTCAATAATTTCTTCAAATGAGTTAGCACAAGCTAACCATAGATTATGCACAACTTTAGGATGCAAAGATATAAGCCTATTGTTTGTCTGGCAAGTTATGTTAAAAGCGGCCTACCAATGCTCTCCACCTTTACAAATATGCGGCAAAACTTTCATCATCACATTGTTTGGCTTTGCATAAGTCAACAATGGTTAATTCATGTTCTATGTTATATGAGAAATGGTTAATGAATTTTTTTGATAAGTCGTTCCAATCCGTAATTGATCCCTTGGGTAGTTTAAGTAGCCAATCCAGAGCTTGTCCCACTAAACTTCACAAAAATAGTCATAGTAAGTACTCATTACTATAAGCAACCTCTTGACATAATATGAAGAATGCATGTATGTGCTCACCTAGATCTCCTTTTCCTTTATACTTGTCAAATTTGGGTGCCTCAAAATGAGGTGGAAAGGGGTTTTGGAGAATAGATAAATTAAATGGATATGGGCATATCTCATTGAATGTGTACTTTTTGACTCTATTATTCATCTCCAATCTTTGAACAATTTCCTTCATAGAATTCCATTCTTGCATGTTTGGTTCATTTGTGGATTGAATAAGATGTTGTTGGGGTGGAATGTGCCCCTAGTTTCATTGTTGTTGAGGTGGAATGTGCTCTTATTTTTGTTGTTTTTGGGGTGGAATGTGCCCGTAGTTTTGTTTTTGTTAGGGTGAAATGTGCTCCTAGTTTTGTTGTTGTTGGGGTGGAATGTGCCCCTAGTTTTGTGTGGATCTATAGGGAGTGTATACCTATCCATCCATGAATTGGTTCTGATTTGCTCCTTGAGTTGAGAACATAGGCTATTGATTCTTGGATTGTAAAACATTCTTTGAATTTGGTTGTTTGGTACTTTGTTGATTTTGGAAATTTCTATGTTTATTTATGAATTTTTGTGTTGGTTGAAAAGAATTAGCCAAATTGTCTTGAGGGATTTCTACAATTCAAATTGAATGTTTGGGTTTTTGAGTTTGTAAAGTAACAAGAGGTTATTGATGATTGAAGAATGTATGTTCCATGTCAAATGGAACACTTTGTAAGGTCTCTTGTGACTTTAACTATTCATTTAGATTACTTTGGTCCACTATGGTAATGTCCTCATCCAATATTTGTTACATACTTTCAACCACATTTCCTTGTTCTTTCAAAGCATCATTGTGAATTGAAGTGGTAACTAGGGAGTCAGTTAAGTCTGTGACAAGTTGATCTGCATATCATTGACTTATTATCTTGATCTTAGCTAGAAGATCTAGATTTGTGAGTTTTGAATCTGTTTGTATTTTTTCCTTTTTTCAAGGAAGAAGGTATGTCTATTCATGAAAAACATTGCTCTTATTGTCATTGTTCTCCTTCTCTAAATAAGGTATGTAATTATTCTATAGGAAATTTAGAAGGTAGTGTAGCACCTGATTCTATCAATCTAAGAAGGTCTTCATCTTGATCTTCTTGGGGTTGATATTCATTGTAATCATCTTCAGATCCTACTATTGTAGGGATATCATCAAAAATAATGGGGTTATCTTGACCATCATAAAATTTCTCATCTTCATAACCAAGGCCATAAGAAGCCCCACTACGAGTGAACCTTTGAGTCATGTCTAAAAGAGTTGTTCTATGTGTTTAGCTAACTTTGGACCAATGTTTGGCAACCAAACAAAGTATGCTTTGGCTCTTTTTTAAACAAATAACCAAGGTACCAATGAGACTATAAGGGAGGGTGGTTTGAAACCACACATAATTTAGAAGATTTGGTTCATGAGTTTACTCAACCTTTGGTAAAATTGAAATCGTATAGAATGAAAGAGGGTAAGGTAACTCAAAGACCCAAGGTGAAAACTAGTACACCAAAGCCTAAATCTTTGTGATACGCCTGTACTGTAAATCTAGTTTCAACTTCAACAAGTTGACCCTTAGAAGTTTAGATGAAATCTCTTCGGATTACAAAAAAGACAAAATCAACTAAGCAACTCAAGATGTAAAAACATATGTGAATCACTAAGGAATAATCTAGAACCAAATAGGTAGCACAATGTTGCCACATGGTTCTAGTAGGATAAAATATGTTCTAGGACTCAAAGTATGAGCGATACGTAAGATGACTTGAGTCCACCAAAATGATAATGTGATTTTGAGTCTTAATAAATGACCTTCAATCCAAATGGAAAATTAAACCAAAGTTGGAACAAGCTTAGTGCACAAATGGCGAACCCACTTAGACACACCAACCCTTAGAACTCAGAAAGGTTCAATTTTAAATGTGGATTATAAATAAAGGATTTTAAAAAATTGGGTAATATATCTAGACTCAATTGGTCATCATGATTCTGCCAAAGTGGATGACATGACACCAAGCTTTTGATAATTATTTGAACAAGGAAAAGGTGAATTTTCCAATTAGACAGCGTAATGCCTCCCTTGCTTAAGAAAATTGAGGATAATGTGTTTAGGTTAAGTTTATTGAGTTAACAAACAGTTTTAGACATAAATCAAGACCAAGTAAGCTAATGACAAAAATAAACGTCTTAAGTCTAAACTGACAAGGTATGGCAAAGTGGGGTCAACTAAACTAGTAAAGTTTTGATCATTCTAGGGGAATAAATTGCATAATGACTTTCATGTCAAACAATTCGAAACACAAGCACAAAAATTGGGTGACCACAGCATTAGCTAGTTATAAAATGTCTAGTCCTTTTTACAACCACTACATCCTGTTATTCAGTCAGTGTAGTGTGATATTTAAATGCAGATACGTCCCATGTACAACTCCAACTAGGAGATAAATTAAGTCAATGCCGAGAGATGAAACCCCAGGTCAAAGCTTCCTTAAATAACTCATGAGAAGTAATGATGTTCCCTTCATAAGCCAAGTTTGCATAAAAATAAAGAAAACATAAAATAGAAAGACTTTGGGTTCATTTTCAAGATCACCCAAACTTTAACGAGTTTTTGGGGAGCACTTTAGATGACATTCTTTCTAAGCCTTGGACTATGCTAATTGAAATAGGAATGGCATTTTTTATTCTAAGGGTTCCCTAAAGGGGAAAAATGGAAGAGCATACATGTGGCATCCCTCTTTTTTCCAAATAAAATCTAACTTAAACAACTAAGTAAATATAAAAACTTGGAAAGGTGAGTTCATTTTTAAGCCCAAATGGAAAATGAGGTGGTGTTCATTTGACCCCTTGGTCTTAGTTTTAACTTTGAAAACTAATGCTAAAAACTCACTTAAGCACCTAAATGTTACTTTAAACACCAAAATAATGTTCCTCATTCATTTTTAAGCATGAAAAAGGTGATCTAAACATGTTTTTAGCAAATTTCAAGCTTGGTCCTGCAACAAAAATGTTAGCATGTCCTTTAGCCTTGAAGTTATTTTGGGTTTGAAACAATGAACCTCAAAAAAAGAGCTCTCAAGTTTCTATTTTAAGAAAAACATAGTGACTGACATCAGTTATATAATTGATGAAAGTTACACTTACTAACTGATGATAGTTATCTAACCAAAATCAGTTATACCAATAGTGATCGACGATAGTTATCCAATCGATGATGGTTTTACTAACTGACATTAGTTATTGTGTAAACCTGTGACAAAGAAAATGGCAAAACAAAGTTAGAAAATCAAATTGTAAGATTTTAATGATCCAAATGAAGATTTAAATTTGAAAAATGATCTTCTTCATGTGTGGGATGTGTCTTGTCCCACCGGACATGCCAAAATGTAGAGAGGATTATAAAGCAAGTTAGTCAAACATTAGTCCATAAATCATGAAAAATGCATAAATAACTAACTAAGCCTATTTATTCCTATGGGAATTACAAAGGATAGCAAGAAACAAATTAAATAAAGCAAACATCATATTACCTTCCCAAATGGATTCACCATACCCATGTGGCTCAAAATCATGTTCTCCCTTGATCAAGCATCCTTGTCTTTGTCAACAAAGGTGGCAAACTCCTCCAATGTCTCAAGAACACTCCATAAAACCTAGGCTCATGATCCCAAATAACTAAACTAGCCTATCAATGAAGCTTGAAAACAAAATCAATGATCAAATGCAAAGGATTTTGGAAACAATTTAACATTATAAATTTGCAATATTCAAGCTTAAAATTCATGTCCATGGCCTCTTTATTTATAGTTTTTTGAGATTGGTCAGGATCAACCTAGACCGTCCATCTTGAGATGAAGATGTGTGGTTGAGGATTAATTCAATATTTGGAATTAAATCCATAATTATCTTCATCATGACCTTGGAATAAGGGGTATTGAAGAGGTATGAGAGGCATTAACTAGGCATGGGTGACCCATAATCCTGATATTTGTGGCATTTATGGCCTAGGGATCTCTTCCCAAGAAATGATGTCACCTGATGATGCAGTTAATAGGAATCAATTTTCAAAAAGAAATATTCAACAACTCTCATGGAAAATCCAATTAAGCTCTTGATTTGGATTAATTAGTCTTAAACAAGGTTAATCAACATTTGTGCAATTATTTGAAATTTGGCCCTCAATTAATTAAAATAATCAAAAAGTCATATTAATGAGTTGTAATTTGACTCGAGAAGAATTAGAAGGTGACATTAGATGCACCAAAACTGTATTTCCATTTAGGATGTTTCCAACACAAAATAAAAAAGGTACATGGTGTATACCAATGAATTTAGGAGAAAAGAGTCATCTAGAGCATAAAAGGCAAAATCATCATTTTGACTCAAAATGAATTGATCAAAGTTAGCTGACCCATAAATTTCATTACCCCATTTAGGGATACTTTGACCTAAATTGGCACTTGTAAATGACAAGTTCAAACCATTTAGTGTATTTTATGGATTTTGACCTAAAATGTGCATTTGAGTGCAATTCAAGTAAGATTGACAATTTCAACATAAATGGTGTTAGGAATTGGATGTCTACAGCTAGAAAATATTGTCTAAACTTTTGTAGGGCATAGACCATTTCTAGTGCTTTATGCTCAGTGCTGGTATAATTATGCTTGACCTGCATCAACTTTCTACTTATAAAGGAAATGGGGTTGTCCATATTACCTTTGCTTGGTTGTGCCAAAATGGTACTGATGGTTGATCATAATGCATCGATGTGGATGTAAAAAGAAGTCATCTAGTCAAGAAATTGAAGTATTAGCACACTTGCTAAACTCAGATTCAAAGTGTCAAATGCCTCTTCTTGTGCCTCACCCTAGTAAAATGGGCCATCCTTGTGCAAGAGCTCCTCCAGAGGTGCAACATTTTTTGCATAGCTCCTTATGAAGTTCCTATAGTAGCCACAATGGCCTAGGAAGGCACAAACATCCTTCTACATAGAAGGGCTTTGGAGCTAGATGATTATTGTAATCTTTACTAGATCAATGATCAATCCATTCTTGTAGATGATGTACCTGAGCAGTGTGTTAAATGAAGTTGTGAAGATGCACTTCTTCAATTTCAATTATTTATAGAGTAATCTACACCTTTTAAACATAAGGTGTAGGTTGTCATGATGGTCCTATACAAGACCATACATGGTCCAATCATTGAGATAAACATGGAAGAACTTATGAATGAAGTCCTTAAAAGTGGTGATCACCACCCTAGAGAATATGGCTGGTGCATTCTTGAGCCCAAAGGGCATTACATTATAAGTGAAACAACCCCATTCAGTTTTAAAGGTGGTTTTGGGCCTATCCTCCTCCTCTATTTGCACTTGATGGTAACCTGAGAACGCATTAGTGAAGGTGTATATTTTGCACCTTACGACCTCATCTAAGACTTCATTAGTGAAAGGTGTTGGGAAAGGGTTGTTGATGCAGGCAGCATTCAACATCTTATAATCAATGCAAATTCATATGCACCCATCCTTCTTGATTTTTATGACCATCAGACTCACCCACTCAAATTTTTTTACTAGCTAGATGACATTAGCAGCTAACATCCCATCAATCTCTACTTTCACCTTAGCACAAGGTTAGGGTTTATCTGATAGGGGTGCTTCTTGATTGGTCTTGCATCATCTACAAATTTGATGCTCATCTTTCTTAATGAAGGGTGGGTTCCCTTCATTTCCTTGTATCTACATGGGAAGAGATATTAAAATTCCCTTAGGAGGTCAACCATGCACGTGATCTCTATCTCAAACTAGTATGCACTTATGGTGGCCATCTTGGGCTCGCCTTCGATGCTGATGTCTACTTGGGTGGTATTGAGGGGTGTGTGATAAGGTTCATTTCTATCCTAGTGGGAGTATTCCACCTACCTTATTCCCTCTATCATCTCAACCTAGAGGTGTGTTGGGTCTCTATCATCTAGAGAGTTGTCATCATTGAGGTGCACTAGCTTTTGCTTTCCTACTAGATCCCTCCAATTACGCTCCTTCTAAGTCTCATCATCTTCTTTGCTAGAGTCACTATGGAGCATCTTTTCTTTGAATAAAATTGGAGTGCCAGTCCTTTTTTATTGATCATCTCTTTTAAACACTCCTCTAAGATAGTTATGTCCTCAAAAATAACTCAATGGAGGACTTGTAGCTACTCCAATAATTCAAGGTTCTATGAAGAGAAGGAGAAAGTGTGTACAAACTTCTCCTTTAGTGTATCTCAATTTCTTATTTCCTAGTGCATTTATTTCATGATGTACCATCCTCATGCCCATGTCTTTAAAGATATATAGAAGTCATGCACCCATAGGCCTCATGGCACATTTTCTCCATAAATCACCCCAAGTCTCTTCACAAAGTCAAATGTGTGTAATTGGGTCAAAATTTCCATCGTAGGAGAGTATGTCCAGATTCTCATTGCTCTTGCCAAATCTAGTTCACATAGAAGTGAGACACTTCTAAATCATGCCAAGTAGGCAAGCTAAGTTTTTCCATGGCCCACCATCATGTTATAGTACTCTTCAGTGTGTACACTAATGCACCCAATCGATCAACTTCTTTTTAGATACAAGCTTCGATATCCTGCGCATACTTTTCAACAAGTTGGATTCCTCCACACTTTGGAAGTGCTACAATCTTTCCCTTACTAAGCCAGAGCACTCGCTTTCCTATCTTCTTAGTGTAAGGGTTCAACTTCTTCTGGGATCACACAATTATTATCAACCCTATGCCAAACAATCTAGGTCTAGATTTGTGCACTAGGTGGCATCTACACAGAGTGACCTCATAGGCTTATTTGACCTAATGTTCACAAGCTATGTCCATTGTATTCAAGGTTGATTGGCCATCTTCCCAAGTGATCACCCCTTGTTCACTGGGATTGAGATTTTTGATGCCCTGTGTTGAGATGTTATAAATGTGGTTAACCTCATCCTCAAAGTCAACATTCTCAATGTAAGGTGGCCCTTGATCACTTGAGAGAGGTATCAACACCCTCTCCTTTTCATTTTCAAAGGTCATATAAAACTTTTTGAAGTGCATATCAACATTATTTGGATAACACCATAGCCTTCCTAAGAGTGTTGGGTATTTGTCCTCCTCTACTAGCTCTATGACCTTGAAGTCAGCTTGGAACTTGGTGCCCATGATGTCCACTATGATGTTCTTCAAGATTACTATGGGCTATGCTTAGGTCTTATTCACTATGAATAATGTGTGTGGTGATGGTCTTAAGGGTGGCTTCCCCATATTCTCCTAGGCATTCTTGGTCAAGATATTGACCTTTGTGCCTATGTCAACTAAAACTTCACAAACTAACCACCCATTAATGGTGGCATATATTAGAAATTCTTGGTCATACTCAATGTTCTGAGTATGCCTTACTTCTCACATCTGCTCCATATGTGGCACTACAATCTCTATTGCCTAGGGGATGGCTTTCCACACTGGTTCTTTCTCTCCAGGCCTTAGGAGCAAGTCCTTTATTAGGGGTAGTACCCCTTCTATCTATAAGAGGTATAGAATCTCAATCAACTCCTTGACTTTAGCCTCCCACTGGTCTTTCCTTATGTGCATCATGGTGGCTTATGCCTCTAAATATCTAGCCAACTAGAGTTTACCTTATAGATCTTGTATCACGGGCATCGCTTGTGCAGGATGTCTTTTTGGCATATATGATCAAGATATAGAGTTGATTTTAGATCAGACCGTGTTATGCACTCGATGTGGCTTGACTCACCATATTCTAAGCACAGGTCTTAGTTTAACATGGTGAGTGGCTGAGTGGTGTGCCCACTCTACATCATGATCTATACCTTTAGAGGCGCTTTGGGAATCTATTGCAGCTTGGGGGCCCATCTTCCTTCTTTAGACTCATGTTGTACCATAGCGACTCCTCCATCCATGTTAGGAGAACCTTGTGCTAGCTTTTTATAGAGGTCTGGGTAAGTTTTGACTATGTGTGGACCTCAGTAGTACCCACATGTTGGGTGTGTGGGGTAGTCACACTGATAATTCTCAGTCAACCCACACTTATCAAAAGATCATGGTGAAAACCTCCCTCCACCACATCCACCTCCTCAGCCTCGCACTCCTCTTTGGTTGTCATAACCCATGTTATTCTAGCCATAGCCCTCATTTCCTTGGCCTTCCTAGCTTCCATTTGAAGTTGTATCTTGCCTTGTGCCTTGAACTATGTTTTGGCATATCTCATCAATGACTCTATACTCCACCATCACGTGCATGTAGGCATCACATATCTTACAATAAATTATCATATTTACTTGACCAAAGCACTGAAAAAGGGGATAGTTTCAAGAGTCATGTGCTATATGGCAAACCTCACAATTAGGGAGTATTGTGTAGACATTCCTACGTAGGTAGTTGTTCTTGTTGTGCCCCTCTATCTTGCATTTGGTGTACTATATCCCACTACGAGAGTCATGTGCCATCAATGCAATTTACACTTCCATTAAGGGATTAATCCTAGTGTTAGTGCTTCTTACAGCCTTGGCCCAGAGCATGGCTTCAAGTGATTTACGGGGTTCCATGAAAGTCTTCATGGATAGCACCCTTCAGAATGGTACTAACAGGCCCCCAAAAAACCATTGCGCATATTGGGAGGGGTGGCTATCATAAGTAAGCTTGGAGAGGAGAGTCTTGAATCATGTATCATATAAGTGCATGATTTTAATTAACCCTTGACTGATCTCCTTGAGCATTGTGATGCTCTTTTGTTTGAACTCAGGAATGTCAAGCACTTTTAGGAATGCTTTTTTTAACATGGCATAGTTAACCATAGCTTAGTTCAAATCAAACTTCTAATACCAGGTATGAGCATGATCTAGTAGGGTTGTCACAAACTGTGTTGCCTTACACTTAGGCTAAGTAATGCCCTGAATGTGCCATTATAACTCACATTTTAGCACATGCTCTACAACATTCTCAACTTTTTGATACTTAGGTAGATGCATGGCCATCTAATATTATATCTATTTTGGTGGTGGCATGGGATTTTCTGATGCCTAACCTCCTTATGTCTGCACAGGGGGTGGTCCCTTAATACCCCCACTAGTAAGGTTGATTGTTGACCCTAATGGAGGAGGTTACATCATAGAGATTGACAGTGTGGTTCCACTCACTGGTGGCATTGTACCACTTACTACAAGTTGTTGCCCAGTAGGCATAGTTGACATTCCTTACATGCAAATATTTTCACTTATGTTCATGTCACTTAGAATAGCACCCACTTGGTCAATTATACCATTGCTCAGCTCTTCATATGGGATCACTTATTTAATCACAAATTCTTGATATAAAATCTTGGTCCAATCATAGTCAATTAGGGTAACAATTTTAGTTATATTTATTTTGTCCTCAAGGGGTGATTCAATGCATGGGCTCATGTTTTAGGTTTAAATGGCGTAGGTTCCATTAACACATCTCCAAGCACCTTGTTTACTAGGAACTCATAGTATCCCACACTCGTCTATGGAGTCTGACCATTTTTTTCCTCTTCCATCTCAGTGCACTATGGTCTTTAAAAAGATCCTTCCCCATGCCCTTCCTTCTTACTACAGGTCCTTACAGTACTTCCAAGTTCTAGGTCTTCCATCAGCGTTCATCTATGCTTACCATAGTTTAGCTTCTAGAGCTCTCGAGTGTCAAGTTATTGTTCCTCTTCCATGACACCCTTCTTACACTTCCCCCTTCTTCCCCTTGCACTTACCCATATGCACAAGGACTTTTAGCCTTCCATCCTCATGGTCTTTATCCTGTAATCGATCATGAGATTTTTTAGCTCAGTACAGAGTCCTCTGATGAATGTGCCCCTCAATTCTTAAATAAACTCGTGCTCTACTTCTTTTGGGCATGAAAAGGTTGAAACTATAAACTCTAACATGTAGCTATTCAAAGCATCATCCCACCACTTGTCTACAACACACATCCACACCTCATCTAGGCTTTGTAGCCTCTCTACACACTCTATGGTCCACTCAAGGTATTGTCCATAATTTCTTCATCTAGTATCAACATATGCAACCAACCATTTATATACATGTTTAGGTAGCTCGTAGAACACTTTGTACAATGAGTCATACAAATAAGTTTGTACCTATTTCCATAGCTTTTCTCCTTGGAACATGGGATGCTTCTACATGAAGCAGTCTTTAACTTGCTCTAGCTAGGGCTCGATATTTTGAAGAGATAGTCAAAGCATCACTCTGTTGCAACATCTTAGCAACAAAATTCAATGAGGTCCCAGCAACAAAACCAAAATGTTGTAGTTAAAGTGTGTCACTTAAGTAGGCATGGTGCTCAATCATGCATGTAACTTTAGTAATCAAGTATTTTTAGGGTCAAAAGAGTTAGGTGCAAAGGGAGCAAGGTCTATCACACAACATTTAAGCACACTGACACACTGGCATTAATTTCACATAAGGTGTGAACCTTATGCACTCATATGAATCATAGCAGTGAAGGGACCAGGTCTTTGTTGGGTTAGTTGCATCATGTTGTAGAAAATGGGTTAAATAGGGTTTAAGTGGTTCATGGGGTAGTCTGGCATAAGCTTAAGCAAAGGAGGGTTAGAGCCTTATCGATGAATGTAGGCCAAAGAGTCCACATGGGGGTGTCTATTCACCCTGAGGTTGTTGGTGTTATGTTTAGCATGAGAGATCTTCATGATGGTTAAGAGAGCTAAGTGACACGAAGGTGCCACTTATTACGAAGGTGGGATACCAAATCGTCAATAGACTATATAGGGAAAGAACATCACAACCATTCTACAACAATTTATCATAAAGCAATAGTAATTTATATTCATTCATTGATGTCTTACTCTATTACAATAACTAATAATAACCTTTGCTAATTGATTCTAATTATACTTATGCCAGAGGCTCACAAACGAGCATGGCTTACATTTTCCCATTTGTCATTCAAAGGGATTATTCCTAATATTGCCTCAATTCACCAAGGCTTCACTACAAAACTGAATCCTCCTTTTCCACTCTTGGAGGTTGCTTTTAAATAGGTGTTGGCCACTCCTATTGTTGACTAGATAGGTGCATGTTAAAGGATGAGTAGGTGAGAGATTGTTGATTCCATTATGCCATATACAACAACCAGGTGCATGTTGGGTTGTTGGTCATGGTAGTTTGCCTATTTACCCCATTACTTAAAACTTCATGATATTTGAGCCCTGAGCTATTTCATGTAGTACTGTGTAGGTATGCCTTGAGGCTTATAATGCTCTTCAACCGTCAACTAGCTGGCATGGGGACTCTGGGAATTGATCTAGTTAATGCCAAGGTATACAAAAAGGGGTCCTTCACTTCCTCCAAGGGTCTCTATGTTTTGGGATGTGTCTTAGCTAGTGCAAGACCAAGTCTTACCAAAAATGGGCCCCAACACTTACAGTTGTGTCCTCAGCTCTAGATACTCAACTAGTCATAGTAACTTTAGTCATTCTAGCTACTCCATCAGTCATAGTTCTTACACCTATTACAATTATACAAACATCGATAGTATCTCCAATAGTACCAATTGATTTTATAGATACAACTCCTCTAATAGTTACAGTTACTCTAACAGTTACAGATACTCTCACAACACCACCACCTTCTACTAGTATAGTTAATCAGTCTCTCATATCATAGTTATACCTTATGGTAAATTCTACGTTACCATATGTACATAATGTTGATATAGATTCTCAGGGTACTTAAGATGATGATACAACACCCACAGTCATAGATGACTATTTATGTGGATTGAGGTTTACACCAGTTGGCCCAAGAGAGTACCGAGATGACTCTAGAGCTTTCATTACACATCCTACATCACTCTTAGCATCTCACACTACACTCTCAAGGTACAATCCACATTCGCAACCATAGGTAGATCACTTGGCACATATAGTTCACATGGTTACCTCTATGGATATAGACCCAATCATTCAGATTCAGGTAGGCACCACATAGCATCAACCACAAATTATGATATAGATATTACTTGATTATGGATTAATCACACTACTTATAGTATGACATGGATCTATTAGTAGATTATCATGGCAAGATACAAACTCATGTACAACTTTAGGGTATTATTTAGATTACATCACCACCAACACCATCTTCACCACTTCCTTCGAAGCCATTTACTACCAGAGATAAACATCCCTGAGGAGACTTAGTATCTTCACCACTAGATCAACCTTTAGTTCATCATTGATAGGATGACACCATTATGAGTGATACATCTCTGATTATACAAAGAGCATAGATCTTACTGACACCTGAGGAGATAGCCACCATACATACAAAATTTATAGCATATGATGATACTTATGATGATGATCTTGAGGTATTTGATGATGGTCATGACCCCTTTCTCCATCTTCATCCCCAGCGAGCTCCATCCTTGGACCCTTTACCCCCTCTAGCCTAGTCTTTTACATCATTATGTGCATATTTCTTATTTTAAAATTACTTGTACATAGTTTCTTTTTGTTTATTTGTACATAATTTCTTAGTATTTCTTGTACATAGTCTCTTCATGATTGATTGTACATAGCTTATATCAAAAATCCAAAAACATTCAAATATTCCAAAAACAATCTAAAAATATTCATATACATCAAAAATTCCAAAAACATTCAAATAACTCAAAATACCAAAAACATTTCTATTGCATGCATTATCCATGCTTTACATTTATACTACCATGCTAGACTTACATTTATTATTATATGCTATTGTTTGTCAATTTATCTACATTACCATGCTTCGCTCGATCTTCTTTGAGTGTGTACAGTGACATCCAGATCCATGATTGCTTCACCCTACCCATTGAGGGGGCATCCTACTTCTACATTTGAGACATACATCGATACATTTACCCATAAGGGGCATCTTCTACATGACTACATCATCAAAGTTATATCATTCTTAAACCACACACTCTAGTTATCATGTTGATGTACATTACTTACTAGCTTACATAGATTATTGTATCTACATTCACTAGTATATAGCACTTGTGTATTTATTAGCATATACCTAGTCTTGTACTTCATGTCTTGCATACTTTCACTTATTACTTTGATTAGTTAGATGCAATTATTTTTCCAGTATATTGCATGCCTTCTTTTTTTGCTTTATGTACCTAGATGTGATTACATTTCTTAGTTCCTATTTTGTCTTTTGTGTGTGTCATAGTACATTTGACAATGTTCTTTGCTTCTATTTTTATGTGTGCCTTAGGACATTTACCAATGTTCTTTGCCTATACTCTTCTATGTGATTATGGCCCTTGTGCCAACCTTGCTTGTTTTCAATTGTATGTGTATGTGGCATTTGAACATTTATTATATGTTTATTTTATAGTTTGAGTGACATGTGCCCATGTCCCTTGTTTGTTCAACCCCTTGGCCACTCTTGTATGCTTCTTGATTCTTTCCTTGTGTGCTTGTTACTTGTTTGCTTCTCAATTATTTGCAATGTCATGATCCACATCATGCATTATTTTGCTTCTTTGGATGCTATGATGGACATCATGCTCCATCCCTCCTTGACAACTAATAATTAACTAGACTTGCAATTTCAATTCATCACATTGTACATTTTATTAAATTGTTATATCTATCTATACATACTCGTATTGATCTAACAATCTTCAATACAAACTATGATATATCTTGAGACATCATTTTGATTATCAATGTTATATCATGCATTTTGTAGCATAACACACTTGTAGGGCTTTTTCTTCTAAGAGAAATCATTACAGGGTCTTCATTCCTACCCTCAAAAGAGGGGGCAACAAACAGGGGTTTTGTCACAAAGATCAGAGCTCTTACCGGTTAAAAAATCAATTTACAAAACACTTAGAATAATAATTAGAGGTCAAACTAGGTAGAATAGACCAAAAAATAGTGATGATTATAGAACAATTGTCAGATTCAATAAAGAACAACAGCACCAGACATGGACAATAGTGACAATTATTTTCAATGCCCTTGTCTAAACTGTAAAAAACCTAGATTTTCTAAAAATAAGCAAAAAGATCAGCTTAGCTACAGTTTTGTCACATATAGATCAGTTTAAATTCAATAATTTTGATATAATTTTTCTTAGAGAATCCAGATATAGGGGGAATCATGCACAGTTGATAGCTCTTGCTTCAAGTTTTAGATTGGGCAGTTGGTATAACTTCTAGATCATAATCCATGTTATAGACACCAGTGATTGGGGGCAATATACGTGACACATTAGTCTTCTTTTCTTTTTGAGTTCAATATATTACCTAGACATTCTTAGCAATTACATGCCTTATTTCATCTACAGGTGGTTGACATTATTTTGGAGTGGTTTTCATACAAGCCTAACCTCCACATTCCTAAGTGGTTTCCACATAAGCCTAGTTTCTAGTTTCGAAGTGGATTTTATATAAGCCTAATCTCCTCCTTCCAGAGTGGCCAAGATTAACCTAGTTTTTAGTACACATTCAGCTATCCATGCCACATTATCAAATTATAGAGCATTCATGGGCTTTAAGAGCCATCTCATAAAACATATATTCATATCAATATCAGTTTATAGTTTCACTTAATGGGAAATGATGGAGCCAAAGGTCTAGCTAGCCTTTGCATTTTTGAGCCACCTATTCAAAGGGATTGGACACATAGTATAAACATAGATTAACACACACATGATCACCTAGCTTCACTTAGTAGGCAATGATGGAGCCAAAGGGCCAGCTTTTGCATTCTTGAGCCACTCTCGAGGAATTGAGCACTCAACTTCATTTGTGATATTAATCTTAGTATAAGACATACCCAGTATCACTCAGCATCACTCAACATCATAACAAGTTTTGTATTGGTTTGCATACCTGGTGAGGTGTATTTGTTCCTTGCTCTTCCTCTCTCTTACCCATCTTTATACGTTCTTATTTTAGATATAGCATATCTAGTAAGAATTTATCCACTCTTTATTTTCTCTTATAAATTTACACTTCATGGCATGCTCTCTCTATGCATACCCAACATCACACAGCTTCATGAGCTTCACCCTTGCAGGTAAGTTCAGGTACACTTTTTACTTTTCTTTTATCCTAGTATTTTGCTTTGCTAAATCACTAAATTAAAGTGGGGGAATGTATTCATATAAAATATCAAAATTAGAAGCTTGAGTGTGGCTTGTGACACCCAACCCATAGGTACCTCTTGCATGCTCTCATGACCCTTCTAGACACCTTTTTTCTTATTTTTAGTCATCCATAGACTTTTGAGACCTAATTCCAGCTCAATCAGACTCCATTTTCTATGTTTATTCCATCCCCCCAGGTCCTAAGCCTATAGGATAGGAGCATTGAGGTTTGATTATAGCACTGAATCCTAGGGTGTCTCATTTTAGTGCTCTTATCCAATCATATTTCGAGCCCAGATGACCATTTTATTGTGATTCCTCTTCTTTATTGTGTCGACCTAGCATGAATACATTTAACCCATAACCAATATATCTCTATAAAATCCCATTCAAATTTTATTTAGAAGGGGTTGGCAAATATTACAAAAGCAATAAATAATACAATCAAGACTACTAAGGCAAAAATCTCTATTTTCTACATACAGCCATCCAATACAGGTACAAGCCTATTCAAATGCTCACACCAGTCCCTAGCCACCTCAAGCACACCTAGTTTAGCATTTTTGCATCTGTATAACACTATTACATAAAGCACATCAAGTTAGAGAATTACATATGACTTCATCCCTCTTCGAAGTATTAGTATGTAGGCAGTGTACCCATACAAGGGTTATGGATACACATTTAGCGCATCTTACACATACTAACCCCCCTTCTTTCTCAAGTTTTATTCAAGTATACTGAGGGTCTAGAGTTGGAGATTAAATCATCTCTACAATGAGCTCCATCGACATTCAAGATCCAAAATTTCATAGGTGGGTTCACACAAGAACAATGAACAAAACCCAAAAAACTTAGATCTTTATGACTAGTTTGGACAACACCGACAAAACCTAGACTATAGTGTCAGACCCTAAAGTGTCATGTTTTTAGTACTCTTATCCTTTCACCAAATGAAAGCTAGGTCTAGATTCATAACACTATCCTAGTCTTGTACAGTTGGTATTAGCCTCTATCTCAGTTGTATCAACTTAATTTTAAGATAAGTTATATTTCTCTTCTTTCATTACTATTTTTAGAAAGCTACAAAGGTTAAATAAATTATACAAATCAGTACTCTATTTATTGCAATATTAATTACTGATTTAGTCAACTCAAACTTTTAATTAAATTAATAATAAGACTCTAATATTCTCAAAATAATTAAATCAACATTCATACTCAGGCATACTAGCATCATTGTCACTTGCACTAGCACTTAGATTGGGATAACTACATTGGGATTGATCCTTTCTCAAGGTATTGGTATGTAGGCAACACTCAACACATGAGGTATTGAGATCACATCCATTCTACCCTACTAATGTCACTCTTCTTACACTTGTGTTCATCAAAACCTTAGCACACATGGAGGCTTAGGGTTTCGTAGTGAAATTAATCAAAATGAAGCACAAATGATGATTTAAGTCTCAGTCATGAAGGTATAGGATTCTCAAAATAGAGTGAATGTCTACCCTAAATTTCATGGCTCATTTGCACATGTTCAATAGTGTTACACATAAGGTAAATATCACGGTGCATTATTGGCAGAGGGTCGTGCTACTATCTGAAGAGGGTTTTGACACCTATTTTTAGTTGATAACACTATGCCCTACTTTTGCATCACTTTCTAGCCTACCACTTATCTATTTTAGTCATATTTTCTAGTTAAATACACACTTTTCAATTCATTTCTATTTATAGGCTAAGCAAACAAATCAATTATCTTATAAATTAATGGTTGTTGATATTGTAGTATTTTATTCCCTAATTTATATACTCAACTCTTTTATCTACATAAGATTTTACATTAATTCCCAAAATAACTAAATCACATACATATTAGGCCTACATGTGATCACATTGGTTCTATGAGTTTCAATGATACATTTACCTAAACATGTTCCCTTCTATATGCTACATGGTTACATTCACAGATTACACAGTTGTCTTATCCTTTTGAGGTGAGATAACTAGTGGTTTATATCTTTTGCTCACCTCAAAGTGGAGCATATTAGTGGGGGCATGCCATAGATGCATGTTCTCCACACTTGACATAGATTCTAAATTTAATTAGGGCATGCTTTAGAAGCATTCTCTCCACACTCATTTAGTATATGATACTTGTATCATTTTTTAGATTCATTGGGGGCATGTCATATAGGCATGGCTTCCACACTTTCATTATTCTTAGATTCAGTGGGGGCATGTTTTGGAAGCATGTTTTCCACATTCATTCAGTATATGGTACTTATATCAATTTTTAGATTTAGTGGGAGCATGTCATATGGGCATGGCTTCCACACATTCACAATTCTCAAACTCAGTGGGGCATGATTTTGAAGCATGTTCTCCACATTCATTTTGTATATGATACTTATATCAATTCTCATATTTAGTAGGGGTATGTTTTGAAAGCATGCTCTTTACACCTATTCAATATTCAACATCTTCATATTATAGTGGGGGCATGTTCTAGAAACATATCCTCCACATTGGTACTTATATCAGTTTTCAAATTTTTCTATATATAGTGGGGGCATGTTTTGGAAGTATGTCCTCCACACTTACACAGTTATCTAAATTGATTAAAGCACATAATTATATAACTTAGATTCATAATTATAGTAGAATTATATATATTGGTGCTATTGTTATACACAATTTCAGTATGAGACATATCTAAGGTGCATATGCTATGCAAAATGTGCCTAATATTGAAAAATCCAAATCAGTTTCAAAATCTAAAACTTTCTTATGGACTGTTACCATATCATGAACTTTTTTTCACTAATACCTCATAGACTTTTACATATTTTATTGAGCCAATCTACTACAGTAGTTGGTTCACCTTTTTGATATGGTTGAGGTGATGAAGTCACTCAATCTTACCAAGTTTTTAGGTTCAACTTGATCATCTAGTCTCACCAAGTTATAAGTATCATTGAGTTTCATAGTTGAGCTAATCTCAATTGTTAGATGGCAACTTACTTTTGATCTAACATTGGGGGCATGTGCCTCTCTCTCTCTCTCTCTCTCTCTCTCTCTCTCTCTCTCTCTCTCTCTCTCTCTCTCTCTCTCTCTCTCTCTCTCTCTCTCTCTCTCTATACTTAGATATATGAACTTTAAATATTTATCCTAATCTCAATTTCAAATCTTTACAATGATATATCTTTTTCAAATCAACTTGCCAATAGGTAAGGTGGTTACATCGACCCATAGGTCTACTCCTAAACCTTGCTCTTTCAATTTCAATCTATTTCAAGTACTTTCAACATAGATTATATGTACTAATTTTATACTGTAACATGCTCTTAGTTGCAGGTCAGTCACTAAAAAAGCACTCAAGTTGGGCACATGCAAAGATAAAATGTGTGTACACACCCAGGTACATATTTATTTCTTTTAAACTAGAAATTTCATTACTAGATTAAAGGAGGGGAAAATTTAGATGATATTTTATGATTATATAGCAACTCAATATTGTACACTTGTCAAACTCAAACCTTGGTTATTCCTCTAAGTTATTTACTTTTTTCCGCTTCTACAAGTCTCACATATGCTCTATCTTTATGCCCCTTAGCCTATATCTCCTAGTTCAACTAGTCTTATGTTGATGACCCAGGTCTTCTATCTTGCCCAAAATACTTAAAATATACTTATCTTCCATATTTATAAGTTTTAAACTTGTATCCGCTTTCTTACTCTCTAGACACTAATGTTCGAGATACACAGTAGTGTCGATGCTATTGTTCAGTCCTGACACAAGTGTCTAGTATCCTAAAATCATCTAATTTTTAAATGAAGCATATCCTAATGGACAGCTTAAGTACTTTAAAGCAAGTTATTACTCCAAAAAGATTGATATAAATACAAGATCAACCCTCATTCATTTTTCATCTAGCAACACTTAGCAAAAGCCCAAAAAGACTAAGAAAACTTATCAAAAACACTCTATCAAGCATTAAATTGAATTAAAATTCCTTATTTTTATATCATTCATAGGTACAACACATATATAGGTATGAAGTACTAAAGGATCCATCTAAGAGCCCAATTTGCCAAGTTATAATCTAGGTCATTATTATACTTTGCACATATTATATGATTTACATACAAGCCAACACGTAGGGAAGAACTACATGAGTCTAAGACCCTCCTCTAGAGTATTGGCTATGTAGGTATCACCCTCTGACAATAAAATCTTTGGGGTCAGCTCGACACCGTATGCCTACTAACCCATTTTTCTCAAAGGTTATTGTGAAGATGAAGAACTAAGGTTTTGCCATTTTACAAGGAGCGACTGTCCATGACCCAAATCTGAATGCACTAGAGCAAAGGTCAAGTAAAACCTAGAAGCATCCAAGTAGTCACACCCTATTCTAGTAGGTATTTCGTACATAACACTTGCATCAAACCTAGACAATAACGTCATCGCAACCATCTCAGGTTGATGTTAGTGTCCAAAGCACTAAAAGCATCCAATCTAGAATCTGATGATTATTCCATAATCTCCTTCCATCTTTTTTTTGCCTATTTTAAATATAAAATTGTATTAACATCAGAACAAGCTAATTACATCACTTCTTTATCATTTCATATCTAGCATAGTTATAATTTCCATATTTAGACTATCTCAGTATAATAAATTTAGTGTATACTTATATCTGAGTTTAGCATCTAATTTACTTGATATAGATCTGATTATCACCCTTGTGCCATTTCATTTCTATATACCCCTTTAATACAAAATCTAGGGGAAACAATAAGATCACCTTAGATCAACATTTTAAAGTTAAACAGATACCAAGTTAAATTAACATAGTTGTGATGCCATATTAAAAATGAGGAGAGCCCAGGAAAACTCTGTAATGCAATCATCCACACATAAGTACTCAGAAGAGAGAAAGAGATTCACCAATGATAAAAAAGATAATACATTAACTAAATAAAATAACATACAATGTATGGGTGCAATCAACAATGATTGTACTAGCACATGACTTTTTAAAATACTACATTTCAACTAGCTTAGAAGATAACTCTGAGCTTTATTCTAACTTTCCACAACAACACAAAGGTTTTTTATATATATGAAAATCGAGAAGCGAGTAAGAGATTATTATTGATGGAATGAAAGGTGGGATTATTTCCCAAGTTACACCTAACTTTCTCATATATGAGAATAGCTACCAACATTAAATGCATATATTAATTAAGCGATACACATAACACATCCCACCTTGATAATAACATTACCTAAATTAAACTTCACATCAAATATAAATATGACACACATCAACAATGAACACCAAATATAAAACCTCTCTCCCTCTTTATTTAAATTACATCTATAAACATAATTAATCTCATGTTAATAATAATTAAGAATACAAAATACTATTAAAATATTACATTATATAAATAATCTTAAATGTTAATAAAATTCATAATCATAAGATGCTTTTAAAAACTTAAAAATAAAGCCCAATAATGTGCATCTTTTAAGTAAATGTTTCATTCGTTAGTTACTTTTAGTACATTACCAAATTTGGCAACGTTATTGTAGTAGGTGTGAACATATGGAAAATTTTGCAAGGAGGCATTGAAACCCTAATTTACACCCAACATGTTTTTAAAATATAAAATAAATCATACATCTGGTATGAAAGGTAATATAAATTAAAAGCCTCAATCAACAAATAGTAAGAATAAAATATCAATCATTTAGAACTTTGTCTCTATTAAGCAAGCACATGATGATCTTGAGGTCATGGTCATCTAATTCAAAATTGAAACTCATATTCCATTTTAGGAAACCCTGAACGAATTTATTGCCACAAAATTGCACGATAATGTCCAATTAAGGCTGCTAAGAATATTCTATTCATATATTGCACATCACCCACCTGCTCCACTTGTTTTGATTACAACACATATGTATCATTGTTGTCTTACATGTTAGTCTTCTCATTTATATAATTATCCTCTACACCTAAGATTCTAAATATTTTATAACATACTATACAACTAGAAGTCAAGGGATAATGGTTTTTTATTAAATGATGGATTCATGCATATGCTTTAATGTCGGCAAAAGAAAATCAAATTAACATTTATGACCTTGTGGACTTTGTAGGGATGAGTTGTCGTTAGAGTGACATTTCAACAATTTTGAGCCACCAACGGACCCGTCGTCCTAAAGCAAAATGCTACAAGTGGGATCCACACATATGGGGGTAATTTAAACACTTTGTTATGTGACAAGCCCATAACATCCAAGACCTAATCCTAAGCTGTCACCACCTTGCAACGTAATTTAACCCTAATCTACGAGTCATGCAACTGGGGGAGGGGATGAGGTGTCACTTGATGCATAGATGGGGTGAGGTTGGTTAGCAAGTCCACTCACGCCAACCAAATTGTTTATTCAAAATGGAAATGGGTGGCACCAGTCCCTGTCGGGGAAGGCAACAAAAACAAAACGTGTGTTGTCCCTTGAATTATTTTAAAGGCAATGGGGGTGGGGGTCATCGTAAGGAAAGAGATGATAATTTTAATCATGGGGGTATGGGCTTTGTCTTGACCATTGAGTGGCACTTAAATGAGGTTTCACAATTTGGATTTAAAAATGAAATGTTGAATTGGTCTTTATTGATTGGTTTTTAGTATTGAGTTGAGTCGGTCTTCATTTACTGGTTGTAATATTTTAGTTGAGTCGGTCTTTATTGATTGGTTGTTTAACCAATGACAGGGATCAATGGAGAAGAGGAATACAAACACTAGTATGTATGTATATATGGATTATTTGAAAATTTATTTTTACTTAAAATTGTAATTATATTAACATAAAGGGATGTGCATACCAATTATTTATAATTAATTTAAGTGTTAATAATGTGTATATATATTATATCAATCACAATAATTTTTTATTGGAATTATGAATTGGTCTGGGATATAATCGAAGTTTAGATTTTTAAGTGATTATTTACCATATATATTAATAACGGTTATAACCGATTTGAGAATATCAATAACGGTCACAATCAGTTTAAAATTACTAACAATGGTCATATTGAATCTTAGATACTTTAATAAGATTTAAATCTCGATGAAACTTGAAACAACCAAACCATTTTACCAACTCACCCACATCTCATCGGTAACAAATCATAATATTAATAGTCTAGTTTTTTCTTGATATAAAATAAAAGAAAAGAATATAACATTTTTTTTACTATTTTTCATATAAAGTTCTTAAAAGGATTCATAATTTTTTTGCCATTTTCATGTGATTATATGTTTTCAAAATATACCCAAAAAAATTGGATGTAAATCCTTTTTTAATGAATCATGGATGATAGATATATATATATATATATATAAGACGTTACTAAAATCTTTTAAAGATTAAAGAATTCATCACATTTCATAATATTATAAGAATATTTTTGGAAAAAATTACACTGTTTTGATTAATCAATCGACGTTTTGAATCACATGCAATCCATCATCAGGTTGTAGAAAAACCTGTGTTGTAAAACACCTTGATAATGGATTGCATGTTGCAATCTAAAACTTCGATGAATTAATCAAAACGACGTATTTTTTTTTCAAAAATCTGTCTTTTTATCTTAAAGATGTGGAGAGATATAGGAGCATCGAGATCTCTCGACATTTGTTAGATTAGTGTATTTAAGATAATTGTACTAACAAAAATATGTTGTTAAAGTTAATTGTAATTATAATGTTTCTTGTAAAGTTAAGTGAACGAAGAAGATTTTAGAGTTGTAAAAATAATTTAAAGTGTATTAAAAAGATATATTCTACTTAAAGTATGAAGAAGAGAGATGAAGACATATAAATACATGTAATCAATCATTATATTGCTCAAAAATATTAATTGCATTACTCACCATTCATACATCTTTATTCATTATAAAAATTATTTATAAATAAATTTGTAATTTTTTACATATATATAATCTTGATGATAAATCATGAATAACGATTTAAAAGAATGCACTTCGGGTATAACATCACCCTAATCGTTAACCCCAGTCCAAACTTTCAAAAGAGTGGGAAAAAAAAAAACTTACAAAAGAGCATAGATTTTTTTTTTTGTTTGTAAGAAAAATCATTGAGAGTCACGAGAATTTTGTACTAGTAAGTATGCACCCTTCGTACTCTAGTTTTTAGGTGAGCGAATATTAATAAACGAACCAGTCGCTTTCCCTAAAAATTGCAGTTGGTGATAGCATCTAATACAAATGGGTGTATTCGCGAATGTTTTATCGAGGTTTTTATTACTCCCAACGGTCGGATTGGCAGACTCCCAATTTGATTCGACTAGGGTTTTATTCAATTCGTGTCAGTTTTGAATACTTCTAGATTATCAGCTGCACGTGGACCATGCCTTGCAATCCTTACAGGCAGAAGAAAGCCATTATTCTCTGGCATCCGCTGCCACTCTCTGGTGTATAATTTGTGTGTATCCCTCACCTGTACTGAATCAGTTGCTGCCTTTTCCGATGGATGTAAAAGTTTCAGGATAAGAGAGTGTATTGAAGAATCTTTAGCATGGAGATGTCCGGCAAGAGTTACAGTGCTTGGAGTTCGTTTAATCTCCTGGACCCAAAAGAAGATCATTTTTGGGTTCAGAGAAGAAGAGATTCAGCCTGCGATCACAGGGAGGGACCTCAATTCAAACGTCTCAAAACAAATGCCCAGGTTAGTTGACTCTTAGTTTTTAAAAAACTCTTTCTTTGATGATTTTTACAAGGAATGTTATTGTTTGCATAGAACTGATAATTTATTTATAAAAGTAAATAGTTGATGTTAATTGTAAAGAATGTTTTTGAAAATAAATATTTTTGGATGGATGTTTCAGATTACATTTAGTGATCTATCATGGGAAAAAGAATATAATGATTGAGATATTATTTGCAAATGTAAACTGTTAACAGATTAGAAAATATTACACCATATTCTTCTTGAAAATCCATAAATTGACATGAAAATGTATAAATTACTAAATATTTAAGGGCTTTAATCATTGACTGCCCCTATTTATCAGCATTTTAAGTTCAAATTAACTTTAGTAATTACTGAGATTTGTGGTGTTTATCATTGACTGGTAGTTTTTTATTATCATCATTAAATTGCCTGATTTTCTAAACTGAATTTACTTGTACCAAAGCAAACCGAACCTGAGGCTTTTGATCTCCACATTATCAAATAGGTTTTATATACCTTAAATCTCCTCTACAGCTGAACAGAATTTGATTCAACCGTTGCCCATTTCATAAATAAATTTGTGACGTTTCAGAGGGACATATTTTTCCTTGTGGAAACCATTATAAGTGGAATTCTTCTCCCTACGTAATTGTTTTCTCTTTAACCTTACAGTAGGGTTTGCAACAATTAAGGTTTCATATATAAAATTGGTGTCCTGGAAAAAAAAAACATTAGGTATTTGTTAAGTATCATTTAGTAAGGAGAGGAGCCGTCAATATTGTCTACTACTTTGTATTTGTTATTAAAGAAATAAAATTTCCATGGTTTATGAAGTAAGATGTTGATATTTTTGAGATAAATCGAAAATTGTTATATGGTTTATTTTAAAAATATTTACATTTTATCATTGTTAATCATTTTTTTCTATTAATTTATCTTTTAAAATACATAATGTTATTTAAATTATCTTTATTTCATAATTTTTATTAATATAAAATTAAATTAATTATAATTATTTATGTCAACACAAACAGTTTAATTAAATTATTTGAAATATAAATAAAAAATTATTCTATAATTTAAATTGTTCAACTTTAATTTATAGTTAACAATTATTTTGTTTTATAACATCATATCAATGGATTTCATAGTGATTTTGGTTAGGGAAGAAGACTAAATATCTCTAATAGGACATATTCATAAAAATACTTTTTTTTTAACCTATTTACATGTCTTAGTGTAGTATTAACTTATTTTTTAATAAATTAAAAATAAATGTTTCCCATTAATGGAGCATGTTAAATGACACCATAATTTTATTGATTGATTTTATTTTTTTTTTGGGTAGAAGATTTAGATGTCATATGATATATTTATTTGATCTTAAATATAAGGTGCACATGTATTGGATCATTTTTACTAGTAGTGATTTTTCTATATTTTGTGGACAACATATTTTGTAGACAACTTTTTTTTTTGAGCCAGCATATTTGGTTATATAAAAAGTATAGTTATTACATAGTTTTTTTGGTATTTTGAGATGAGTTAAGTTAATGGTGAAGAATTTATACTCTTGAAATACTTGTAGTTGAAATACAATTAAATATGGTAAGTTATCTTACCAATTATATACATGACGCATGATATTATGGACTTTCAAAAGTACTTTATTTTCCTTTCTAACTCGCTTTCTCTTGAGGCCAATTCACTTTTTATCCAAAGAAACAAAATCTTGCTAGAATTGGTCCTTTAACCATAGGAAAAGAAATAAACCTAACAGATTATCACACAACGCTTACACCATGTAACCCAAGGTGGCAAAATGAAAGAGTATGATTGTACATGTTCACAATCAAACAAAACAAATTAATTTGAAATTATGTATCATCTAAATCATATTAGAGGAAAGGACGCAATGCTCATGATATGGTCTATGATTATAAATAAAAATGTTTAAAAAAATACTACTTTTAAAATAAAATGAAATCAATAATTGTTCAACTTATATTGAATAATAGTTCCTAAAAGCCAATCACAACATCATATGATATATTTCTTAAACTCTAAACATAAAATACACCAACATTGAATCATTTCCCTTAAATTTATTTTCACGTGTTTGAAATAAATTTATGAATTAATATAACATTTAAATCATTCAGTTCGTGATGATTAACGAACATCTTTATGTCCCAATAGGATAAAGAAAATATTTTATTAATTATACCATTTTTAACAACACCTAGATACTATTATTTTATAATTAAAATAAAAAATAATTTATGATAAAGAAAATATTAATTAAAATTAATTGTCATATTAAACATGTTAAAAAATAATAGTTTTATAATACAAAAAATAATTAAACTAATAAAAAGGCGAAAGGCGAGTAAGTTCTCTACATATAAAAACCTCGATGAAAAGTTAAAAAAACAAAAAGGCAAGTTAAAAAGGCATTCTTAAACTTAAGAGAAACTAACATGTGAAAATAACGATGTGAAATCAATGTAAAGCGATGAAATATTTGCTTTGCAAAAAACGATCCAACCGATTGTTTAAAAAGTTTTAAGGACAAAAATTATTTAGAAAAAAAATATATAAGAATATAAAACGAAGAACTTACACTAGTGCCCTTTGCTTTTTATTTGATTCGATATGTATCTTTTAATTTGTAAATTGTGTAAGTGTTTGAATATTTGTTAACATTTTTTAAATATTTTAATGTTATTTTATTTTTATTTTTATTTTTTGGGTTTGGCGGGGCGGGGGGAGGGTAGGGTAGCGTAGGGTAGGGTTTGGGATTAAGTTTTATTTTTA
The DNA here is from genome assembly GCA_037957365.1 of Torreya grandis. Classification (NCBI taxonomy): domain Eukaryota; kingdom Viridiplantae; phylum Streptophyta; class Pinopsida; order Cupressales; family Taxaceae; genus Torreya; species Torreya grandis. The sequence continues at coordinate 1,588,559 of JARHVA010003044.1, forward strand.
AATAATTTAATATTAAAAAATAAAAAAATCTAAATATTTTAATTAAAAATGTTTTATTTTAATTATTGGGTTCTTTCATTAAAATATAATTTATGGATTATATTGATATACAAATAAATAGTATAAATAATCCTTATATATTATATATTTGAGTTATATTTTTTTTTTTTAATTCATATGTTTTGATCATAAAAATAATCTTTTCAATTTTGTTTCAGTTGTAATGTAGATTAAGTTAAGTTAGGCTTATCATTCTCAGCATATGTTACACCTTAAATACTAGAAAACAGATATTATTATTACTATGACTCTTAAATTTAACAATCTTATTATAAAAAATTTCATGACGATTATTTATTTAAAATAATTTATAAAGGACGAATATATATATATATATATGAAAAATGAATACAATATATATAAAATAAAAGATCATATAAATAAAGGAAAAATGAATATATATTCATTTTTCCTTTATTTATATGATCTTTTATTTTATATATATTGTATTCATTTTTCATATATATATATATATATATATATATAATTTTAGAGTTTTTAATATTTATTTAAAATTTCATCTTACATTTAATAGTCTATCAAAAAATTGAATATATTTTATTATTAAAAATGCAAATACTATTATACAACTATCAAATTTAATCTTTAATAATTTTTATTACCAATAAAATAATATAATTAATTACTTATAGATACTTTAATGTTGAGAGAACAACTCAATACATAACAAAGGAGAGTTGTGTCAATCATCATTTTTAGGTTTACTTTGTTGGCCAAGTGGTGCACCGTGCATCAAGGTTTTGTGTCTATTGTTCATGTAATGACCATGCCATTGTTCATTCTTCCGTCACATAAATTTTTATTATGGTTGTATATTTAACATTGTTTTCAAAAATTAAGATATATATTAAATATATAATTTTTGAAAAAAAAATATTGTATTATATAATTAAAATATATAAAAATATTCATATGATCGTCAAATTTAAATATAAAGACTAAATGTTACATTTTAAATTGATTTTAGTCAAGGGTTTATTATTCTATTATGATATGTTATCATGCTTAAAAGTTGTGTTGTCTATGAAATTATATTGGACATTCTCTCATTTTCTCATATATTATCCATGTTTTCATATATACATTTGTTAGCTTTGAAAAGAGAGATTTTCCATATTTTTGTCCGTGGTAATTGGGTTTTCTTTGTAACACTTTTCTGAATAGAATTTTTTAATAAGTAATATCATTATTTTATTATATTAAATAAATAAATGCATTCACAATATATTAAGATGATAGCTAGGCTTTAAAGTTTAAATAGTGAAACTTATTAAAGTGTGTTTATTTGTTTCGAAGATTATATAATTCATTTTTATTAAAACATAAATATTTTATTTGAAATAATTAATTTTATTTGGTTTCATGTTGAGAATTTATAGTTATTTATTTTGTTAATATTTTTAAATGTTTAAATTTAATATTTTTTATCATTTTGAATTTTTGTATTTGATTATAATTATTTTATTACTGGACTTTTTTAAATCCAACAACTTCATCAATAAATTAATATTACTTACATTTTATTTAAGGTTCTAGACCACAAAAAATAAAAATTAAGGATAAATTAAATGAAATTTCACAATAAGTAGAAAGTGAAGGGTGCAAAAATACCAAATATAGAAGAAGAAGAAGGACCTACCTATTAGCTAACATGAGGTTAACAATGAAGGGCATCACCATCTTCAAAGAAAGGAATAGAGAACTATCCATCCATGAGCAATAACCATCACAATCAAGACTCCAAAACCTTCCAATTTAAATGAAAAAGTTAATTGAGCCACAGGGTTTGTAAACCCAAATCCTTCTTTATACAATCCAATAGACATTGGAAACTTGGCTAATTATCATTGTCAACTTAGAGTAATACCTAAATTGTAATTCCAAAGGACTGAAAACTGATCCCCACCATTAGCTAATTTAGCTAGGGATATTTTCAAGTGTTTTTGTAGAGTGGACCATGTGCACGTGAGAAAGGAGCCATAACAAACCTAAAGAGACAAAGCCAAACATCCAAAGGCCTACCATGCTTCTATGGTGTGTGCAGAACCCTAAATGAAATACTTTCATATATGCACAAGCTTAAAATATTACCATCTAGGGAGAGAATATTAGCATTCATCTCACACAATTGAATAGTACTCAAAACTTCAAAATGACCATAAAGTATTCAATATTATCTTTCTCAAGATCATGTAGTGGGGATTGTGTGTGCAAGGTGACCCAATCAGTGTAGAATGATATAAAATCCATCTTCAATAAAATCTTATTCATGCACATGCTTATAAAAAATGCCAGTATGAAATCTATTGCTATGAAATAGTCAATCCATGTTTCCAAAAATTCCAAATATCTCCCAAGAGAAAGTCTTTAACCCTCTAAACTACCATCATTAAAGGGGGGTGAGAACCAGACTAGCTAGGGCTGCTCAGAGGACCCAAGAAACCAATCATAGTGTGTGTAGAAAGGATAATCCCATAAGAAGGATACATAGCCATCAACAAATCTGAGCTCTTATACAAATATTCTTCAAGAAATGTGTGCAGATTAGTTAAAATTTGAAAGCCACAAAATTCATTCTAAAACAACAGAAAAATTTATATATATATATATAAAAACCATAATGAGTCTAAATATTCTCAAGAAGAGAAATTACCTAGCCCCCTAAAAACACAAAGTGTGAAATACATTTACATGCCAAAACTTAGACTTGTGAAGACCCTAATCTAAGACAATAACATTTTCCTACACCACTTCCTCACCCACAACCATTGGAACCCCTTATCCATTTTCTAATTCCTCTACATTCTAAGGATTCTGATCTAATATCTAGAGAGAAATTAGAAGAGATTATCCCTCGTGATCTTGAAAAGTATCACCACTATAAGCCAAACCCAGATTACTTTTAGAAGTACCAATAAGATACATCCCACCTCAAGTAGATTCCATAAGAAAAAGAGCCTTAAAACATCATTTGACACACAACCACACCCCTTATTAGGTATATAATTGTATTGATTTTAATTTAAATTTTTACATATTAATTTATTATTACAAATATCTTGATAATATATCTAAATTTATTATATTATATATATATATATATATATATATATATATATATATATATAATCATAATTTAAAAATGGTTATCATATAAATAAATAAAATATTCCTATTTAAAGTAAATAATTATTTAATAAATTGATAAATTTAAACAATAGGAAAATAATAACTTACTTTAAATATTACCTTTGAAGATTATCAATAATGAGAATAATTTAATATTAACATTTTGAAATTCAAAACCCCCTCCTTAAAAGAATGTAACTCATAAAATGAGGTTCATTTAACATAAAATTATATATATATATATATATATATATATATATATATATATATATATATATATATATATATATAATTTTTATTTATTTATTATTATTTTTTTATTTTGGGGTTCTAAGCAATATCATTCTAACATGAAACAAAATAGTTTTAACATAATAAAAGTAAATAGAAAGTGAAGGAAGCATTATTCAAAATTTTAAAGAAACGGATAATCATTGTTAGCATTTGCTTAGCAATCGAATCGTGATGCCTAACAACATAGGATAGATTAAGAACTCTCCATGCAATTATTACTATATAAGTACATGTCATACAAGAATCATATTTATCCACGAGGGAAAAAAACATAAGAATATATATAATCTAGAAAGAGAAAATTGTGGAATAGTGTTATTGTGCACAAATATATTGAGCCTCTTACTTTGGTAGAGTGGGTCGGTTTTAGAAACCCGATAAAACTATTATAAATGTTTCTATTATTTGGAAGGCTTTATTTAGTGTAGGGATTCTTTA